>OU015767.1:30067247-30261275 GCA_907173295.1 Fagus sylvatica
AAGAGCAAATATTATGATATACACAATTTTAGTGCAAAATATATTCACATGATAGTGCCATTTAGCTAAATCTACACTTTCAAGATTTGAAGGGAATGGATTGGATCTAGTGTTTCCGTGCATTGGATCCATTGAGATGCAGGCACATGACCAAAATTGGATACGTGTCACAATCTCAACGAGTCCAGTCCAGTGTTAGTGCATTGGACCCAATCCAAACCCATATTTGAAAATGTGAATTTTAGGATGAAATCACGATTGCAAATTCATACATTAACATGTAAATTCACTGTTTCAAGTAAAATTATGAGCTATTCAGCAACAACAACAAAAAAGAAAAGAAAGAAAGTAGAATCAATAGTTTATAAATTTCAGAAACACAGTATTTGCAATATATTTTTATTAAAGTTCAATTTCCAGCCAAATTAGTCCATGAACAATTTTCTATAATTCCAACATTATTTTAAAATTTTACATTAATTAAATAATTAATTAGAGGTTTTAGATTTTTTAATCGAGAAAGAGAATCCAATATAGAGATGGTTTTGATAATTTAATTTGTGTTAAAATCATATTATATTCCGTAAAAACATGCTTTGGTTTCCAAAACTAGAAAAGATTAGACTATTGGGAGGTCGGTGAGGGTATTATTGTAATTTGGAAGGTACCGAATATATATATATATATTTTGTAGTACTTTCCGTTGGGATTTTTTTGTATATTTAATATTTAAAGTAAATCTATTGGAACAAATATTAAGAGTGATAAATAATAAAGATTGCGGGGTGGAAAAATATGAAGAAAAGTCATAAGAGAGATGATTAAATTAGATATTTTACTCTCTACTTTATAGAATAGGATTTTTTTTTTCATTTGAAAACCTCTCCATTTGTCCATTTTACGGTTTAGATTTTATCTCGTGAATCCAATAGTATACATATTGTCACGTCATTTAAAATTTTAAATAATGTTACAGTTTGTACACCGTTAGATCGGTAATATTTAATCTATACGTTTAAATGGAGATTCTTCATTTCAAATGAAATTAAGAGGATCATTGTCCCTACTTTATAGCTCACAAATATCTCCAAAATATCTTAATTACGTTTTATAACACCCCACAAGCTTCCAACAACTACAAGCTCAATCGAAAACATATTGGAAGAACAAAGAAGGGAGGAACTTATGGGTACAATTTTTGGTTTGATCATTGTAACCTCATAAATTTATAGAAAAACATCCTCCCGTGGACATAGACTTGTTTGCCGAACCACGTAAAATTCATTGTGTCAACTTCTCTATTCTAAATCTTGATGCATCATTTTTATTCAAGCCTCTAATGCACTAGGAGCCTAAGATCATCAGGATTTCCTCACACTAAAATCCTTGATGCGGTTTTTATCTCATCCGTATTTTCACCCCATACAAAGATCATAATAGATTAAAAGAAATTTCTTTTTTCCTATAATAAAGATTTTATACATTTACAATTTACTTAAAAATAAAAAGATTAGACACATTGCTTTGCGTGTGGAGGGACACATTAGTCGATAATACAGCCACCATTAAATCAACAAGAATAAAAGATTTTTAGCCATTTTTTTCAAACATCCCTGTTCACTTTCCTCCAGCACTTCCTCTTTAATAAAGTGGGGCTGCGGAGAGGAATGAGACTTTTTATATTGTATACATGCTTTAATTATGCTGTAGTCTTAAGCCTTTATTAATTAAACTTCCCTTTACGCCATCTGTCACAACTGTCATGTGCCAGATTTCTTGGTAGAATGAAACACATACTAGCTTTACAATTAGGAGTCGAAGTTTTATGATGTTTTCAGTAGGAGTGGAGGAAGAGAAAGCAATTTTAACTTCTATAAATTGATGTAACGTTGTATCTCTAGTCAGGAAAACACAAATCCCCACTTTATTATTTAACCGAAGAATTCAATTATTAAAAAGAGCACATAGACAAGCTTTCTTCTGTACATTGTATTGACATCGATCTAATTACCTTTCCTTTTCTTTTTTTGGCTGGATAATCTAATTACCTATTAACTCATTTAAGTGGATTATTAATTTATTACGCATATATAGACCGAGCCATTAACAGAACAAGGGGACCACAGCCCCCCTAATTTAGATTTTTTTTTAATATTATATATAATTATATAAGAATTTTTAGGTTGACCCCAAAATTTACACATATGAACCCTTTTCTCCAAAAAAAAAAAAAAAAAATCAGTTAGCTCAAGAAGACCCCCCCAAAAAAAAATGTCCAACTGGTCCATACTTTATACTTGTGTGAGTTGTGTCCCGTGTCTAAAAAAATAAAAATACAAACATTTTAGGTTTGGTTAACAAACATTTTGGAATTGTTGATAAAACTGTGTTTGTTGGCTGTTGTTTTGTTTGTTTATTAGTTTTATTTATTTTTCTAAATTTGTTATTTGGCGACACTAATTGATTTTTCTAGTTCGAAAATGTTGGACATATATGAAGTTATTAAATATAGCTTTTATTTTATTTGTAGATTATAGGAAAACCAACTATAATTTTTTCCTTTTTCAAAAGATTACAAAATAAAAAATAAAAAAAAGTAGTCAATGCTAGTAATATTGTCGACCTTTAATATTGATATTTTGGATTTTGAAATTCTCATACAAAATTTCGAGAAATTGATACTATTTTATTAGAGTGTGATTCCAAATTGCATCCATAAATATAAGGTCATCATTGGAAGGAAAATTGTTGTGGAATTTTTTATAAAATCAATCATAAGTAATTTTTCAGGATTCAAAATAATTGAGTTCCATTTTGATAGAATTTTTTTTTTTTAATAAATTCCATTTTGATAGATAATTGAGTTGAAATGTATTAATAAACAACCATTTTCTATCATCACTTTTATTTTTAGTTTGTTAATACAATTATAATAAATTTTTATATATCTTTCTCTTTTTTTAATTGATAAAGTTCTTTTCAATGCTTTGCCCCTAAATATGAAATTCTGAATCCACCCGTGACCCTACACCGATTTGGTAGTCCAAGACTGGCTTCTTCTTTTTTATTTGATTCTTTAATTTCATGGCTTGACCTAGTCCAAGTTGGGGGCACGTTAGTTAGGTACATGCATGAACATGAACATGAGCATGAGCTAGTCTTATGGTACTACTCAAATACTCAATTCTACCACGCAAGTTGGTCGAAAAGCTTCAATCATGCAAGCTACTCTTAATTATCTCTAGTCAAGATCCTTTTTTTTTTTTCTTTTTTTTTTTTGTGTGTGGAAAAGAATCTCTAGTCAAGACTCTTCATTGTTCAATTTCAATTGCAAGACTTATAGTTAGAACTTAGAAGGAACAAAAAAGGCCTTCTAGGAGTATTTTCCTTAATTACAAATTCTTCAACACAATACTAACTTTTGTTATATATAGACTAAAAATTTAATTTTAATAAAGATCACAAAGTTGGTGACTTAATGAAATATGAGAAAATGACAATTTTCTTTTTATTTATTTTTTAAATAAAAATTAAAAGAGATGAGTGAGTAATTTCCCTAATAAAAATGACAAATTTGAATCAATGACCTCTACTAAGTGCTACAGGACCAAAAAAAAAAAATCTTTATTCTCAATCAGGTTCTTAAAATTGTGAATCAATAAAAATTCATTTCAATTGAAAAGTCCAAAATGTTTAAATAAAAAAAATATTATGAATGCGAAATCATCATCGATGACCAATTTCTCCTAACAACTTGATGTTTCAATTTTTTTAAGTCGGTATCCTTACATAGTAAATTACAAACATTATCCACGTAATTTCACACCTGCCCAACCACCAAACTATCTCATTCTTAACACCAGATTTAAAATTGGAATTAGATTTCATTTTCCCTTCACCACGCATCACATTGTTCAATGTAAAGTAAAACTTTAAAATTATAATAAATTTCATATATTTTTGTTACATTATACAGTTGAACCATGATATTTAATTCTCTTTATGAAATTAATTTTGGTTCGGTTAGTATTAATCCATCAAGTTCTTAATTCGTCTTTATTAAAAGTAGAATGAGGCTATTGGGTTGCAATAGTGCATTTGATAAATTATATAATATTATTTTATGCTTGAAATTTTATTTTATTCTTATCATTAATATTGTTGATTGTTTAATTTATTTGTAAATTTTTAAAAAAAAAAATTTAAATGCCTTTGAAAATATCAATTTGGATATTAATTTTTTATTTTTATTTTTAAAATTTAATCAAATCTCAAATAGGATCTCTTGATAAATTTACTACTAGAAATATAAATATTAAAAAAAATCATCAAATAGAATTAGAAGATAATGAAATAATACAAGAAAAATTTAACAATTAAAATAATTGTAATGATATTGAAATCTATATATTGTTCCTATATTGGTAATAATTTTAATAGTTGTTTTTTGTAGAAAGAGTTTTTTTTTTTTTTTTTTTTCAAAATTAAATTGATAAAATCATCATTTAGATCAATTAGATTAGCAGTATTATTGAAAATAATTAAGATGTTAGCAAAACCTCAATACAAAAACTTAATTAGTAATTTTGCATGTCTAGAAGTGAAAATCAGTTAAATACTCTATTGAGATATAAATTACTAATATATACAAATATATAATACTTAAGTTCTTTACAATAAATTCAGCCATGTCCTCATTAGGTCACATCAGATCCATCATTATCTCATAAAACCATGTCATACTCATTTTGCTTCTCTCTTTTTTCCTTTTTATTTTTTCCTTCTTTCAAAAAATTAATCGTCATACCCTCTTAAGTTCAAACTTAATTATCGTTTGTCATCACCTTTCTTTCTTATAACATGCCATATAACTGAAGTTGGTTCCCCAAATATTATAACACATAATAAATATCACAGATGGGTCATAGGATAATTTCTTATGAAATATTTTAAAATGCACTTCGCATTGCATGAGACATCGTAATCGTGTTACTAGATTTGAAAAAGTCATGTTTTCATGACTTTAAACGCAAAAAACGTGTCTAAAGAAACACAAAAGGCATGCTCTCTACTCACGAAATATGGACCATTTAAATCATACATTGTTTGCATTTTGTAGTAAAAAACAATTAACCTTTATATATCAAAAGGGATGAGAGATTTTTAATCAATTAATTCAGCATCTATATAAAATTCAATTCTTATATACTCTCATATATTCATATTTTGATCCTTTGAGATATTGGAGTAAACTAACTTAAAGAGTGAAGAAACAGTGAAAACTAAATAACAGAATTTTAAAACCTCCATTGATCGCCGGAGCCAATCATAGTTAGCCACCTACTTAACTTAAACAGTTAGAGACTAAAACAGCCACACTACATGCCGTTTAGCTAATACTGAGATTCCAAACTACATGTAGCTCTGGCACTATCAGCTTCATGTGGATGACCTTTAGGTGCCTTAACAAAGGTTATTGCCTCTGGAGATCAACTGCGAGGAATGATCACAAGTATTGTTTGCCCAGCTAGTATGATGGTATTATTCATGTGTGTTCTCTGGTATTTGTTGGTCACACCATTCCAGAGGGTTTGGATGAAGATTGAAGGGCTTCCAATACTTGTTTTGTGCATGACATATCATGTCATGACACAAAATAATGCCTCATTGTTTAGGTATTTTCTTATTTTATTTACATTATATATATATAGTATAATATATGCATGCAATTGTATTTATACCATAGTAGTTTGTCTAACTTTGGGAGGTTTTTATTTTGTAGGCATGGCATTGAGAGTTTATTGTTTGGTAGGAATAGCACAATTCCTAAGGTTGAGGAGGCTTCTTGCTGTGCTTGGCAGTGCTACCCTAGCATGGTCAAATGTGGAGGAGGATAATCTAGATGTTGAGAATGTTTTCAAAGTAGCCCTCTACACTATCCAGCATGATGATAATTGTCCATATTAAAGAGAAAAGTTACTATGACTATTTGATCCAGTATGAAATTGTAAATAGTGGGAGGTTAGAATTTGCATGGGCATTGAACATAATTTCTTCGCTTGATTTTTTGTTGTTTTAGCACTTGTTTTTGTGGATATTGTGGAAAATTGAATGAATGAACGCACTTAATTAGTTGATTTGTCACAGCAGTTGATGTTAACAACCTAATATCAGTGATAAGTTGATCACATTAGTACAAAATCACCAGTTTTATACTATATGCACACGCTTGATCAAGATCTTATTTCCTAATTCCTATAACATAGACATCGATTTATATTACTAGATTTAAGCAAAAAAAATATACATATATATTTATCCATTAAAGGGATTCATGGCCAATATATTAGGGTTAAAGCTAAAATTATTTAAACAACACTATTCATAATTAAGACAATTAGAGGCCGGGTATATATATATATATATAAAATGTGATATCACCTTAGTGGGTCATATTTATGCTTCTTAGTTTCTCTCTCCACAAAGGAAGATCTCCACCCAATTAAAATAATAATATCTCTCCCCTCTCTCTGCTCCCTCTCCCAAATCGATGCTCAAAAATCTCCATCTCCATCTAAAAAAACCCATCTCCACAAACCCACAAAATAATCATAAATCAACAGATCTCAAATCATAAACCCACAAAACCAATAAATCTAAAACAACAAACCCATAAAATCTGATTTGAAATAGATGAGATGAGAGAGAAACACAAGCCCACGGTGGTGGGGGACGAGCACGACGATGGAGGGGGTTTGGGTTTCTCTCTCTTTCTGTCTCTCTGGGTTTCACGGGGGTTGGGTTTCTATCTGAGAAAGAATGAGATTTTAATAAGAGTGAATAGATGAGATGAGAGAGAAATAAGTAATTAAAAATGAATAAAAAATGTTATTTTAACAAAATAGAGAGGTTGTTGGAGGGTGTGAAAAGAAAAATGAATAGCTAAATGTGCAAAACTCTCCACATGTGGAGAAAAAAAATAAAGAGACTCATGTAGTTGCTCTTAATAGAGAAAAAATTTATGCCATTAGAGTAAAGACCGAACACACGATCAAGATCGGTTGCACTCAATAGTATTTCACTATTTATATTTCTAGACGTCCGAAATAAAAGTCGCAATTTGATATTTAAAAAATAAAAAATTACTTTTTAATTGGATGAACGAGATGAAAATTTATTTTTAAAACTTTCAATTTTGCTGGTCCAAAAAAGTATTGCTACCAGATCTTGATTCCTCACACACACACAAACTGCAATATGCTTCTTAAAAATGGCAGTGACAACACACTGTGGATCTAGATTAAATGATTGACATTAGGGGTGGGTTCGGGTCGGGCGGGTCGGGTTTTGGGGAAATCCGTTGTCCGTCCGTAGAAAATAAATTCACGGATAATCCGTCCACTAACCGTCCGTTGATAGGTTCGGGCGGGCGGGTCGGTTGAGCGGGTTTGGCGGGCGGGTGGTCGGGTTTAATGGGCTTGCAAGTGGGATTTTTTTGGACTTTTTTTGGCTTGCAAGTGGACTTTAAAAATTCAGTCCATATCATTGTTTTGGACTTTTTTGGGCCATTTTAAAACCAAATCAACAACTATATATAATTGGGCCTACTAATTTAGTTTTTTTAGCCATTTTTTTACTATTTATTTAAACCTCCTTATTTGCTAACTTTTTATACCATTCTTATATATAAAAAACCAAACATAAATGCAAGTATGCAACAATTCCTAAGCACATACAAATACAAAAAATCAATTTCATATATATATATATATATATAATATAAGCATATAAATATAAATACAAAAAATAATTTCATATATATATATATATATATATTATTTAATTATATATGGTTTATAACATTATATATATATATATATAATTATATATATATATATATATATATAATATATATATATATATATATATATATATATATATATTATTTAATTAAATATTGTCGGGCGGGCGGGTATCCGTCCAACCAAAATTTCAAAAACCGTTATCCGTCCGTTATCCGGATATTTAAAATATCCGTATCCGTATCCGTCCGAATATATGCGAGCGGGCGGGCGGGCGGGCGAGCGGGTCGGCCGAATTGGTCGGGCTGGTCGGGTTTCACGGTTTTTTGCCCACCCCTAATTGACATGTGTTAATGGTTTTATAATTCAACTAACACTTTATGGTGTTTTAAGTTTTAACATAGATATCTTGAGTTCAAATTCCTTTTCTTCCAATTATCGAATTATATATATATAAAAATAAAAATTAGAGATTGCCATTTGTCAACAACAACTAGAGGCCGGCTGGTAATGCCAGTGGTTACGTCTCCAATTAGTCCCATGTTGGTGGAACAAATAGCTGGCTTGTGGATTTTGTTCCCCAATTCTGAGGATATATAATCAATTAATTTAGAACTAATATGTGGTTAACTTGCTGTTAAGATTTGTTGATGGTTTATTACAAGGAATATAGAAAAAAGAACAAACCAGGACTTGTACCGTTGTACGGTCAAATCTGAAATTAGAGAAATGTAGCATTATCGTTTTGTATTGGTATATTTTTAGTTTATTATAATTTAATACATTAAAATCATTTGGATTATCAAGGAAGCAAAACCTCTCTCATTGACTTTATTTTCAATTACTTAATTGCCCTAATGCGCTGAAGCCATTATAGTTGATCGGACATTATTCGTCTGATAAGTTCAGAACAAGAAGTCATACCATACACTTTGATCATGAGGATAATGATTTAAAAACAAATACCAATAATGAAAAGTAAGAAAAGAAAAGGCAGATCAAAGATAAAATATATGGTAATGTAGAACCACATATTTATGTCACGGTGTAACATAAAAGTTAGAAATCAACTATGTGCCTATGTATGACAGTATGAGTCTCTACAAAGAAGAAAAAGAAAACCTCTTTAATAGAGTCAATCACTCATTCCCTTAAATAATTGTTGTTTGATGCATTGACATGAAAGTAGTTTACTGACCCTAAAAGCTTTGTAACTTAATTGATATTGAATGATCTTCATTATGAGGAGTATTAGGATTGAATTTCTCCTCCTTCAACTATCAAATTATCCAAAAAAAAGTTTACTCAGTGTAACTTATTCAAAGGTAATTTTTATTAAGAATCAGTGTGACCAAAGATAGAGCGAGAGAGAAAGAGACTATTTGGGTTGAGAGAGAAGGAAATCTGAATTGATAATTTTTTTCTTTATCTTATGCGCATAGTTTTTTTAGTGAGATTCTTTTTTTAGGGCACTGATATTTCTGCACCCATTTTTTATATTTCCGCACTTCTTAGAAATGTGTGTGGTTAAAAAGACCAAATACCTTTTACTGTTTATCTCCTTTTCTGCTTAACCAGCAACCCATCAACTCAACACACCCCACGCCCAACACCGGCAATCCTTTAAAACCACCACAACTTCAAACAATCAAACACAAATCTTCAAAACATACCCACAATCAAACACAGTGAATGTTGAAACCCATCTCCATTACCTTTTTCATACCCATACAGCAGCCAAAAATAGAAAAATCTAAAATCAGATTCTCAAAATCTAAAAGCACCCATAAAATCATTAAAGTTGTAATATATTCTTTATTCATTTATTTTGCAAAATAATACCCAAATTCTCGAGCCTCTTCTTGCATGTCGTCAGCGATCACCGGAGACAACAGCGTCTCGAACGGGAAGCTTGGACCGGCGATCTTCGTGGCACCGATAGAGGCTGTCTCTGGCGGAAAGCCACCGCTATCTTCCGCACCGTACAAGAAGAGGTGCCACAATCACGAGCATGAACACTCCGGCCACGTTTTCGTCAGATCTGATCCAAGCACCTGCAGAAAAACCCACGGCGACAAACCCAGCTGGAGGCTGGAGCACGGAGCAGCAACCAGACCCAGCACACATAGAGAAAGCCGGTGAGGGAGAAAAAATAAATAAATAAAGAAGAAGAAGTAGTTTCTGCTTCAGGAGGCTCGAGAAGAGGCTCGAGAATTTGGGTATTATCTTTGCAAAATACCCACCCACAAATTCACTATTTGAGTATTATTTTGAGAATTTAATTTTATGGGTATTTTTAGATTTTGAGAATCTGATTTTAGATTTCTCTATTTTTGACTGCTGTATGGGTATGAAAAAGGTAATGGAGATGGGTTTCAACATTCACTTGTGTTTGATTGTGGGTATGTTTTGAAGATTTGTGTTTGATTGTTTGAAGTTGTGGTGGTTTTGAAGGATTGCCGGCATTGGCGCGGGGTGTGTTGGGTTGATGGGTTGTTGGTTAAGTAGAAAAGGAGATGAATAGTAAGGGGTATTTGGTCTTTTTAACCCCCACACATTTCTCAGAAGTGTGGAAATATAAAAAATGGATGCGGAAATATCAGTGCCTTTTTTTATCGTTTGAAAATTGAAATACCTGAAAATTTTTTAGTTTTTTAATTGATATATATTTTTTTTGTTTATCTGAAATTCTAAAAGGCCGTAAAAGTGGGCCTCTATTAAAAAGATAAAACCAGACATCAAGTGGTGGGAACTTTGGGAAACAAATTTTAATAATATATTTTCAGTAACCAGAAAAAAATAAATAAAGTTTTGGGCGTTCAAGAAAAGAATAAAACCTGAATATCCCAACATCTCGTCCGTCTTCCGTGACGGAATAATAGGTATACAATCGGAACAAGACCACAAAAACCAGCACCTTCAACATCCCTTTTAATATGAGGGAACAAACACTACGGTCTACTGTCTACAGCGAGGGTTATATATTGTATGGTATTCGTAGGGTCCGAAGCCCTTAATTTCTTTTATTACTAAATACAAGTAGAATTCCCTATTCCTAATTAACCCCGAACAGACCGACCTTAATTTGGAGTGGGGCACAAAATTTTAATTTTATTTTTTTAAACCCCTTTATTTTATAGTAAAAATCTTTAACTATAATAAAAGTAGCATATTATAGAGAATAGAGCACCCTACATAATTACGGGGCCGACGGAGCTAAGGTGAGGCCTTGGAGGCCAAGGTGAGGGTCGTGAGGCCATAGAGGCGGAGGTTGGATCGTCGAGACTTGAGGTTAGGTCGTTGAGACCAAAGTGAGGCCGATAACTTGAATAAGGTCGTTTGAGACATAAGAGAGGCTAATGAGGCAAAGGTTGGGTTGATGAGACCAAATGAGGCCACAGAGGCCAAGGTTAGGTTGCTGAAACTAAATGAGACCGTTAAGGTCGTGGTTAGGTCACTGAGATTAAGTGAGGCTATGGAGGTTGTGGTTAGGTTGTTGAGTGTCTTGAGACCAATTGAGGCCATTGAGTCCAAATGAAGTTGCAAAGGCCAAGTGAGGTTGACATTAGGTCGTTGAGACCAAATGAGGCCATGGAAGCTGCCGAGATTAGGTTGTTGGAGCGTTTGATTATCATGGTCATTCATAGCCTTTTGGTCTTGATTCTTTCGCTATGGTTTTAAATTGTGCCTCCATAAGGGAGGGCTTTCAATTGTACCTAGGTGCACCCAGGCCAAGAATCTTATTCATTCACTAGAGCTTTAAGTTGTGCCTCTATGGGGGAGGACTTGAGTTTCTTCAAGTTTTAGGTGCATTCACAATTGTCCCGACCATATATAAAGGCTTTTCGGGGAATAGGACAACACCTACGAAGTTCAATTAGATAAACACATGAATTTCTGCATTTAATGGTGAAATGGTGCACTTTTTTTCTATGGAAAGAAAGATTTTATTAAAACCAGCAGAAAACAAAACAAATTAAGATACAAAGCAACCATCCTCCATAATTTTAGACAAAACAGCAGGAAGGGTAGAGGATTCATCAACAAAACCCAAAAACCTATTTGTTAAAGCCCATCGAGCAAAGGTGTGAGCAGCCATATTTGCTTTCCTAGGAACCCAGCTAAAAGAAGCAGAAGGAATAGACTGCACTATAGCTTTAATTTCATTCATCAAAGTTCCAATTCTCCATGGGACATCAACACTTGGATTCAGAATTCCATCAATGCATACTTTGCAGTCACTTTCCAAGCACACTAGTGGAATATTGTGGGATACCACAATACTTGCAGCCTGCCTCAAAGCTTCTGCTTCAGCTTGGAGAGGGAAGTTGGTATTAACTTTGAGTGCAAAAGCAAAAACCAATTTCCCTCTCCAATCTCTGGCAATCCCAGCAACCATAGAATCATTTATACCCACTGCTGCATCACAATTTATTTTAATTTCACCTTTTACTGGACTGACCCAATGGACATCATTCTTTAATGATGGAGTAGAGCTATTTACAAGCTTATTCATCACTAAACAGTGTTCAAAAAATCAATTTTGCAAACCCCTACCCACCTCATCTGCAGTCGGCTTGCCACCACCATGGACTGCCTTATTTCTCAAAGACCACACATGCTCCATTAACAGTGCTGCAAATAGCGTGAATTGATCCTGATGTGATTTATCCAGAAATTGATCATTTGGAGGACATACAATAAAATCAATTAATTGTTGGGTAGATGAGAATTGAAAGTTTGAAATTCTAAGTCCCCAACAACTACCAAACCAGAGTAATTGAGTAACAGGGCAATGTTGAAACAAGTGTAAACTTGATTCAGGGGCCATCTCACATAATGGACAAATGGGATCAATGTTAGAAACAAACCTGGAAATGGTGCACATATTAACACAACAAGGATGCTAAGTATGAGTATATTTCTAGGTAAGTACATATGTATTCTTAAAGACATGTGTCATTTGTGACATGAAGAATTTCATTATTTAAAAGACTCCAAAAAGACATAATATTCCAGCAAAAATCTAAAACCCAAAACTCACTCTTTGATAATATGGAGTCCACAAGAAAAAAATAGAATAAAGACATTTTTTTTTTTGGATAAAAGACTTCAGAATTTCATAATTCAAAGACTCCAAAAAGACATAATTTTCCAACAAAAATAACGTTTCCCTAGACAAATTGTAATCAATATCCTACCATATAAGGAGTCAGTTTTGAATCAAATACTCCTAAAAACTCTCCAAACAACGAAAGAAAACCATAATTTAGACAATTCCAAAAATTATAAAAATCTTCCTGCTTTGATTCTTTGAGTCTTCAATAAGTAGCTGAATCCATATTACTCCGTCTTCTCCGAATTTTGGAGATCCTAGTTTCTTCTTCATCAGCTTTACCGTTTAAGGCTTTTATAGATTGCAAAGCACCAGCAACTAAACTATTTTTCTGAAGAAGCTCCATATGTGCTGCAAAAGTACAAATTAAGTTAACAAATGAGAAGAAAAGTGAAATCAATGTACTAATCCAAATACATTTTACAAATTAAAAGTTACATGCCTAGTGATGTTGATGTGGGTATCTAACCTTTCAATTCTAAAAGGCATATTACATCTAAATTTGCATTATTAGTGATGTGAGCTCATATTACACAAAATTACGGGTGTACCATTGTCTTTGATGTGAATAATTGACATAATAGTAAATAAAATATATCAAGTATTTACATGCCTTGGCTATAATACTCTTAAAAGAAGAAGAAAAAAAAAAAAGAATAAATAAAGAAACTTTACATTAAAATCCCAGTAAGTCCAATTTTATAATTAACAAATAAAGCCACAGAGCTAAATAGCATATATATGAATTAAGATTGAATTCACTAACCTTTCTGGAGATTGTAATTCTCAGCTTGCAACTTATCATTTTTTTGTTTATGCTTGATACATTCTTCCAAAGCCCAAAAGTAATGTCTCTTCCAGTACTAAAACACCATTAAATTTTATTTTTGTTAAAATCAGACACACAAATAATAAAACCACTTCAGAATTCAAAATAAAAACGCAAAACGCGCATAGTTAGAGTGAAGAAAACCATACCTCGTCAAATTCTTTTGTCATATCTTCGAGTTTGTGTTGAAGGGCAGATGGGTGCTCTTCAGACATCAAGTACTCCTCTTGGGACTGTTGGCATCTTTGGGAAACAAATTTAAATATATTTTCAGTAACCAGATAAAAAAAAAAAGAGAAAAAAAAGGGGGTAATGGGCTTTCTGTGAAAATTCATCAAATTTGATTCCAGAAAAGAAGATGGAAAAGAAAATCACCTGCAAATCCCAAATACAATAGGACTAAAACCATAACAGCCGTAAACTTCAACAACGCTTTGAATATAATAATTGGTTCGATGTTAACGACAAGGAACAATTTTTCCTTGAGATTTATATAGTCTGATATGTGTATATTATATCTAATTAACGCTTATGATATTAAAAGTCAAAAAGAGAAATTTAATCAAGAACTTTTTTTTTTCCTTCTAAATACAGCTCTTGATAATTTATTTCAAAGTTGTAATCCTCTTTTACTCCATCTAATCGCTTCTCAGAGCTTCGTCACTATTGTCCCCTCCATCAGCAACATCTCTGTCGCAGCTATCCCTTCCATCATCGTCTCCGTTGTGCTCATATACCCTCCATCACTAAGGTCATGCTACCTAAATCAATTGTCTTGATTTGGCCAAATCAACGTCAACAACGTCTGCTTCTTCTCTTTAAACTCTATAGCCACATTTAGTGTGGGCAAATATTTTTCGAGGAAAACGCCAGTTGAGCCTACAAGCCTTTGTTTGTACTGTTTATATTTGTTCTTTCAATTGTTCTAAATAAAATTTTCCCAACAAGCATTTCAAAAAATGAAAGGGGAAAAAAAATAAAAAATAAAAGGGTTAATTACAATAAACCCATTTGTGGTTAGGCCAAGTTTAACGTTGCTTACCCGTGGTTTAAAACGTGTCACTTTACCCACCTGAGATTTAAAACGTTAGCAGCCGTTACCCACCTCGCCCAATTCCGTTAGAAAAAACAAGTAAAAACTTAAAATATAAAAAAATTTGGATCAAACTTTAAATTAAAACAATTTTTTTTCCAAAAATTGAAGAACATCTAGGGTTTACTATTGTACTCTCTTTCTCATCTTAGAACCCGTACCCCCTTTCTTTTTTTTTGGCCTTTTTTCTTCTCAGATCCTTCCTTCTTCTTCCCAATTTATGTAGCTATTACATACTCATTCATCATAACAACCAGCAACCCCAAGTCAAGGAAAGGAAAATCGTGGTGAGGGAGATCGATCCGAGAGGGTGAGGGAGATCGATCTAAGAGCTTGGCCATGGTTTGCTTTGATCTGAGGTGAGAGAGATCGATCCGAGAGGGTGAGGGGCGGTGAAATCGTGGTGGTGGCGGCGAGCGGAGGCGAGCTCAATTTAGGTGTTGGCGAAGACATCTTCGACGACCCAATCGCCGCCTCCCACCTCCCTAGCCTCATCGACTCCCACGTCACCAAGCTCACCGACTCCTTAGATCTCAGATCCGTCGACCCACTCTCCCTCTACACCTTAAATTTGAACCACTAAAGGTGGCAACGTCGACTGGCGGTGGCTGGTGGAGCAATGGCGACTGGTGGACAATGGACAATGTGGATTTGGTAAGATTTCCATATTT
This sequence comes from Fagus sylvatica, assembly GCA_907173295.1. Classification (NCBI taxonomy): domain Eukaryota; kingdom Viridiplantae; phylum Streptophyta; class Magnoliopsida; order Fagales; family Fagaceae; genus Fagus; species Fagus sylvatica. Next base: position 30,082,759 of record OU015767.1, read on the forward strand.
TGTTGGTTTTGCTTGGCTGCCGCGATGGTGGGGGTTTTGTGTTTGGAGAAGAAATTTGTGGGTTTTGGATGATGAAAATGGTAGTGGGTTTGGATGGGTTTTTCTTTGCTCTGTTCTTCACCCCAGAAATGGTGGTGGCTTCTGCTACTGTGAGCGGTGTTCTTGAAAATGGGTGGTTCATGGTGGTCTGGGTATTAGATTTGTTGATTTGATTGGTGGTTGTTTCTGGTTTTAGGTGAGATGAGTTTGAATGTTTGAGGTTGTGTTAGTGATGTTCAAAGGAGCTTTTTAGTTTTGTTTGTAAATTGCATTTTGTTTATGTGGCGGTGAAGAGCATAACCAAGTGAGAGAGACCACCACCACTTCTGGGTTAGAACCCTAAATTGCAAGTTTTTTGAGTTAGAACCCTAAAAATCGATTGAAAAAATTGCTTTTATACTCGACTTGTTTTTCTAACTGAATTGGGTGAGGTGGGTAAGGGCTACTAACGTTTTAAATCTCAGGTGGGTAAAGTGACACGTTTTAAATCACAGGTAGGCAACGTTAAACTCGGCCTAACCACAGGTGGGTTTACTGTAATTAACCCAAAATAAAAAACCGTGTCAGTTAAGTACACTGGACTTAAAGTGGAAATCCCCAAACTCTACAATTCAATTTAGTTCCTTGACTCTTACTTCAATTGTCAAATTAGTTCTTAAGATTCAAATTTTGTTAATTTAGTCCCTCACCTTGTAAAAGTTGTGGATGCTCAAAATTTCCTTATTTACCATGTGTCACTTTGTGAATGGGCTGAACATGGACTGATATGTTTGAAGGGGATGTTGAGCCCAAAACTCTACACCAGGCTTGTTGGACCGCCTGATGGCTAATGGTGCTTTCCTCTGGAGTCTCTGATCTACTGGGCCGCAATACTCGTAAAGAGGGTCACGGTAGACAGACAAGAATCAATGCCGCAGATCAAAACTAATCACAATAAACTTTGCTTTCACCAGGACTTGTAATGACAATAACATGTAAGAAATACATAATAAACAATGGAACTCGGGTGGTTCAGTGAGTAGGAAGAGGATTAATTACTGTGAAAACGTGTACGAATCAACATCATTGATTGGTGTAAGTGTTTGGTGGTTGAAGATGGGTTTTTTGGCTATGACAGACAGAAAGTGTTTCAGTCTACCACGAATCCCCAGAAAATGTTCTGAAGAATTGGTTGTCTTCTACCCTTAAGCTTTATGAATCAGCTATTAAGAAGGAATCAACTTCAGACCAAGATCAACCAACCCTATTTCCTATTTCTCACCCCTCTTTATAGTGGTGTTAATATCTTATGGACTCACCCATTGCCCTCTTAATCATGATGATTGCTGTTTAACCGAGAGATAAAAGGGATGAGATTTGACTAAATTTTTTCAAGGTTAAGGAGATAATCTTTATCTCTTGCAGACCTGATTTGGGCTGCGGCAGATCTCATTTCTGGTGTTGGGGGTAGTGAGCATTAAATACTTGACAAGAAGAGTTGAGGTAATTGAGTTGACTCATACACGTTTTGCATAATTAAGTTTGATCTTACCGTTGCATTGTATCCCCAACAGATCTAATGCTTTCATGTCACGGCAGATCAAAGAAATTCAGTAGATTAATCCCCTTACCTCCAAACCAATCTTCCTAAGTTCTATATTAAAGATGAACAAGGACCATCAAAGTGCTGGGCTACGGTGGTCGCTGCTCTTGAGTGGCGGTAGCCTCGGTGGCCATGGCAGCTTTCTCGGCCTCATCAGCTCTTGTTTTGTCTTCCCCATCATTTCATCCATCACAGCTGGTGTTGCGACAGACGTTTTATGAAAATGTCTACCGCACCTGATGGTCCATGGGAAGAACCAGTTCTTACTTTGTAATAATATGGCTTGGAGACCCGTGTTTTTCATTGGAAAAGCACCCCTTCATTGTCTCGAGCACCGCACCAGTAAAGGGGGGAAAAGAGCATCACGTGGGATGCTTTTGGCTTTCATTTTTTAACTGTTCTGGCGGGCCCCACATTAGCACAGCAGATGTATGTGGGTTGAGTGGCCCGGCTTGTGCTTTAGGCTTAATTGATGGCCCAATGCCATTACCCCTTGTTTTCTGCCGCCGTAGACTACTGGGCTTCGTTTGCCTTGGGCTTGGTCTGGTGTGGCAAAAAAAAACAAGCCTTTACATTTAGCCCCCCGAGCCCAGACCTCACGTGATGTGTGGTTTGGGTGAGTATGTTGTTCAGGAAAAAAAAAAAAAATATATATATATATATATATATTATATATATATATATATATATAATATATATATAATATATATATATATATATATATGCATGTAAGTTATAATATTTCTTTTTCCTCTCTTTTGTTTTGTACGTGGGTTCCTTCTTTCATGGGTGTAGTGGCAGATGGGGGAATGTCAGTTACTGACAGTTATCAGGCTAACTCTTCCTCTTCATAGTGCCTCTTGATACTTAAAACTTTCATGATTAAAGTCACAACCACCAGCCCCCAAGTCATTTATTTCATATGTTATAAAATCCTTGACTTGACAAAAGGAGAGAGAAACAGAAGCTTGAACTTCCCAACCTCACCGATTTCTCTCCTCTCCTCTTTCCTCTTTCTTTTCTTGCTTTCATTTTCACCGATGGCCTCTTCCTCTGCAACTCCTTCGGCCGGCTCTACCCCTCCACTCACCACCGGCGAGCACCCAAAGACCCTAGCAGCGAGGTCCACGGTGTCCATCGAGGCAGTGGTGGACGTCCCCGTGGTTCCTCCCTCCATTTTAGGCGAAGCCGCCGACCCTAGGGAGGGCTTCGTTTTCCCTCTAATGGATCCCTGGTATGAGATCTCCTCCTTATTTCCCTGCAAGTCCTTTGATTTCCCTTCCCCTCCAAAAGATTGGGAGTGGACAGTCATGGGACTAGAGGTCGTGGTAGATCGGGCTTGGGTTCCCTACCTTGATGAGATCTCTGATTTGTTGATTCAAAAGGAGGATATTCGACCAGTTCCCATAAACTTCGAATTCCCTTGTGCTGCGTCCAGGATTGGTCTCATTAGGTGGACTTAGAGATCTTGGACCAAGAATTTTGGGGCAATCTACGGAGAGTCGGCGTCCATTGGTCCATCATGATTTCGAGGAGTTGCAGCATGTTCAGAGACACCGAACCTCTCCGTGAGATGTTGCAGAGGTGGTGTCCTACCACCCATACCTTCTTCTTCGCATGAGGGAGCTCACACTGACTTTGGAAGACATAGCGAACCATTGAATGCTTCCCATTCTTGGTGAGTTTTCTCCTTCTGCTATGGTGCTATCTGCAGAAGACGAGGAGATTGTTGTGACCTTGCGAGGGTACTCGTCTACTAGAGTGACCGGTTGGCCTGCGCTCTTTCTTCATCATGAGAATGTCCCAGTCCGTCGCGCCACTTTCATTGTATATTGGCTTTGTAAGTGCGTTTTTGGTAATTTCTCTTACTATGCTGTAAATACCATTTATATTCCATTGGCCGTGAAGATATCTACCGGTTGTTGCTTCCCCTTCGCCCTTATATTTCTTAGTCATTTATACTCTCAGCTAGACTTGCTCCATGACTGTGAGGTTGAAGGGGACTATTGTCACATTATTGTTGCTGCCTTCAATACCACAGTGTTGCAAACTTTTCTATGGGAGCATTCCGTGAATTATATTTTTGCTGCAAAGGACAAAGCGGCTGCGTGGGGTAAGTTTTCTGATCTGCCGCAGCACTTTTTGGATCGCTTCCTAGATTTTCGAGACAATCTGCCACTTGTCTACCGCTGGGTTGGTTTGAAGACCCGAGATCATGATTTAGTTGCCTCTCTCGACTTCGAAGAGAATGTGTTGCTAAGACCTTACGGAGAAGATCATCTCGGTTTTACTTGCGTTTCAGCTCTTAGTCGGTTCAACCAGCCGACTTCTCTACTTCATGAGTTGAGAGCCGAGGACCATCGGAGTCTAGCGTATCTGTCTGCTGTAAACCCGGGGTGGCTACCCATTCTGCCGCAGGTCTTGAGTTTACGCCTTATTGTGCACAAAGAGTAAAAAGACAATTTGGCCTTAATCAAGATGTGCCTGCCAGTCTACAGGAGGCCACGCCTTCCTCTCCCAGCTTAGCACTTTTCATTAAGAGTTGTGCATTCGCCTATTGGGAGGGCAAAGTCAATCGTGTAATGATCCCAAGTGGCCATAGGTTCAGTTTTAACACTAAGTCTATGAACGCTTATTGACAGAGGTTGGCTCATGCCATGATAGGCTGTGTGAACAGCGGTAGAGGTAATAAGGCTCCCCTATCTACCCACTGCAAGCCGCAGATTTCAAGCCCTTGTTTTTCTCCTCCTTCCCAGTCTGCCATAGCTTATGGGAATAACCAAAAACTTGGCTTTGCCAAATGGGATGAGACTAGGAGTGGCTAGATTGCATATACCACACATTTCCCGAAGGGTTGGAAGGAGTCAGTTAATGTTGTTTAGGAGCGCCTTGTCATGCCCTCTAAGTGAGGAAAATGGAGTAAGAGAGATGTCCCTGTAAACCTGGATGTGGAAAAGGGTTCTAAGAAGCGAGCTCACTCTCCTAAGAAAGCCTCTTTAAAGAAAACCAAGGCAGGAAAGAAGAGTAAATCAGCCGCTCTAGTGCCCAAGCCTGAGAAAAAGTCTGCCACCACCCTTTCAAAAATAGTAATTGAGTCTGTCGCTACCCTTGCAAAAGCTAAGGGTGTGGTTATAGGATCTTCTAAGAGGAAGTTTGCCGCAGTTCCCCCTTTGGAGGGTGTAGGGAAGCAGGTGGCTTCTTCTAAGGTTGAGAAGAAAAGTGTTGCCCTCCATCCCTCCAAGGATCAAAGGAAACCTACTACATCTTCCTCCTCTCCAGATGAGGAACAACGATCTGCGATTCCGGCTTATTCACCTCCCAAGAAAAAGAAGTCTATTGTTCCCCCTTCCGGTGCTGCTACTCGCATGAGGAGTAAAAGTGCATCTGTAATCGAGCGAACTGGTTCCAAAGTAAGTCCTCCCTTCTTTCTTTTTAATCTACTGCTCTTACGTTGCTGTTCTTTGTTGTATTTTCTTATTCTTTTATTTGCGGCAGGCAACACGCAAGTCTGGCGGACCTAGTGGCGTTGTTGTTGTTGTTGAGGTTACCTTAACACATTCTTTTTGTTTTGATTTCTCTTTGGGCCAAATTTGTACTATTTAACCCATGTTATTTACTCCTTCCTTTAGGATTCTGATACAGTCACTGATGACATCTCCACAAGCTTTTCTGATGGAGATGATCCTTTTGTTGCTGCCACAGATCAAGGTGAAGACATGGGAAGGAGTTTCGTAGGTAATTTTAAGGCAGATGTTGGATCTACCGAAGGAAGCCATTCTATTGCCAGTGACTCATTTTCTGACATAGCCCCAGAGGAAGTCCTGAAGCACTTTCATATGAGTAAAACTTATCCTTTGAATACTCCAATGGTTGATTGGTCACTTGATGTTAAGAAGGATCATTTTCGCCCTTAAGAAGAGGATGAAGAAATTCTTGGTCTTGAAGTACCATATATTAGTGCAATTGATACTCTGATGTATTTTTCAAATTGCACTTGAACTTATAAATCAAATCCACAATTAATGGGAAATACAAACACATGATATCTTTCTGATCCAGACCAATGACGATCAGAAACAGAATACTATTCACTTGTGACAATACTGCTATTGCATGAAGATTTATCAAGCGAATAAAGATGTAGCAATTCATGAAACAAACACATCTCACCTAATATTCTTTTATACACATAAGCTCCAGAAGAGTGGTGATATTAATATCAAGTAGATACGATCAAGTGACAACTTAGCCAAATATGACATTCAAGAAGATTGTTCATAATATTGGCATGCGTCAATGATCTTTTCATTAACAATTGAAGATCTATGTACTCATAAGGGGAAGTAAATACTCTTAAGGATATGTACTGATTGTACTCTTTTTCCTTCGCTAAGATTTTTTCCCACTGGGTTTTCCTTTGCAAGGTTTTAATGAGGTAATCCAAAGGCACTTAAAGGTTCACAAGAATACTGTACTCTTTTTCCTTCACCACTGGTTTTTATCCTATTGGGTTTTTCCCTTGGTAAAGTTTTAATGAGGCATATTCTTAATAAGTGGTCATCCAAGAGGGAGTGTTGTAAAGCATATATTGGGCAACACACCCATTTGTTTTATTAGGCATTATTGCCATCTTTACAGATCATTTTAGTGCGGCTTTTGAAGTAGTGCGATACCACTACAACAATTTAAATTGAACTCCTTCAGCATTACTTCAAATGCAATACCGATTTTGTATTGCTATATATATGAATGTTCTCTTTGTAAATTGTGAGAGAGAGGATTACAAGTATTGCTCTATATGTGGATGACCACTAAAGAAATTATTAGCCTCAAGGTTTCAATACCTATTAATTGGCTAATTAATCCAAGAACATTCATGTAGTTTTGATGATAACCATGATTTTAAGTTGTTCATTAATGATATTTTCATATGAACTAATGATTTATGTTTTAAAGCTTAATGTTGACAATTGATTTAATTGGACCAACATTGGCCAATTCAAATATCAAGCAAATGCAAAGTCGACAAGTTGCTGAAGATCAAAGTCATCAAGTCTCAAGACAAAGAAATCAAGCTCAAGAATCATGCTCCGAGACATATGAGAAGTAAGAGTTAGGTTTTGTAAAGTTTATTAAGATTTGATCTTTAAGGCTCAACTTTAAAAACAACTTAAATTTCTTAAACATAAAAGTTTTTCAAAATATTGACAAAGTCAACATTAATGGCTAGATTGATATTTAAAGACAACCATAAAATCAATTACGTATGAAAAATTTCTTAAACATAAAAGTTTTTCAAAATATTGACAAAGTCAACATTAATGGCTAGATTGATATTTAAAGACAATCATGAAATCAATTACGAATGAAAAAATTTCTTAAGGTAGCCGACATGTAAGAATTGTAGGAGCATATGAGTTACAATCCCATATGCCTTCACCTACGTGCAATACATGCACACCTTGCTGAAAGTAAGCTTGACAAATATAAGGAAATATTGACTTAGTGGCACAAGCTTATTAAAGGTGATTGACAAGTTAGGTGGTTTGAATTAATTGCATGAATCACATGGGATAATAACCCATGAATCTCCAAAAGTCATACAAATTAGCTACTAGCAGATTTGGATATCTTTGGCTGAAAATTGTGCTGACAAAAAGCAGAAAAGTTTTTCAAAAGATTTCAAAATAAAAAGACGGTTTGATTGATTGAATTAAGTCTGTGTCCGTTGGAGAATCAAAACTCTGCCAAAGACTTGCAGCAAAGTTCGGTGCAGAAAAGCAATAAATATAAGCTGGCATGCACTGGCACCGTTTATTTGAAAATATTATTTGAATGTTTAAAAAGTCATGCAAATGATTCAAAAGTCTGATTACCATTTTCAATTGTCGGTTAAAGCTTTCTTTCTTTCAAATATAAGCCACAATTGTTGACTAAGTAAATATGGGTAATAATCCCATGTGATGCACCATTCATGTGGCCAAATACAAGCCACACCAAAGCCCAACAAATCTTCTGACATTGGCACCGTTTATTTGAATTTTAAAAAGTCATGCTAATTATTCAAAAGGCTGATTGCCATTTTCAAATGGTCGATTAAAACAATCTTCTGACATTGGCACTTTATCATTTAAAATTATATAGAATCATGATTGTGTTTTCTAACGAACAAAAATTTTCAAATTCAAATTTCCTTTAGTCGATTGATTGAACAATATATAAAGAAAATAGAAGAGAGAAACAAAAACAATAACAGAGCATACAAGAGAAATCAGAGAAAGAAAAGAAAATATCTTTTACATCAATCCATCCTTTCTCAAGCTTATATTTTCATATCATTCAAAATCCTTGATTGAAAATCAAATTTCTCTAAACACTTTTTGAGCCATATTGATCAAATCTTTGATAAATTATTAGAGTGAGCATATTGTGTACTACTACTCTTTGAGAGAGCCTTATTTTGTACAACAAATCCTTGTTGAAACTATTGAGTGTTTTTGTTAGGGTTTTGGTATAAATCCTAAGTAGTGAAAAGGATTTTTCACTGGGTGGTTACTCTTCACCTTGTAAGGAAGATTTGTGGGTTTTGGTATAAATCCTAAGGAGTGAAAAGGATTTTTCACTCGGTGGTTACTCTTCACCGTGTAAGGAAGATTTGTAACGGTTTGATCTTCACCCGGAAGAAGATTGTCAAATTAGTGAATTTGGGAATCCTCGAGAAGTGATCTTGAGGCGGGGACATAGGCGGGGAAGCCGACCCTCGATAAAAATCATTGTGTTTGATTTTCTCTATCTCTATCTTTTACTTATTCAATTGCTTATATATACTTGTGCTTAATTTCCTATCATATTTATATTGCAATTGAATTGTGTTCTTAAATTTGTTTAATCAATTTTCGCTAATTGAAGATAATTTTTAATTCCGCATTTAAATCGAAAAAGTTTGCCTCAACCTAAATCACCCCCCCCTCTTAGGTTGATATTTGGATAACATAAATAAATTCAAATATAGTTTCATTCCCACTTTTCTTGGTCTTGCCTCTCTATTTCTTTTATTTTACAACACGATGGTATATATTGACTATTGTTAAAGGACAATTTAGAAGATGGCCCATGAAAATTAAACTTGCCCCTGTTCTTACTTCTAATCTGACAAGCAAGGATTGTGAGAACACTGAGGGAGGTGGTATGTGATTTAAACTAAATAAGAAGGAAAGAAAGAAAAAATGAAATAAGAAGAAGATTGAAATGTAGAGATGAGAGGAAAGAAAAAAGAGGAAGGAGATAAAGAAGAGTCGTTGGTCTTAAATGCAGATATGGTGGCGCAGTAGAAAGAGGAAATGAAAAAAAATAATAAATAATAAATAAGAAAAGGAATGTGGCAAAAATTGTCCAAACCCAATAACCCGTCCAAACTACCCATGTATTACCCACCCAAACCCACCTATTTAATAAATGAGTATAATTGGGTCAACCCATTTATTATCCATTTAAATCAATGGGCTTAATTGGGTAATCTATTGGGTACCCAATGGGTTGTCTATTAGGTAAATCTTTTAGAAGCTCTAAGGATATTTTGGTAAATTTAAAGATTTTAGGAGTATTTGGGTCATTTAGGGTATTTTGATTATATATATATACATACAATAAATAGGTAAATGGGTGATTTTGGGTTTTAGCTTATATAATTGGGTTGGATTGGGTTTGGGTAATACCTACTTTGCTAAATTGGTATAAATGGGTAATTGGTTTTGGACAGAGTTTGGCTACAAACTGGTTTGTTGCCAGCTTGCTACAACCCGCTACGTGGCAATTAATAAGATTATCCACGTGTACTTTAGTCACATGACCTATTTAATGAGTCATGTGACTTCTTTAAATAATATATGTGGATAGTCTTATAAGCTGCCACGTAGTAGGTTGTAGCAAGCAGGCTACAAATCAGTTTATAACCAAACCTTGTCCATTGGTTTTTTAATACCCAACCTATTTAAAACCTAACCAAACCCACCTAAACCCACCCATTTACCACCTGAGAAAATAGAAAAAATAGAAGAGAACGTGTGGAAGAAAAAAGAAGGAAAAGAAAAAACAAAAGATATGATAAAAGAGAGTTAAAAGAATATAAAAATAAGAAGAAGAAAAAATAATTTGTTGGGCAGTTGGGCTACGGGCTTAAGTGGAGATCTGGGTTAAAATGGAAATAAATGGTTATTAATTGGTCCAATAAATATTGAAAGAAAATATAAATTCAATAAATAATTAATTATTAAAATTCTTTCATCTAGTGTGTACCGATACCAAAATATTTTATTTCTCTAATGAAACCCAAATTGACAAACATAACTTTTATTTTATAGGACATTTAATATAGAATCAATCATAGATGATTTCAATAATTTAAAATAATAAAAAACCGACTTTCAATTTATTAGATAATTGCATAGTAAAGTATTAAGAAATAGTTATTATGTGTCTTTTCATTTGTTAATACTTTATTAATACAAAATGGATTCTACTTTGGATTTTCATGAAAAAAAATAAATAAATTCATACTTTGGCTCCAACTCAACCCCATTAGTAGTAACAACTTACCCTGTGTAAAACAAGAACAAAAAAAACTAATTACGCTGTGGCAAAAGGACATGTGGATAGCAAAAAACTGAAGAAGAAAAAAAACCCGACATATAGGAAAGAAAAGAAACTAATTGAGGTCAGAGACCAGAATATAAATCCATATATGTCAAGTCATCTTGGAAAAGGCTGGATGAATTAATTGAGCTTCCATTCAAAGCATTACCTCCCAACCACCACCTACCATTAACACCATCGGTCGGTTTTCGTTTTTGTTTTGTTTTTTAGTTACCATTTTGCAAATTAAAATTTTGAATTTGTAGGAATAGTAATTTGCTGACGTGACTATTTTTTTTTTTTGGATAAAATACTTATGTGTCACATTAATGGTTTAATTAAAATTAGAAAAAAAAAAATGTTTAACGTGCCCCCAAAAAAAAAAAAGTGACATCAACTAAATTTTTGTTTGTTGATCGTCACCCCTTTTTTTTGGGCAATTTTTTTTTTTTTTTAATAGTTACCATAGAATTTAAACCTATGACGTCCATGAAAACATTTGTTTAACTTTTTTATTATAATTAAACCGTTAAAGTGACATGTAAGCATTCTATCAACATCGACATTAGTCTCATGAAAGCATCTCGTGAGATGTGATTTGGAAAAGATGTCTGCGAGCTGGTCGTGAGAAGCAACGGAAAAGTTCAGATGTAGTGTCAGCAAAGACGCAATATTCAGCCTCAGTACTAAAATTGGCTAACAAGACTGCTTTTTGCTTTTTTAAGAGATCAAATAGGAGTAAAAGAGGAAGCAATATCCAGTAGTGGACCGTCGATAGGTGGGATCTCTTGCCCAATCAGCATCAAAGTAGGTTTGCAAAATAAGAGACTAAACAAAAAAGTTCATAACGTGGAAAAGGGTGCCCTTAAGATATCGAAGAATAAGACAGTATCATAATGAGTTGATCGTGTAGCAAACATGAACTTGCACACTTGGTGTAGGCTACCAACCAATTGCTGATAGAGGGTGGTATTAGACCATGGTTCTCCTAAGGAATGAGTCAAACGCACGTTAAGTTTGATTGAAGTATCAACAATCTTATGATCTATGAGACCAGCTCAAGACAAAAGGTTTGAGGTGTACTTTGCTTGGGTCAAGCTCAAAATTAGTTTGATTCTAGAAACCTCAAGCTAAGAATCGCTTTCATAAACCTTCCAATTAATGCAAGAAGGTCGATTCAATTTTAGTTTGTTCATTTATATTCGAATTAGTTTGTATTATAGCTACTTGTGTTTGGATCATTTATTTTGTAAAAGTTCTCTTAATTGAGACAATACCATACCCACTTGAACTCAAAGATTCTATCTCAAGACAAATTCAACAAATGACTTAATTCTGATAAGAATTTCCCAAGTAATATTCAGATTTGACTAGTCTCGTTCAAAAAGAAGTTGTTTAAAAGGGTAATGGAGACATAAATTCTCTTAGGATGTATCATAATTGAAAAAAGAAGAGCCTATGAAATTTTCATTGGTGTTTGCACTTTGCAGTAAAAAATTTAAGCAAATTAAATTTTACAATTTTTACAAAAAAAAAAAAAAAAAAAAATCCCCACGAATTCCCACTCTAACTAGAAAACATTTATACAGAAATAATTACATTATAATAGTGCATCCTCACTGTAATTTTTTTTCCAATGATTCATCCCACTAATTCATATACATGTATGTAGTTGAAGCTTCAGTAGAGCTACAGAGATCGGGTTAAAGAATAAACACTATGCTTAATGAGCAACTAAGAGGAACGCTCATCACTCTTAGCAGGAATAGATTCTGGATTGATTTCAAAAATATCATGGCCAGATGTAGTGGAAGAGCAAAATGTATGGACTGTTGTTGAATTTTGGGTTTGGCTTCTACTCAAACTATGACTGTCTCTTTGTCGACGAAGGTCTCTCATAGCCTTAAACCTTAGATCATCACTATATGTACTTGGTTCAGGAATCATGTCTGGAACAGTCGTTCGCCCTTCAAGCATGCTCACAACTTCAGACATGGTAGGCCTAAGTGATGCGGATGCATTTGTGCACAGAAGAGCTACTTTAACCATAATTTCCGCTTCTTTTACGTTCATCTCAGACCCCAAACTCTCATCAATCAGCTTCATCAAGTTTCCAGCTTGTTGCAGTTGGCAAGCCTGCAATATCAATAATCCAATTACTATTATCATGCAAATGTTGCTAGTAGCTTCACTATTAGTAGGTAATAATTGAAGCATTAACAGAAGATGTGTAATGGATCAAACAGGGATCTGAAGTAATAAAATACCTGATCTAAAAGACAAACACAATTGTCACTTGGCATATAATTATTGTTGCTCTTTCCACTGACAACTTCTAAGGCCACAACTCCAAAACTGTAAACATCTGCTTTGTAGGTCAGATAACCCCATAATGCATATTCTGGTGCCATATATCCTCTGCAAATCAAAATCTCAATGTCTTTTAATTCAACTCCAATAGTTATAAATTTTTTCCAAACATCAAATTTAATATTAAAATTATAACATAAATAACTAGAAGTTTGTTAATAAGATCGGAACTGACATGGTTCCAGCTACTCTGGTGCTAATGTGGGTCTTCTCCTCTTCATCAAGCCTAGCCAATCCAAAGTCAGATATTTTAGGGTTTAAGTCTCCATCCAGCAACACATTAGTAGCTTTGATGTCTCTGTGAACAATCTTGATTCTTGATTCTTCATGGAGAAAAGCTAGGCCTCTTGCTATCCCAATACATATCTTAAGCCTTGTAGGCCAGTTCAGTTTAAGCTGATTGATTTCTTGACCTACAACAAGAAGAAAATACAGCTAATCCAAATCAAATCTTCTTCTTCTTATTATTATTTTTTTTTGGATAAGTAATGAAATTCATTGAAGTCATAAAAATGGAACAGAACACAGGTTACATATAAGAAAAAACCAATAACCAGAAGACACAAAGTCAAATCCTATAGAGCTGCCCAACCGAAAAAGCAATGATCTGGAAGCCAGATAAGCTCACTTGACTCAAATTCTCTCATTATTTTTCATAATATCTCAGTGCTAAGCAAAATTACATAATACTCACCAAATATTGCACGGGCAAGGTTATTATTTTCCATGTACTCGTAGACCAACAATAATTGCTCCCCTTCAATACAGCATCCATGAAGCTTGACAAGATTTGGGTGTTGCAAACAAGAAATCATGCCTATCTCATTTAAAAATTCACGATTTCCTTGCTTTGATTTAGATGAGAGCTGCTTAACTGCTATGAAAGTACCATCAGGTAATTGACCCTGCAACCAACCTTTATTAGATGAGCAGGAAAATCCATACTCAAAGGGGATAAGTCATGTAAGAGTATTACCTTGTACACAGGACCAAAACCACCTTCTCCAATTTTGTTGGCAGAATCGAAGTTATTAGTGGCAGCTTTTATTTGTTTTAAGGTAAAAGTCCCTGTCTGCAAATCTAGTCCTTTAATATCTGTCCAAGGAGACACATATTAAGCAGTATGACAAGGAATTGTCAGTTTTATTTGTAATTACTTTCTTGAGTTACACTTAATGAAAGATGATATGCTCATATTAAAATTATATGCTTAGGGACATTAAACTTGTAAATTTTTATTGTAACTACACATAACCTCATCATTTAGGAGCAATTCAGAACTTGAGAATTCGATTTCAGTAAAAAATAAATCCACCCTAACAATTTAGCACGACAAAATTTCGTCAAAGAAAGAAAACAAAAAAAATTTCTACTTAACTCGTATGCTTCCATCAAAGTTTCCATCAAAGTAAACCAATTATGTGTACTTTAACAACATAAAACTGCGCTTTACGAAAAGTATAGTAGATATTTCACTGCATATTGAAACTCTTCTAGAAGAAAATTAAACCATATGTATCAGAATTAGACTATGCATGCTTGCACACAATTGCAACTGAATATCAGTAAAGCACAACGGCAAAAGTTAAAGAGTCAAAACAGCCTACTCTTTTTGCATAATTTACTTGTTAAATTTGACTAAGTAGAAGGAATTAAATAAATTTGAAAATCAGACATCTACTATAGCCTGCACCTTCTTTTCTCCCCCTCTTCCTCCACAAACAGCCTTTCCACCAAAGGATTCCTGCTATAAAGAGTAACAAGAATAATGCCCCAATTGCGACTCCAACAATGATATAAACATTTTGCTTGGTTCCACCATTTGAACAAAATTTGGAATCTGCAAAAAAAAAAAACCCCAATTATGCTTGCTAGCAAAAGATTAAAAGTGAAGACAAGAAACTTGGCCACCCTTAACAAGGTAGACATAAACATGAAAATCAAAAAGGAAAATATATTATTTGTTAATTAGGCAGAAAAAGGGAAAGAGGTGGGTTTTCAACTGACTCGTTTATCACAAAATCCAAACTAAACCTCACACAAAAGACAACCTATTCAAGTCTTGATTTATCACAAATTTGGAAGTAAAAGGTTGACTCTACCTGAGGTAGAGAAGATGTATTCTACCGTACCTGGCATATCAAACCACTACCTCCTAGACTATCATTTCCATGTAAAGCATAACATAGCTACCCAAAATTGATCAATAAGGGCTAAACAATTGATTATCACCTACTTCTGCAGTTGAAACCAAGGGCCTCACATAAGATTCCCATGATTACACTTTTTATGGAAACCATGGGCCTTGATTTGAGGACTCATCAAGTATTGGTGCTCAAAGGGACCCTGATAAACACATAGCATCTCTAAAATTACAAAGGAGAGACATCCACATAAATAACTCACCAGAAACCACAGAAACAGCTGATATAAGGGGACCATAAACTCCTCTATCAGGGATTCTCGTTGTCCCTTTACCAGCCCAATAGAATCGGATCTCTAAGACATTGTTTGATACGCGAATGTTCGATATGCGTTTTATTACTGGCTTCTGAGCAATACCAGCATCATCTTCAATATTGAAATCCTTCCACACTAATTTTTCCTGTGACAAAGTGGTCGGATTAAACCTTAATCTGCAACATCAACAATGCATATTTTCATCCTAGTGACTAATTACCTGAATGTAGATATTAAATACACGCTTCCCGAGACCATTATATGTTTTGTCATTAGTGAACTGTATCTCTGCAAAGTGGAGATTTACAGTGTAGTTCCCATTTTCTAAGCAATAATGGAAATAAGTAAGCGATATTGGAGCTATACGTGCTGTTGCATACAATTCAGAGATATTTGATAACGATGGAGATAAAGTGTAACGTGTGTTTTGGGCATCGTAATCATCCATGAAGTCTCCAGTGCTACTAAATCCCCAAAAACTTGTGCTATTAATAAAATATTCTGCAGTACCACCTTCAACTTCTGCATCTCCTTCATATACAACATTTGTTTTATTTTCCTTGATGGCTACATCCATTCCACCAGAATTAACATGCAAACAATTCGAATCTGCCATGAAAGAAAATTGATATATGAGAAAGCAAGCTAATATGTAAACAATAACGCAACAATATGGAGGTAATCATTTTAGACAGCTCTTTTTTTTTTCTTTTTTTCTTTTTTTAATGCTATATTGATTTCACATTGGTATAGTGAGATATCAATACACACGCACACACACACTTTTACAGTCTTTTGCTACATTTTTCAACGATCCTGTTTTACAATCACAGCATTCTAGTCAAATTGTCCTGTTTTATAATTTCATTTTTTAGGCATACAAATCTGATTAAGAGAAATTCTAGATAGAAAGGGTGTAGCCCTAGAGCACGGGAGGTATACTAGAGAAACACCAGAAATGCAAAGAGTGAAAGGAAAAAATTACAAAAATAAAACATGAGTTCAATGTATTGATCATATCCAAGGAAAGAGCCATAATCAGCAAAGAGCAAAGGAAGATAGAGTGATACTTTTGGAGTCCACTGCCTTGAACACCCTATTGTGCCTCTCATTCCAAATTCACAACAACAAACATCCATTCCATTTGACTCCTACTTCTAAATCTTCATCTCCACACTGCCAAATTCTTCATCACTAATGCAGCATGCAGGCATTACCCAATAATCCCAGATAGAGAAACGAGGACAGATCAAAAGTCATAGCTACCAGAGAATACCAAGCAAATGATTTACTGCCATCCTTTTCTTTCACAAATGACACCAGCAGATATAAAATTGCTGCCTCCTTTTACCAAATTCTTGACCATAACAATGCAAATAAGAACTGCAGTCCCAAAACAAACATAAACTTATAGCCAGATTTAACTCAAACTGATGACTCTGGCTCAGCTTCCAACAGAGAACATTTTCATCAAAACTGCAGCCTTGAACATCATGAAGCATATGGACCGAAACCTCAACTGATTCTGATTCCAATGTAATATCAATCCCAGATTCGAATGTAATATCAATCCCATATAGCCCATAATGTAGCCATTGTTACACTTATTCTGAACAATGGAATTAAATCAGGAAACAAGAGCTGAGAAGGCACCTGCCCACACCCAGCATCCTGTGAAATCATTTCATCCTACAATTTAAAGCAAAGATGCCATGCACAAACATCCGATCCATTCTGAATGCAGTTCCAAAACCACCACCATGTGAACTCTGAAAAGTAAAGAATGGTCCAACCTCCCCAATGTTCAAAACTCACCAAAGGCCAACTAATGACCCCTAAATCAGAAACTTTACTAATCTAGAAGATCTTGTGGAGTTAAAAGTTGTTAGCATATGTAATTATGTAATTATTATATTGTCCTAGGGTTCCATGTGTAATTACTATACTGCCCTTAGCTTAGATCTATATATATGCTCTTACCTGTATATGATAAATCAAAATTCTTGGTTTATTCTCTCAGTCTCTCTCTCTGCATTCCTCTCTAAAGTTAACATGGTATCAGAGCCAAATTGATTTTGGCAGTCTTCCGTACCAAAAATTCCTTCCGATTCTCTGTCTTTGGTATCAGATCTCTCTATCTCTGTCTTCTCCATTCAATATCTCTCTTTGTTATCATTCACAAGATTCCCGCAAGTTCTACCTCCAGCCACCACATCTTGGCTGCTCAGTTCATCTCACCACCACCACGGGTCTCTTCGTCGGCACCAGATCTCTCATCTCCCAGAATTTCGCACAGCCACGCTCCACCACATGCCGGTGAGCCGTGCCTCTCTTCTCCATAGACAGCCGTGCCTTTCTTCTCCCACCGTTGCTTCCAAAGACCTTCGTTCATGATGTGCTGCCTACCACTCTAATTGTCAAAGCTCGATCTACAAAACCTGAAAGTTTCATCGCCAGAAACTGCCCCACGCGCCGCCATGCGCCAGTGAAGCTTCCGGCGAACCCGCCAGTTCTCTCTCTCCACCGCCACCGTTAGGCTGCTCCGTCGGTCTTATGCAAATTATCCTTAGAATCGTCTCTTCAAGACGAATCCGGACCCAAAATTTCGCCACTAGAAACCTTCACACGTGCCGCCACGCGCCGGTGAGGATTCCGGCGACCTGTTGGTCTCCGATTCACACGCCTCGACCCGAACTAGCCCAAACTAGATTCGACCCGGATCCAACCCGGATCAGACCCAGCCCAATCCGACTCGGCCCAGCTCGCCCCAACTCGACCCGTGACTCGTTGCTGACGTCAACCCTAGCAACAGTTAAAAAAAAAAAAGATGGAACTTCCCAAGACTGTTACCACCATTCTCACTGGGCACAACTATGTTCTATGGTCCCAAGATATGCGTAGCTTTCTCAAAGGCCATCGGTTATGGCGCTATGTCACAGGTGAAATTCAAGCTCATGTTTGGTCTAAAGACGAAGAAGACACGAAGTTTGCTGATCGGCTTGAAGAGTGGGATTGCAAGAGTCATCAAATCATCACTTGGTTTCGCTACTCTACTGTACCTTCCATTCATCAGCAATTTGGTTGTATGAAAACGCTAAGGATGTTTGGGATTTTCTAAGTCAGCATTATACCACTGCTGGCCTCTCTCACGAGTATCACCTTTGGGGTCTTCTTGTCAATATGAAACAAGCGCCTCGACAACCGATTAATGAGTTCCTTTCTGGTATGCAATCTATTTGGGATCAGCTGGAGCAGTCTACCCATATTGTCAAGGATTCTGTAGATGCAACAATCTTATCTACTAAGCGAGATCAGTTTCATTTTATCCAATTCCTGATGGCCTTGACATCTGAGTTTGAACCAGTGCGTGCTGGTTTTGCTTCAGCAGGTTCCTCTTCCTACTCCAGAATTTGCTATGAGTTAGCTTTTCTCTCATGAGACTCGTCTTCGCACTCTCCTAACCCCATCACTCTAATGCGGTCCTTGCTACTACTGCACATCCTTCGAGCCTTTCCTCATCCAAGAATGGTCCGAAATACTGCAAAATCTGTCACAAGCAGGGACATTCTCTGTCTGCATGCCCGACCACCCAATGTCGGTATTGTCACAAGATTGGTCACATTGTCTACAACTGTTCTACCAAGCCTCCCAAGCAGGGTCAGTCAGGCATTCTTTCAAAGCCTGTTAATCACTCTGTTGCTACTGCTACTGAAACATCACCATCTGATTCCTCTCTCATCTATTTCGGTTGGTGAGTTAGGACCATTGGTCTTTACCATGGTCAAACAATATTTGTCTACCTCTGATAAGGTTCCTTTGCAGTCTCAGGTAACACTTGGTATTTTGATTCTGCCTATTGTAATCATATCTCTCCCGATTCTCAGTTATTTTCTTCTGTTATTCTCACTCCTCATTCTCCTTTTATTCAAACTGCAAATGGCTCGCACATCTCTACCAGCCATACTGGTTCTGTTTCCACTCCTACACTGTCTCTCTCTGACACATATCTTTTTCCTAACCTCACTCTTAATCTCGTCTCTGTCGATCAATTATGTGAACTTGGTTATGACTTATGGTTTGGTTCTTCCTTATGGTTTGGTTCTTCCGGTTGTTGTGTGCAGGATCCTCGGACGAATCAGATTCTTGGGACAGGCCTTAGAGTGGGACGGATGTTCAAGCTCACTTCACTTCACTTACCTTCCACACCGACACAACCTTCGTCTCATGTTGCTCATACTGCTTCTGTTTTTCCTTTGAGTCTGTGACACTTACGTTTAGGTCATGTATTAGTTCAAAAACTTCGCTCTTTAACATCTAATGGTTTCTTGGATCAAGTCAAACATGATTCAGTAGATTGTGTATCATGTCAGTTGGCTAAACAACCAGCCTTATCTTTTAATAATAGTGACTCTGTTTCTCATGCCTCTTTTGACTTGATTTACTCTGATATTTGGGGACCTAGCCCTACTGCTACTGTAGGTGGATCTAAATATTTTGTCATATTTGTTAATGATTTCTCTCGATATACATGGATCTACTTTATGCACAATCGCTCTGAATTAGCTCAAATCTATCGCACCTTTGCCCAAATGATCTCCACACAGTTTTCAAAAACTATCAAAATCTTCCGCACTGATAATGCCATGGAATATAAAGACTCTCAATTCCTTGACTTCATTCACACACAAGGCACCCTTATTCAGCGTTCTTGTACATGAACATCTCAGCAAAATGGTAGGGCTGAACGCAAACACTGCCACATACTTGACTCTGTTAGGGCTTTCCTCATTTCTGCCTTATGTCCTGAACGTTTTTGGGCGGAAGCCGCCCTCACCGCTGACTACACCATCAACCGTTTTCCATTCTCAGCTCTAAAAAATGTGACTCCCTTTGAACGTCTCTATGGTACTCCCGCTTCATATTCTTCTCTTCTTGTCTTTGGTTGTGCATGTTTTGTCTTACTTCAACCGCATGAACATTCCAAATTAGAACCTCGATCTCGTCTGTGTTGTTTTCTTGGGTATGGGATTGAACACAAAGGTTATCATTGTTGGGATCCTATCTCTCAACGTCTTCACATTTCTCGTCATGTTGTTTTTTGGGAACATACCACATTTAATTCTCTCTATAAGTTTAAAACTTGTTCCACTCCTTCCTTCTTTACCAATCCATCCCTGCCTTTATTTCCTCATGATTCCTTTCCAGACCTTTCTGCAATTCTTCTTATACCTCTTGCTGATTCTCCAGTTTCTCCTCTAGCCCATCCACAAATTGTGGATCCTATCACTGATCAGACTCCTAACCTTCCTCTTGCTGCTCCTCCTGCTGACTCTCTGGTTTCTCCCCAAGAACCTACATTGCCCATGGATCCTGTCATTGATCAGACTCCTCTCCTCCTTCGTCGTTCTTACCGGGTAAGAGCACCTCTTGCTCATTTGCGTGATTATTCATGTTTTTCAGCTGTCCTTTTCCTTTATGAGCCTCACACCTATCATGAGGCCTGTACTAATCCTCTTTGGCAGGAAAAAATGACAGAGGAACTTTAGGCTTTGGAAAAGACTCACACTTGGGATTTGGTTGATTTGCCTCGTGGTAAATCTGTCATTGGTTGCAAATGGGTCTACAAGATCAAGACCAAATCTGATGGCACTATTGAACGGTATAAGGCTCAACTTGTTGCCAAGGGATATGCTCAGGAATATGGGATTGATTATGAGGAAACTTTTGCTCCTGTTACTTGTATTATCTCTGTTCGCAGTCTTCTTGCTATTGCTGCAGTTCATCAGTGGCCACTCTTTCAGATGGATGTTAAGAATGTCTTCTTAAATGGTGATCTCACTGAAGAAGTCTATATGCAGACACCTCCAGGTTATTCAAATTGTCCTGACAAGGCTTGCTTTCTTCGTCGCGCTCTTTATGTTCTTAAGCAAGCTCCTCGAGCCTGGTTTGCCAAGTTTAGCAGCATTATGCATCAGTTTAGCTTCTCATCCAGTTCCCTTGATACAACATTGTTTATCCGCCGATCTGATATGGGTATGATTCTTCTCCTACTATATGTTGATGACATGATCATTACTGGAAATGATCACTCTGGCATTTCTGATTTCAAGATCTTTCTCTATCAATAATTTGAAATGAAAGATCTTGGTCATCTGAGCTACTTCCTAGGTCTTGAGGTTTTTTCTGATTCCACTGGCTATTATCTCTCTCAGGCTAAGTATGCCTTTGATTTGTTATCTCGTGCTGGCCTAACTGACACTAAAATTATTTCTACACCTCTTAAGATGAATGCTCGCCTTACTCCCTTTTTTTTTTTTTTTTTTGAATGACGGAGGAACCATCCTAACGAAGAGCACTTAGGACTCGCCGCTAGTCCGTAAAACCTCCGATGGGCGCCAACAGCCGCCAAGCTGGTCCCACGAGGTAATCCGATGGCTTCATCAGGGGTTGGGAATCCTCCCCGCCTTCCGGCACCCCCTTGGCCACCGATGGCCTAAGCAGTTTATCCTCTTACCCAGGAGGCGCTCGCCTTACTCCCTTAGATGGCACCTCTCAGTGATGCCACTCTCTATCGTCAACTTGTTGGTAGCTTAGTCTATCTCACTGTAACCCGCCCTGATATTGCTCATGCTATTCACTTGGTGAGTCAATTCTTATCTGCTCCTCACTCTACACACTATGCTGCAGTGATTCACATTCTTCGCTATATCAAGGGTACTATATTTCATGGCCTTCACTTATCTGCTCACTCCACTCTTGATCTCTGTACTTATTCTGATGCTGATTAGGCCGGGGATCCTACTGACCGCCGCTCGACTACTAGATTTTGTTTCTTATTGGGGGACTCTCTTATTTCTTGGCGCAGTAAGAAACAACAGATTGTGTCTCGCTCTAGTACTGAGACAGAGTACCGTGCTCTGGCTGATACTACCTTTGAACTTCTTGCTCTTCGCTGGCTGTTGGAAGATATGGGTCTTACACATTCTTCACCGACTGTCATACATTGTGACAACCACAGTGCTATTCAGATTGCGCATAATGATGTTTTTCAAGAGCGCACCAAGCATATTGAGATTGATAGTCATCATCTGTCTGCTGGCATCTTGCGCCTTCTTTCAGTTAGCTTTTCTAATCAGACTGCTAACATCTTTACGAAGACTTTTCCTCCTGGTCGTTTTCGTGATCTTGTTTCCAAACTCAAGATGGCTTCTGTCAAACCATCTTAAGTTTGAGGGAGGATGTTAGCATATGTAATTATGTAATTACTATATTTTCCTAGGGTTCCATGTGTAATTACTAGACTGCCCTTAGCTTAGATCTATATATATGCTCTTACCTGTATATGATAAATCAGAATACTCAGGTTATTCTCTCAGTCGCTCTCTCTGCTTTCCTCTCTAAAGTTAACAAAAGTAATGAGGGCGGTGAAAATTCATAATTTTCTCTTTTTGACATTCTAAACAGAAGAAGCAAAAGTTCAAACTCAATTACTCAAATCATTACTCTCTCTTTTTCTTTGCTTTGAATGAAAGGCTTTATTATATGTGGAATTCCTCAAACAATTTTCATCTAACTGGCTGAAATAATTGATACATATATACTCATAAGAAAGAAATTCCAAAATAGATTTGGAGAAATAACATTATTTATATAGTAATTAATGATGACGGAACTCAAAAAAGCTATCCTTACTATCCTTACATCGTGGACAGTTGAAATTCTTCGAGCAATGAGGAACTTGCCTTCTGTTATAGAACAAAAGAATACATTAGTAGGAAAATGTAAGCCATTCAGTACATTTATATTAAACTTCTTTCTCATTGGTAAACTTAAAAACTTATAACAGGACTAAAGAGACCAGAAAATAAATCAATGAAAAAGGGGGGAAAGGGCATCTTACACGTCATCCTCAATTAAAGAGCTTCGAAACAAGTTAAGGTTTAAATTCCTAACAAAACAATATAAGGTGAAAGAAATATCAGTTTTAAACCATATCGACCGAAAAATATATGTAAAAAATTATTATACAAGTAGTCTGACATGTCCTTTTGACAAGCTGGTTGCTCAGGGCCTTGCCATGTGAAGTTATTGTATGAAAGATCACTGCAGAAATGCATTGGAAAAATAATGTCAATTCGTTTTTGAAAAAAGCAACAAAAACGAAAATCTAATTTGAATCTAAGAGCAGCATTTAGTATCTCATAAATATTTGAACCCAAAAGGCATGTCTTATCAGAGAGTGTCATTTTCTTCAAAATGGAAGGATATAACATTAATACTATTTTATTGATTACGAAACAGTAAAAGTCAACATTTCAGGACACCAATCCTTCCCCCCTACCACCCAAAAAAAAAAGGCAAAAGAAAAGGAATAAAAAAATTGGATAACAAAAGGGGAAGTATTTGTAGTAAAAATGTTTATTCAAAAGACATGGTGTTGCAGAGAAGCCTTCAAATCCAAAGTCAAGCTTGAAAATTATCTTTACTCTAACCCAACCTACTATTGTGCGTTTGTGGAGAATTGGCCTCAAATTGTTAACTCCATGTATTCCATTGTGAAAGGTAGAATGCAAATATATCGAAAAGATGAAACTAAATTAAAAGCATCTAGATAAGAAACATACATATTACTTCCTTTCTTCAGAATTGAGTCTGGTACGTTTCCACTTAGCAAGTTGCCAGTTAAAAAGCTAACAAAAGCAACATCAAAAGTTTAGTATGCTATACCAATACTAGAGTGTGAAAGCAATTGAACAAATCCGATCGGAAAATTTATGCTTGCATTGGCAGCATAGTGAGACATGGTTCTGTACCAGAAAGCATGTTAAATCATAAAAAATTGTGAACCACGTGCATGCACTTTTCCAGACTTCGAAAATGAAATTCTTGCTAGTTATAATATGCAAGCAAATACATCCATATTTCAATGTACTTACAGGAAACTCAGGCGCTTTAATTTTACACTAGGTGGAAGTTCCCCAACCAATTTGTTAAAACTGACATCCCTATCATAATCACAAAGCAACAAGATTATCATTATAAATCATTGGAAAATTTACTAACCCAGTATGTAAAAAAGAAGTAAATGTAATTTAAAAGGGTAACATTAGTTAATAAGGCATTAGGCATCATTCAGTTAGCATTAGTAGTAGTTAATTTTCTCTTGAAAGTAAGCATTGCTTCTATCAATATGCTATGCATCTATTAATCTGTTGCCAACATGAAAATATAAGCAAACTAGACAATAATAATAATAATAAAACAACTGCAAAAAAAATTAGAGGCATATATTTAAATTAACTGGGAAAGACATGAATAAGTCATCAAGTTGTCAAAACTTCTTCATATCTTATAGGTCTCTGCTGTTTCTAAACTTTATTGGTTGATCAAGTTTATGTATAACAAATATCTACAGGTGTGTACACAAGTGCACATCCATATGTTATGTAATATCTTCAGTTTCTGTGATATGGTTTCTTAATCAGTGTGCAATTCATAGTTCGAAAGGCCTGATTGTTTCTTATTGATCTTAATATTAGATTTAGAACTTATTTCTACATTAATATTCAAAAAATCTTTTCAATCTTTCTTTTATTTGAGGATTTTTACACTATTTTGTAATGTTCATATGTAACTTTTCATCCTCGTACGAACTTTTATTATGTTTCTCTGCCTTCATAATTGTCAAAGTGCCAATTGAAAGCTTGAAGCATCAATTAACATTTGCATATCTACAATGACAACTGTTAGAATCTATAAATGCTTATAAACATTCAGGATTCTAAAAATCCTAATATTGACATTTGCCCAAGCTTTATTCATCGAATAAATGCAAAACATCTGCCCATTGTCAACATTTTATAAGAGAAAAATAACACTTAACAGAAATCTACCCTAATTTGTGAAAGAAAATTTAGGTTTTTCAATTCATTTAACTGGCCTCCCTTTTTCTTGTTCATTGCAACAAAAGCATGTTTTCTTTTGCATCTTCAAATACAATCTAAATCAAAGGCATTCTGAAGGCATATATATTTATAATAACGATAACACAAACATTGCAAACTAGGGAAACACCATGCTCCAGTACTTCACAAGCTTTACTTACAACATCTCCACATTCAACATTGTCCAGATGTATGGAGGGATCTCCCCGGAAATCCTACAATTTCTCAGAACCCTAAAATACATAACTGAATTATATCAAATAAACCATCATCAAGTTGAACATGTATATATAAATTGACAATATAAGTTTTAAACATACAATGTTACTATGTCTGGCATGTTTCTCAACATAGGAAAATCCTGATTTGGCCCATCTATATCACTAATCCTCCTGTATAAAGAGGATGCAAACCATGAGGCAAAACCATTTATTAAAATACAAAAACAAACTCACATCCTATCAAGCTACTGGATGGATATGAGAAGGCTTTTTACTCACAACTCCTTTAAATTATTCAGAAGAGATATATTTCGTGGGATTGGTCCCTTGAGTCCACTTGCTAGCATTTCTCTTCAAGAATTCAAATTTGAATGACAATAACTATTACAAATGTACACAAAATTTAGGCTTATCTACAATTAAAACTCAAACAGAACTTGAGATATTTTGAAAAGAACAAGGATCTCACAATTTTGTCAATTGTTTCCAATTCTGTATGAAATCAGGTATAATTCCTCCGAAGTTGTTATCATTTATCCTACTGCAATGTGCAATAAAATGATTTTTGATCAGGCAAAAATTAATATTTATGCTTTAGAGGAGAGGCAAATATTTAAATAGATGTGGATATATATGCTTTTAAGGAGAGGCAAATGTATAAAAAGAGGTGGGTATAGCAAACTCTCACAAATCTGTTAGGTTTCTCAGCCTAGCAAAAGTGATTGGCAAGTTCCCTGTCAAATCATTGGAGGAGAGCATCCTGCAATTACAACATTGAAGCAATAACCCACCAAAATCCTTTAATATTGTGTTAACGATGAAAAGAAAATTTAAGAATTATTGAACACCAAAATGAAGAAATGAGATGTCTCACAAAGTTTTCAAGTTGATCAAATCCCCAAGCTCAGGAGGAATAATGCCAGAGAATTGGTTTGCCTCAAGGGACCTGTTTGAAAAGGGGAAATAAACCAAAAAATATATATTGAGATTATTAAGAAAGCATAATAGAAGCAAACAATCAAACCCTTTACAGATCACTATGGAGTGTAGGGATATTAAAACTATTATGTAACAGATAAAAGGATGAAAATTTCCAGAGGTTTTGAGGTCGGAGCAATACATTTAACAAGAAAACCAGAGCCTTTCTACTTCATTTCACAACTTTATCTCAATCACCATAAATTTCCATTGTCCAAGATTTAAATGATTTGAGTTAAACCAAAGTTCAAAACATACAGGTATGTGAGAGTGGTGATTTTTCCCAACTCCTTTGGAATTTCCCCTGATAAGCGATTCACAAGAACAGAGCTGCACATCACTTCCTGGTTAATTTAGGATAAAAGCAATTAAATAAAAAAGTTATCAATATAATTTTACAGAAGCTCACATAGAAGTTAAATTTGTTGAAGCCCATTCCAGTGGTATTGTCCCATTGAGATAGTTGTAAGCAAAATCACTACAATTACAGGACGACAAGTGTAAATTGATTAATTCAATTTTAGCGAATTGTGCTAGAAATTAGTGCTGTAAAATATTAACATCAAACATGTAATTGAAGCATTTCAAAACGATCTTACACTTCTTGGAGGTGAGGAAGTTTGACCAGTTGAGGCGGAAGCATGCCAGGAAGACTCAAACGCTTTAGCACTCTATAACACATGGAAAATCAAATATTGAGTATAGGCAACTACTACCATGAGAAGTGGATCAATGATAAAATGCTAAGAGCAATTTTACAATATATACATATGTCATGGATGTAACGAGATTGCTTTTGAAAATAATGTTTACTGGGCTACATTCAAAATGTATGGTCCACAACAAAATATTTCACTTACATGATGAAAGTAATAACAATAACAATATAGAGATGAGTAGTGATTAAGTCTTAGATAAGTTAACTTGTAGACTTCTTATCCATCATATGGAGAAATAGAATCGTGCATAAGATAGAAGAATTGCCGTAAAAATAATTAGTAACGAGCTGAGGGGACCATACATCCTTGTGACATGGCAGACAGTGTTGTTGAAGTTGCAATAATCACAACTGATGCTGCTATTAGCGTCCGTTGGTTGTGCTGGTGTTACCCGAACCATTTCAATTTGGCAAGAATCACCATTAAACCTCCAATACGTCGCACCCATCGTACTCATTATTTCTTTAAGTGCATCAACTAAACAACATCCACAATCAAAGAAAGATCACATGTCAAATCAGTGTTTACAACTGTGCTTATGTAAAACAATGGCAATCTGACTGCATTGCTCCGTATTTTGGCTACATGAACTTAAAAATTTATATTAAAATGCAACAAACTTGAGCAATGTTATTTTTGCTGCCTAAATTTAGATTGGAAACACAGTTAGCTCAACCTTGTCCGGTAGTTCTAAATACCCAAGACTAGAAGTGAAATAAGAGGAACATCAAGGACATTTCTACCATTTTTCACTTATTTTTATTTTTATTTTTCCTTGTACTTCTTGAAGGGACACGTAAGCTCACAATCAAATAGAAACCAGAACATGAAGATTGATTGAACTCCCAAATGATCACAAATTTAGACTATTATCAACCAAATTTCATGAATTAGTAATTGCTATAATTTCCAATTCACCTCTTTCCAAGTTTCCATACACAACATTTGTGAAGGAAAATATGAAAAGTAATAACTCAAGATGACATTCAAAAGCCACAACAATTGGGTTCTCAAAGAGGATTAATCCCATTAGAAAAAAATAATATTGTTAGAATTATGTGATTTTAGGCCAATAAGCACGTGACAAAACCACAGAGAATTAAGACAAAAACAATCAAACAAACAAGCAAAAACACCCATTTTTCCGTTTGGTCACCAAGAAGATTTTTTGGTTTCTTAAAAAGATAATGATAATAAGCTCAGCCCAACTTGTCCAACCAGTTATGGTGACACCCAGTTGGACCAACTTTCCCAAGATTCAACCTTTCCTCACCAAAAAAACAAAAAAGAGAGAAAGAGAACGGAAGAGTTAGTTGTTACCTTCTTCTTGGGGTACCAGTGCCTCAGCAAATCTCATCAAACTGAAGCAACTCAACGCCATAATCATGAAGACGAGGAAGAAGTACTTCATGTTGGTTTGGTGGTCAAAAACTGACAAAACTATTTGCTCCTCAAGTAACTTTGTTAACACTAATATGTATGACTAGTACGTGTTTGAAAAGTGAGTTGGCTGGCTAAAACTGACAACTAGTGTCTTGATTTTGCAAACTAGTATGTGTTTGAAAAGTGAGTTGGCTGGCTAACACTGACAACTACTGCCTTGGTTTTGCAAAGAAGCTACAGTTTGAGTGTCTAATGTCTATTGCGGTTGGCATTTGACAATTTTAATTTTTAATCCCACTCTAATGTGAAAATTGAATACTGAAAAGTGAATGATAATTTGACAATTTTTTGCACTCGGTATACTCTAATTAATGCGGTTTGACGAAAAGATAATGTTTTGTATTCTCAGATTTGGACTATCTATCATTTTCCTTTATGGCTCTCATCCTTTTATCAATTATTATTCTGTTTTGAATGAGACACGTTTTCACTTATTTTATTATTATCTTCATTTTGGGAGTGTCTGATTTTGCTTAAAATTAGACGGTAATTTACAATTTTATTTTTAAATGAAATAAACTCATTTAAAGAGACTAATAAAATTAGAAGAGCAAATATTATGATAAACACAATTTTAGTGCAAAATATATTCACATGATAGTGTCATTTAGTTAATTCTACACTTTCAAGATTTGAAGGGAATGGATTAGATCTAGTGTTCCAGTGTACTAGATCCATTGAGATGCAAACACATGACCAAAATTGGACACGTGTCATAATCTCAATGAGTCCAATCCAATGTTACTGCATTGGACCCAATCCAAACCCAGATTTGAAAATGTGAATTTTAGGATGAAGTCACTATTGCAAATTCATACATTAACATGTAAATTCACTATTTCAAGTAAAATTATGAGTTATTAAGCAACAACAACAAAAAAGAAAAAGAAAGAAAGTAGAATCATGAGTTTATAAATTTCAGAAACATAGTATTTGCAATATATTTTTATTAAAGTTCAATTTCCAGCCAAATCAGTCCATGAACAATTATCTATAATCCCAACATTATTTTAAAATTTTACATTAATTAAATAATTAATTAGAGGTTTTAGATTTTTGAATCGAGAAAGAGAATCCAATATAGAGATGGTTTTGGTAATTTAATTTGTGTTAAAATCATATTATATTCTGTAAAAACATGCTTTGGTTTCCAAAACTAGAAAAGATCAGACTATTGGGAGGTCGGTGAGGGTATTATTGTAATTTGGAAGGTACAGTACACTAGTGGCCGCCATCAGTGTACGCAATATTTCCCTTTTTATGTTATGTCGTTTTGTTTGGTTGGAGAGCATTATCCTTTGTAAAATTTTGCTATCGTTTCCTTAAAAAAAATAAAAAATAATTGTACTTTAAAAAAAAAAATTTAGTTTTTGTAATACTTTCCGTTGGGATTTTTTTGTATATTTAATATTTAAAGTAAATCTAATGGAACAAATATTAAGAATGTAAAGACCAGAGATATGATTTATAAATAATAAAGATTGTGGGGTGGAAAAATATAAAGAAAAGTTAGGAGAGAGATATTAAATTAGATATTTTACTCTCTATTTTATGGAATAGGATTTTTCTATTAGTTTAGATTTTATCTCATAAATCTAACAGTGTACATACTGTCACATCATTTAAAATTTTAAATAATGTTACAAACTATTTATAATATTTAATCTATACGTTTAAATAGAGACTCCTCATTTCAAATGAAATGGAGAGAATCATTGTCCTTATTTTATAGCTCACAAATATCTCCAAAATATCTTAATTACGTTCTATAACACTCCACAAGCTTCCAACAACTACAAGCTCTATCAAAAACATATTAGAAGAACATAGAAGAGAGGAACTTATGGCCTTGGGTACAATTTTTGGTTTGACCATTTTAACCTCATAAATTTATAGAAAAATATCCTCCCATGGACATAGGCTTGTTTGTCGAACCACTAAAATTCATTGTGTCAACTTCTCTATTCTAAATCTTGATACATCAGTTTTATTCAAGCCTCTAATGCACAAGGAACCTAAGATCATCATGATTTCCTCACGCTAAAATCCTTGATGCAGTTTTTATCTCATTTGTATTTTCACCCTTACAAAGATCATAC
The DNA here is from genome assembly GCA_907173295.1 of Fagus sylvatica. Taxonomy (NCBI): domain Eukaryota; kingdom Viridiplantae; phylum Streptophyta; class Magnoliopsida; order Fagales; family Fagaceae; genus Fagus; species Fagus sylvatica. The sequence continues at coordinate 30,113,245 of OU015767.1, forward strand.
TAGATTAAAAGAAATTTCTTTTTTCCTATAACAAAGATTTTATACATTTGCAATTTACTTAAAAATGAAAATATTACACACGTTGCTTTGCGTGCAGAGGGACACATTAGTCAATAATACAGCCACCATTAAATCAACAAGAATAAAAAGATTTTTATCCATTTTTTTAAAAACATCCCTGTTCACTTTCCTCCAGCACTACCTCTTTAATTAATGATAAAGTGGGGCTGCGAAGACGAATGAGAGTTTTTATATTGTATACATGCTTTAATTATGCTGTAGACTTTTTATATTCTGTAGTTGGAATTTGGTTTTTTTTATATTGTTATTTGTGTTGAACTCTTGAAAGCGTCTTGTTCTATCACGTATGTTATTTTTGTCGTTTTTGTTATAGGATTTGGGTTTTGTTGTGTAATCAACTTGGTTTCTTTCTAATTCATTTTGAAAGTGTTCCAATATTATGATTTTCAATAAAGTTTCTTTTATTTAGCAAAAAAAAAAAAGTCTTAAGCCTTAATTAATTAAACTTCCCTTTACGCCATCTGTCACAACTTTCATGTGCCAGATTTCTTGGTAGAATGAAACACATACTAGCTTTACAATTAGGAGTCGAAGTTTTATGATGTTTTCAGTAGGAGCGGAAGAAGAGAAAGCAATTTTAACTTCTATAAAATTGATGTAACGTTGTATCTCTAGTCAGGAAAACACAAACACTCTGAAATAACATTAACCAAAGAATTGAATTATTAAAAAGAGCACATAGACAAGCTTTCTTCCGTACATTGTATTGACATCGATCTAATTACCTTTCCTTTTCTTTTTTTGGCTGGATAATCTAATTACCTATTAAGTCATTTAAGTGGATTATTAATTATAGAGACCGAGCCATTAACAGAATAAGGGGACCACAGCCCCCCTAATTTAGATTTTTTTTTTTAATATTATATATAATTATATAAGAATTTTTAGGTTGACCCCAAAATTTACACATATGAACCCTTTTCTCCAAAAAAAAAAAAAAAAAAATCAGTTAGCTCAAGAAGACCCCCCCAAAAAAAAATGTCCAACTGGTCCATACTTTATACTTGTGTGAGTTGTGTCCCGTGTCTAAAAAAATAAAAATACAAACATTTTAGGTTTGGTTAACAACCATTTTGGAATTGTTGATAAAACTGTGTTTGTTGGCTGTTGTTTTGTTTGTTTATTAGTTTTATTTATTTTTCTAAATTTGTTATTTGGCGACACTAATTGATTTTTTTAGTTAGAAAATGTTGGACATATATGAAGTTATTCAATATAGCTTTTATTTTATTTGTAGATTATAGGAAAACCAACTATAATTTTTTCCTTTTTCAAAAGATTACAAAATAAAAAATAAAAAGTAGTCAATGCTAGTAATATTGTCGACCTTTAATATTGATATTTTGGATTTTGAAATTCTCATACAAAATTTCGAGAAATTGATACTATTTTATTAGAGTGTGATTCCAAATTGCATGCATAAATATAAGGTCATCATTGGAAGGAAAATTGTTGTGGAATTTTGTACAAAATCAATCATAAGTAATTTTTCACGATTCAAAATAACTGAGTTCCATTTTGATAGAATTTTTTTTTTTTAATAAATTCCATTTTGATAGATAATTGAGTTGAAATGTATTAATAAACAACTATTTTCTATCATTACTTTTATTTGTAGTTTGTTAATACAATTATAATAAATTTTTATATATCTTTCTCTTTTTTTAATTGATAAAGTTCTTTTCAATGCTTTGCCCCTAAATATGAAATTCTGAATCCACCCGTGACCCTACACCGATTTGGTAGTCCAAGACTGGCTTCTTCTTTTTTATTTACAAAAAAAGAACTTAGAAGGAAGTTAGAACTTAGAAGGAACAAAAAAGGCCTTCTAGGAGTATTTTCCTTAATTACAAATTCTTCAACACAATACTAACTTTTGTTATATATAGACTAAAAATTTAATTTTAATAAAGATCACAAAGTTGGTGACTTAATGAAATATGAGAAAATGACAATTTTCTTTTTATTTATTTTTTAATAAAAATTAAAAGAGATGAGTGAGTAATTTCCCTAATAAAAATGACAAATTTGAATCAATGACCTCTACTAAGTGCTACAGGACCAAAAAAAAAAAAAAATCTTTATTCTCAATCAGGTTCTTAAAATTGTGAATCAATAAAAATTCATTTCAATTGAAAAGTCCAAAATGTTTAAATAAAAAAAATATTATGAATGCGAAATCATCATCGATGACCAATTTCTCCTACCAACTTGATGTTTCATTTTTTTTAAGTCGGTATCCTTACATAGTAAATTACAAACATTATCCACGTAATTTCACACCTGCCCAACCACCAAACTATCTCATTCTTAACACCAGATTTAAAATTGGAATTAGATTTCATTTTCCCTTCACCACGCATCACATTGTTCAATGTAAAGTAAAACTTTAAAATTATAATAAATTTCATATATTTTTGTTACATTATACAGTTGAACCATGATATTTAATTCTCTTTATGAAATTAATTTTGGTTCGGTTAGTATTAATCCATCAAGTTCTTAATTCGTCTTTATTAAAAGTAGAATGAGGCTATTGGGTTGCAATAGTGCATTTGATAAATTATACAATATTATTTTATGCTTGAAATTTTATTTTATTCTTATCATTAATATTGTTGATTGTTTAATTTATTTGTAAATTTTTTTTTTAATTTTAAATGTCTTTGAAAATATCAATTTGGATATTAATTTTTTTTATTTTTTTTTTAAATTGAATCTCAAATAGGATCTTTTGATAAATTTACTACTATAAATATAAATATTAAAAAAAATCATCAAATAGAATTAGAAGATAATGAAATAATACAAGAAAAATTTAACAATTAAAATAATTGTAATGATATTGAAATCTATATATTGTTCCTATATTGGTAATAATTTTAATAGTTGTTTTTTGTAGAAAGAGTTTTTTTTTTTTTTTTTTCAAATTAAATTGATAAAATCATCATTTAGATCAATTGATTAGCAGTATTATTGAAAATTAAGATGTTAGCAAAACCTCAATACAAAAACTTAATTAGTAATTTTGCATGTCTAGAAGTGAAAATCAGTTAAATACTCTATTGAGATATAAATTACTAATATATACAAATATATAATACTTAAGTTCTTTACAATAAATTCAGCCATGTCCTCATTAGGTCACATCAGATCCATCATTATCTCATAAAACCATGTCATACTCATTTTGCTTCTCTCTTTTTTCCTTTTTATTTTTTCCTTCTTTCAAAAAATTAATCGTCATACCCTCTTAAGTTCAAACTTAATTATCGTTTGTCATCACCTTTCTTTCTTATAACATGCCATATAACTGAAGTTGGTTCCCCAAATATTATAACACATAATAAATATCACAGATGGGTCATAGGATAATTTCTTATGAAATATTTTAAAATGCACTTCGCATTGCATGAGACATCGTAATCGTGTTACTAGATTTGAAAAAGTCATGTTTTCATGACTTTAAACGCAAAAAACGTGTCTAAAGAAACACAAAAGGCATGCTCTCTACTCACGAAATATGGACCATTTAAATCATACATTGTTTGCATTTTGTAGTAAAAAAAACCTTTATATATCAAAAGGGATGAGAGATTTTTAATCAATTAATTCAGCATCTATATAAAATTCAATTCTTATATACTCTCATATATTCATATTTTGATCCTTTGAGATATTGGAGTAAACTAAATTAAAGAGTGAAGAAACAGTGAAAACTAAATAACAGAATTTTAAAACCTCCACTGATCGTCGGAGCCAATCACAGTTAGCCACCTACTTAACTTAAACAGTTAGAGACTAAAACAGCCACACTACATGCCGTTTAGCTAATACTGAGATTCCAAACTACATGTAGCTCTGGCACTATCAGCTTCATGTGGATGACCTTTAGGTGCCTTAACAAAGGTTATTGCCTTTGGAGATCAACTACGAGGAATGATCACAAGTATTGTTTGCCCAGCTAGTATGATGGTATTATTCATGTGTATTCTCCGGTATTTGTTGGTCACACCATTCCAGAGGGTTTGGATGAAGATTGAAGGGGCTTCCAATAGTTGTTTTGTGCATGACATATCATGTCATGACACAAAATAATGCCTCATTGTTTAGGTATTTTCTTATTTTATTTATATTTTATATATATAGTATAATATATGCATGCAATTGTATTTATACCATAGTAGTTTGTCTAACTTTGGGAGGTTTTTATTTTGTAGGCATGGCATTGAGAGTTTATTGTTTGGTAGGAATAGCACAATTCCTAAGGTTGAGGAGGCTTCTTGCTGTGCTTGGCAGTGCTGCCCTAGCATGGTCAAATGTGGAGGAGGATAATCTAGATGTTGAGAATGTTTTCAAAGTAGCCCTCTTTATTAGTTGATTTGTCACAGTAGTTGATTTTAACAACCTAATATCAGTGATAAGTTGATCACATTAGTACAAAATCACCAGTTTTATAATATATGCACACGCTTGATCAAGATCTTATTTCCTAATTCCTATAACATAGACATCGATTTATATTACTAGATTTAAGTAAAAAAAAAAAATACATATATATATATGTATATGTACCCGGCCTCTAATTGTCTTAATTATGAGTAGTGTTGTTTATATATATATATATATATGCTTCTTAAAAATGGCAGTGACAACACACTGTGGATCTAGATTAAATGATTGACATGTGTTAATGGTTTTGTAATTCAACTAATACTTTATGGTGTTTTAAGTTTTAACATAGATATCTTGAGTTCAAATTTCTTTTCTTCCAATTATCAAAATATATATTATATATATATATATATATATATATATATATATAAAATTAGAGATTGCCATTTGTCAACAACAACTAGAGGCCGGCTGGTAATGCCAGTGGTTACGTCTCCAATTAGTCCTGAACAAATAGCTGGCTTGTGGATTTTGTTCCCCAATTCTGAGGATATATAATCAATTAATTTAGAACTAATATGTGGTTAACTTGCTGTTAAGATTTGTTGATGGTTTATTACAAGGAATAAAGAAAAAAGAACAAACCAGGACTTGTACCGTTGTACGGTCAAATCTGAAATTAGAGAAATGTAGCATTATCGTTTTTGTATTGTTATATTTTTAGTTTATTATAATTTAATACATTAAAATCATTTGGATTATCAAGGAAGCAAAACCTCTCTCATTGACTTTATTTTCAATTACTTAATTGCCCTAATGCGCTGAAGCCATTATAGTTGATCGGACATTATTCGTCTGGTAAGTTCAGAACAAGAAGTCATACCATACACTTTGATCATGAGGATAATGATTTAAAAACAAATACCAATAATGAAAAGTAAGAAAAGAAAAGGCAGATCAAAGATAAAATATATGGTAATGTAGTATATTTAGGAGAGGAAAATCTGATTTATTGTCCATAAATAAGAACCACATATTTATGTCACGGTGTAACATAAAAGGTTAGAAATCAACTATGTGTCTATGTATGACAGTATGAGTCTCTTCAAAGAAGAAAAAGAAAACCTCTTTAATAGAGTCAATCACTCAATTCCCTTAAATAATTGTTGTTTGATGCATTGACATGAAAGTAGTTTACTGACCCTAAAAGCTTTGTAACTTAATTGATATTGAATGATCTTCATTATGAGGAGTATTAGGATTAAATTTCTCCTCTTTCAACTATCAAATTATCCAAAAAAAAAAGTTTACTCAGTGTAACTTATTCAAAGGTAATTTTTATTAAGAATCAGTGTGACCAAAGATAGAGTGAGAGAGAAAGAGACTATTTGGGTTGAGAGAGAAGGAAATCTGAATTGATAATTTTTTTCTTTATCTTATGTGCTAGTTTTTTTATTGAGATTCTTTTTTTATCGTTCGAAAATTGAAATAACAATGTGGGCCTGAAATTTTTTTAGTTTTTTAATTGATATATATATATTTTTTGTTTATCTGAAATTCTAAAAGGCTGTAAAAGTGGGCCTCTATTAAAAAGATAAATTGCGCTGCTCTCCAGCTGCATTTTTATAAGGCTTTCTGTGTCAACTTTTTATGATGAAAAACCATATTTTCTTGTAGTGAGAAGTGGCTTGTACAGAAAAAAACAAGTACATGACTAAATAAAACAAATTTTGCTCCAATTTTCTAATCAACAAATGAAGCCACCTCAAACAAAAAAAAAACTAATGTCTCTGGAGATTGTAATTCTCAGCTTGCAACTTATCAATTTCGTTTCCAAACACACAAAACAAACCACTTCAAAATTCAAAATATAAACACAAAAGCAAACCATACCTCCTTGAGTTCTCCTATCACATCTACGAGGTTGGGTCTATCGAGATTGTGATGAACTTCATTCTGTAGCGCACATGGCTGCTTTTCAGACATCAAGTGGTGGGAACTTTGGGAAACAAATTTTAATAATATATTTTCAGTAACCAGAAAAAAATAAATAAAGTTTTGGGCGTTCAAGAAAAGAATAAAACCTGAAAATCCCAACATCTCGTCCGTCTTCCGTGACGGAATAATAGGTATACAATCGGAACAAGACCACAAAAACCAGCGCCATCAACATCCCTTTTAATATGAGGGAACAAACACTACGGTCTACAGGGAGGGTTATATATTGTATGGTATTCGTAGGGTCCGAAGCCCTTAATTTCTTTTATTACCAAATACAAGTAGAATTCCCTATTCCTAATTAACCCCGAACAGACCGACCTTAATTTGGAGTGGGGCACAAAATTTTTATTTTTATTTTTTTAAACCCCTTTATTTTATAGTAAAAATCTTTAACTATAATAAAAGTAGCATATTATAGAGAATAGAGCACCTTACATAATTACGGGGCTGACGGAGCCAAGGTGAGGGTCGTGAAGCCATAGAGGTGGAGGTTGGATCGTCGAGACTTGAGGTTAGGTCGTTGAGACCAAAGTGAGGCTGATGACCTGAATAAGGTCGTTTGAGACATAAGAGAGGCTAATGTGGCAAAGGTTGGGTTGACGAGACCAAATGAGGCCAACGTTAGGTTGCTAAAACTAGATGAGACCGCTAAGGCCGTGGTTAGGTCACTGAGATTAAGTGAGGCTATGGAGGTTGTGATTAGGTTGTTGAGTGTCTTGAGACCAATTGAGGCCATCAAGTCCAAATGAAGTTGCAAAGGCCAAGTCAGGTTGACATTAGGTAGTTGAGACCAAATGAGGCCATGGAAGTTGTCGAGGTTAGGTTGTTGGAGTGTTTGATTATCATGGTCATTCATAGCCTTTTGGTCTTGATTCTTTCGCTATGGTTTTAAATTGTGCCTCCACAAGGGAGGGCTTTCGATTGTACCTAGGTGCACCCAGGCCAAGAATCTTATTCATTCACTAGAGCTTTAAGTTGTGCCTCTATGGGGGAGGGGAGTTTCTTCAAGTTTTAGTTGCATTCACAATTGTCCCGACCATATATAAAGGCTTTTCGGGGAATAGGACAACACCTACGAAGTTCAATTAGATAAACACATGAATTTCTGCATTTAATGGTGAAATGGTGCACTTATTAACACAACAAGGATGCTAAGTATGAGTATATTCCTAGGTAAGTACATATGTATTCTTAAAGACATGTGTCATTTGTGACATGAAGAATTTCATAATTTAAAAGACTCCAAAAAGACATAATATTCCAGCAAAAATCTAAAACCCAAAACTCACTCTTTGATAATATGGAGTCCACAAGAAAAAAATAGAATAAAGACATTTTTTTTTTGGATAAAAGACTTCAGAATTTCATAATTCAAAGACTCCAAAAAGACATAATTTTCCAACAAAAATAACGTTTCCCTAGACAAATTCTAATCAATATCCTACCATATAAGGAGTCAGTTTTGAATCAAATACTCCTAAAAACTCTCCAAACAACGAAATAAAACCATAATTTAGACAATTCCAAAAATTATAAAAATCTTTCTGCTTTGATTCTTTGAGTCTTCAATAAGTAGCTGAATCCATATTACTACGTCTTCTCCGAATTTTGGAGATCCTAGTTTCTTCTTCATCAGCTTTACCGTTTAAGGCTTTTATAGATTGCAAAGCACCAGCAACTAAACTATTTTTCTGAAGAAGCTCCATATGTGCTGCAAAAGTACAAATTAAGTTAACAAATGAGAAGAAAAGTGAAATCAATGTACTAATCCAAATACATTTTACAAATTAAAAGTTACATGCCTAGTGATGTTGATGTGGGTATCTAACCTTTCAATTCTAAAAAGCATATTACATTTAAATTTGCATTATTAGTGATGTGAGCTCATATTACACAAAATTACGGGTGTACCATTGTCTTTGATGTGAATAATTGACATAATAGTAAATAAAATATATCAAGTATTTTACATGCCTTGGCTATAATACTCTTAAAAGAAGAAGAAAAAAAAAATGGAATAAATAAAGAAACTTTACATTAAAATCCCAGTAAGTCCAATTTTATAATTAACAAATAAAGCCACAGAGCTAAATAGCATATATATGAATTAAGATTGAATTCACTATCCTTTCTGGAGATTGTAATTCTCAGCTTGCAACTTATCATTTTTTTGTTTATGCTTGATACATTCTTCCAAAGCCCAAAAGTAATGTCTCTTCCAGTACTAAAACACCATTAAATTTTATTTTTGTTAAAATCAGACACACAAATAATAAAACCACTTTAGAATTCAAAATAAAAATAAAAACGCAAAACGCGCATAGTTAGAGAGAAGAAAACCATACCTCGTCAAATTCTTTTGTCATATCTTCGAGTTTGGACCTATCGAGTTTGTGTTGAAGGGCAGATGGGTGCTCTTCAAACATCAAGCACTCCTATTGGGACTGTTGGCATCTTTGGGAAACAAATTTAAATATATTTTCAGTAACCAGAAGAAAAAAAAAAAAAAAAAGGTAATGGGCTTTCTGTGAAAATTCATCAAATTTGGTTCCAGAAAAGAAGATGGAAAAGAAAATCACCTGCAAATCCCAAATACAATAGGACTAAAACCATAACAGCCGTAAACTTCAACAACGCTTTGAATATAATAATTGGTTCGATGTTAACGACAAGGAACAATTTTTCCTTGAGATTTATATAGTCTGATATGTGTATATTATATCTAATTAACGCTTATGATATTAAAAGTCAAAAAGAGAAATTTAATCAAGAACTTTTTTTTTTCCTTCTAAATACAGCTCTTGATAATTTATTTCAAAATTGTAATCCTTTTTTACTCCATCAAATCGCTTCTCAGAGCTTCGTCACTATTGTCCCCTCCATCAGCAACATCTCTGTCGCAGCTATCCCTTCCATCATCGTCTCCGTTGTGCTCATATACCCTCCATCACTAAGGTCATGCTACCCAAATCAATTGTCTTGATTTGGCCAAATCAACGTCAACAACGTCTGCTTCTTCTCTTTAAACTCTATAGCCACATTTAGTGTGGGCAAATATTTTTCGAGGAAAACGCCAGTTGAGCCTACAAGCCTTTGTTTGTACTGTTTATATATGTTCTTTCGATTGTTCTAAATAAAATTTTCCCAACAAGCATTTCAAAAAATGAAAGGGGAAAAAAAATAAAAAATAAAAAATAAAAAACCGTGTCAGTTAAGTACACTGGACTTGAAGTGGAAATCCCCAAACTCTACAATTCAATTTAGTTCCTTGACTCTTACTTCAATTGTCAAATTAGTTCTTAAGATTCAAATTTTGTTAATTTAGCCCCTCACCTTATAAAAGTTGTGGATGCTCAAAATTTCCTTATTTACCACGTGTCACTTTGTGAATGGGCTGAACGTGGACTGATCTGTTTGAAGGGGAGGTTGAGCCCAAAACTCTACACTAGGCTTGTTGGACCGCCTAATGACTAATGGTGCTTCCCTCTAGAGTCTTTGATCTACTGAGCCGCAATACTCGTAGAGAGGGTCACAGTAGACAGACAAAAATTAGCGCCGCAGATCAAAACTAATCACAATAAACTTTGCTTTCACCAGGACTTGAAATGACAATAACATGTAAGAAATACATAATAAACAATGAAACTCGGGTGGTTCAGTGAGTAGGAAGAGGATTAATTACTGTGAAAACGTGTACGAATTAACATCATTGATTGATGTAAGTGTTTGGTGGTTGAAGATGGGTTTTTTGGCTGTAGCAGACAGAAAGTGTTTCAGTCTACCACGAATCCCCAAAAAGTGTTCTAAAAAATTGGTTGTCTTCTACCCTTAAGCTTTATGAATCAGCTATTAAGAAGGAATCAACTTCAAACCAAGATCAACCAACCCTATTTCCTATTTCTCACCCTTCTTTATAGTGGTGTTAATATCTTGTGGACTCACCCATTGCCCTCTTAATCATGATAATTGCTGTTTACCCGAGAAATAAGAGGGATGAGATTTGACTAAATCTTTTCAAGGTTAAGGAGATAATCTTTATCTCTTGCAGACCTGATTTGGGCTACGGTAGATCTCATTTCTGGTGTTGGGGGTTGTGAGCATTAAATGCTTGACAAGAAGAGTTGAGGTAATTGAGTTGACTCATACACGTTTTGCATAATTAAGTTTGATCTTACCGTTGCATTATATCCCCAACAGATCTAATGCTTTCATGTCACGGTAGATCAAAGAAATTCAGTAAATTAATCTTCTTACCTCCAAACCAATCTTCCTAAGTTCCATGTTGAAGATGAACAATGACCATTGAAGTGTTGGGCTACGGTGGTCACTGCTCTTGAGTGGCGGTAGCCTCGGCGGCCATGGCAACTTTCTCAGCCTCATCAGCTCTTGTTTTGTCTTCCCCATCATTTCATCCATCACAGCTGGTGTTGCGGCAGACGTTTTATGAACATGTCTACCGCACCTGATGGTCCATGGGAAGAACCAGTTCTTACTTTGTAATAATATGGCTTGGAGACCTATGTTTTTCATTGGAAAAGCACCCCTTCATTGTCTCGAGCACCGCACCAGAAAATGGGGGAAAAGAGCATCACGTGGGATACTTTTGGCTCTCCTTTTTGAACTGTTCTGGCGGGCCCCATGTCAGTACAGTAGATGTATGTGGGTTGAGTGGGCCGGCTTGTACCTTGGGCTTAATTGATGGCCCAATGCCATTACCCCTTGTTTTCTGCCACCGTAGACTACTGAGCTTTGTTTGCCTTAGGCTTGGTTTGGTGTGGCAAAAAAAAACAAGCCTCTACATTTAGCCCCCCGAGCCCAGACCTCACGTGATATGTGGTTTGGGTGAGTATGTTGTTCAGGAATATAATATATATATATATATATATGCATGTAAGTTATAATATTTTTTTTCCCTCTCTTTTGTTTTGTACATGGGTTCCTTCTTTCATGGGTGTAGTGGCAAATAGGAGAATGTCAGTTACTGACAGTTATCAGGCTAACTCTTCCTCTTCATAGTGCCTCTTAATACTTAAAGCTTTCATGATTAAAGTCACAACCACCAACCCCCAAGTCATTTATTTTATATGTTATAAAATCCTTGACTTGACAAAAGGAGAGAGAAACAGAAGCTTGAACTTCCCAACCTTACCGATTTCTCTCATCTTCTCTTTCCCCTTTCTTTTCTTGCTTTCATTTTCACCGATGGCCTCTTCCTCTGCAACTCCTCCGGCCGGCTCTACCCCTCCACTCACCATCGGCGAGCACCCAAAGACCCCAAAGGTGAGGTCCACGGCGTCCATCGAGGCGGTGGTAGATGTCCCCGTGGTTCCTCCTTCCATTTTAGGCGAAGCCGCAGACCCCAGGGAGGGCTTCGTTTTCCTTCTAGTAGATCCCTGGTATGAGATCTTTTCTTTATTTCCCTGCAAGTCCTTTGATTTCCCTTTCTCTCCAGAAGATTGGAAGTGGACAGTCATGGGACTAGAGGTCATGGAAGATCGGGCTTGGGTTCCCTGCCTTGATGAGATCTTTGATTTGTTAATTCAGAAGGAGGATATTCAACCGATTCCCATAAACTTCGAATTCCCTTGTGCTGCGTCCAGGATTGGTCTCATTGGGTGGACTTAGAGATCTTGGACCAAGAATTTTGAGGCAATCTATGGAGAGCCGACGTCCATTGATCCATCATGATTTCGAGGAGTTGCGGCATGTTCAGGGACACCGAACCTCTCCGTGAGGTGTTGCGGAGGTGGTGTCCCACCACCCATACCTTCTTCTTCGCGTGAGGGAGCTCACACTGACTTTGGAAGACATAGCGAACCATTGAATGCTTCCCATTCTTGGTGAGTTTTCTCCTTCTGCTATGGTGCTATTTGCAGAAGAGAAGGAGATTGCTGTGACCTTGCAAGGGTACTCGTCTACTAGAGTGATCGGTTGGCCTGCACTCTTTCTTCATCATGAGAATATCCCAGTCCGTCGCACCGCTTTCATTGTATATTGGCTTTGTAAGTGCGTTTTTGGTAATTTCCCTTACTATGCTGTAAATACCCTTTATATTCCATTGGCCGTGAAGATATGTACTGGTTGTTGTTTCCCCCTCGCCCTTATATTTCTTGGTCATTTATACTCTCAGCTAGACTTGCTCCATGACTGTGAGGTTGAAGGGGACTATTGTCACATTATTGTTACTGCCTTCAATACCACAGCGTTGCAAACTTTTCTATGGGAGCATTCCGTGAATTATATTTTTGCTACAAAGGACAAAGCGGCTGCGTGGGGTAAGTTTTTTGATCTGCCACAACGCTTTTTAGATCGCTTCCCAAATTTTTGAGACAATCTGCCATTTTTCTACCACTGGGTTGGTTTGAAGACCCGAGATCATGATTTAGTTGCCTCTCTCGAATTCGAAGAGAATGTGTTGCTAAAACCTTACGGAGAAGATCACCTCGGTTTTACTTGCATTTCAGTTCTTAGTCGATTCAACCAGCCGACTTCTAATTCATAAGTTGAGAGCTGAGGACCATCGGAGTCTAGCGTATCTGTGTGCTGTAAACCCGGGGTGGCTGCCCATTCTATCTGTCGCAGGTCTTGAGTTTACGCCCTATTGTGCACAAAGAGTAAAGAGACAATTTGGCCTTGATCAAGATGTGTTTGCCAGTCTACAGGAGGCCACGCCTTCCTCTCCCAGCTTGGCACCTTTCATTAAGAGTCGTGCATTTGCCTATTGGGAGGGCAAAGTCAACCGTGTAATGATCCCAAGTGGCCATAGATTTAGTTTTAACACTGAGTCTATGAACGCTTATTGACAAAGGTTGGCTTATGCCATGATAGGCTATGTGAATAGCGGTAGAGGTAACAAGGCTCCCCTATCTACCCACTGCAAGCCGTAGATTTCCAACCCTTGTTTTTCTCCTCCTTCCCAGTTTGCTATAGCTTATGGGAATAGCCAAAAAGTTGGCTTTGCCGAATGGGATGAGACTAGGAGTGGCTGGATTGCATATACCATACATTTCCCTGAGGGTTGGAAGGAGTCAGTTAATGTTATAGAGGAGCGCCTTGTCATGCCCTCTAAGCGAGGAAAAGGGAGTAAGAGAGATGTCCCTGTAGACTCGGATGTGGAAAAGGGTTCTAAGAAGCGAGCTCACTCTCCTAAAAAAGCCTCTTCAAAGAAAACCAAGGCAGGAAAGAAGAGTAAATCAACTGCTCCAGTGCCCAGGCCTGAGAAAGAGTCTGCCACCACCCTTTCAAAAATAGTAATTATGTTTATCGCTACCCCTGCAAAGGCTAAGGGTGTGGTTATAGGATCTTCTAAGAGGAAGTCTGCCGCAGTTCCCCCTTTGGAGGGTTAAGGGAAGCAGGCAGCTTCTTCTAAGGTTGGGATGAAAAGTGTTCCCCTCCATCCCTCCAAGGATCAAAGGAAACCTGCTACATCTTCCTTCTCTCCGGATGAGGAACAACCATCTGCAATTCTGGCTCATTCACCTCCCAAGAAAAAGAAGTCAATTGGTCCCCTTTCCAGTGCTGCTACTCGCACGAGGAGTAAGAGTGCATCTGTAATCAAGCGGACTAGTTCCAAAGTAAGTCCTCCCTTTTTTCTTTTTTATCTACTACTCTTACGTTGCTGTTCTTTGTTGTATTTTCTTATTCTTTTATTTGCGGCAGGCAACACGCAAGTCTGGCGGACCTAGTGGTGCTGTTGTTGTTGTTGAGGTTACCTTAACACATTCTTTTTGTTTTGATTTCTCTTTGGGCCAAATCTGTACTGTCTGACCCATGTTGTTTACTCCTTCCTTTAAGATTCTGATACAGTCGCTGATGACATCTCCACAAGCTTTTCTGATGGAGATGATCCTTTAGCTGCTGCCACATATCAGGGTAAAGACATGGGAAGGAGTTTCGAAGGTAATTTTGAGGCAAATGTTGGATCTACCGAAGGAAGGCATTCTATTGCCAGTGACTCATTTTCTGACATAGCCCCAAAGGAAGTCCTGAAGCACTTTTATATGAATAAAACTTATCCTTTGAATACTCCAATAGTTGATTGGTCACTTGATGTTAAGAAGAACCATTTTCGCCCTTAAGAAAAGGATGAAGAAATTCTTGATCTTGAAGTACCATATATTAGTGCAATTGATACTTTGATGTATTTTTCAAATTGCATTTGAACTTATAAATCAAATCCACAGTTAATGGCAAATACAAACACATGATATCTTTCTGATCCAGACCAATGACGATCAGAAACAGAATACTATTCACTTATGACAACACTGCTATTGCATGAAGATTTATCAAGCGAATAAAGATGTAGAAATTCATGAAACAAACACATCTCACCTAATATTCTTTTATACACATAAGCTCCAGAAGAGCGGTGATATTAATATCAAGCAGATACGATCAAGTGACAACTTAGCCAAATATGACATTCAAGAAGATTGTTCATAATATTGGCATGCGTCAATGATCTTTTTATTGACAATTGAAGATCTATGTACTCATGAGGGGGAGTAAATACTCTTAAGGATATGTACTGATTGTACTCTTTTTCCTTTGCTAAGGTTTTTTCCCACTGGGTTTTCCTTTGCAAAGTTTTAGTGAGGCAATCCAAAGGCACTTAAAGATTCACAAGAATACTGTACTCTTTTTCCTTCGCCATTGGTTTTTATCCTATTGGGTTTTTCCTTTGGCAAAGTTTTGATGAGGCATATTCTTAATAAGTGGTCATCCAAGGGGGAGTGTTGTAAAGCATATATTGGGCAACACGCCCATTTGTTTTATTAGGCATTATTGCCATCTTTACAAATCATTTTAGTGCGGCTTTTGAAGTAGTGCAATGCCACTACAACAATTTAAATTGAACTCCTTCAGCATTACTTCAGATGCAATACCGACTTTGTATTGCTATATATATGAACGTTCTCTTTGTAAATTGTGAGAGAGAGGATTACAGGTATTGCTTTGTATGTGAATGACCACTAAAGAAATAAATTCAAATATAGTTTCATTCCCACTTTTCTTGGTCTTGCCTCTCTATTTCTTTTATTTTACAACACGATGGTATATATTGACTATTGTTAAAGGACAATTTAGAAGATGGCCCATGAAAATTAAACTTGCCCCTGTTCTTACTTCTAATCTGACAAGCAAGGATTGTGAGAACACTGAGGGAGGTGGTATGTGATTTAAACTGAATAAGAAAGAAAGAAAGAAAAAATGAAATAAGAAGAAGATTGAAATGTAGAGATGAGAGGAAAGAAAAAAGAGGAAGGAGATAAAGAAGAGTCGTTGGTCTTAAATGCAGATATGGTGGCGCAGTAGAAAGAGGAAATGAAAAAAATAAATAAATAAATAAGAAAAGAAATGTGGCAAAAATTGTCCAAACCCAATAACCCGTCCAAACTACCCATGTATTATCCACCCAAATCCACCTATTTAATAAATGAGTATAATTGGGTCAACCCATTTATTATCCATTTAAATCAATGGGCTTAATTGGGTAATCTATTGGGTACCCAATGGGTTGTCTATTAGGTAAATCTTTTAGAAGCTCTAAGGATATTTTGGTAAATTTAAAGGATTTTAGGAGTATTTGGGTCATTTAGGGTATTTTGATTATATATATACATACAATAAATAGGTAAATGGGTGGTTTTGGGTTTTAGCTTATATAATTGGGTTGGATTGGGTTTGGGTAATACCTACTTTGCTAAATTGGTATAAATGGGTAATTGGTTTTGAACAGAGTTTGGCTATAAACTGGTTTGTTGCCAGCTTGCTACAACTCGCTACGTGGCAATTAATAAGATCACCCACGTGTACTTTAGTCACATGACTTATTTAATGAGTCATGTGACTTCTTTAAATAATATATGTGGATAGTCTTATAAGCTGCCACATAGTGGGTTGTAGCAAACGAACAACAAATCAGTTTATAGCTAAACCTTGTCCATTGGTTTTTTAATACCCAACCTATTTAAAACCTAACCAAACCCACCTAAACCCACCCATTTACCACCCGAGAAAATAGAAAAAATAGAAGAGAACATGTGGAAGAAAAAAGAAGGAAAAGAAAAAACAAAAGATATGATAAAAGAAGAAGAGAATAAAAGAATATAAAAATAAGAAGAAGACAAAATAATTTGTTGGGCAGTTGGGCTATGGGCTTTAGTGGAGATCTGGGTTAAAATGGAAATAAATGGTTATTAATTGGTCCAATGAATATTGAAAGAAAATATAAATTCAATAAATAATTAATTATTAAAATTCTTTCATCTAGTCATACCAAAATATTTTATTTCTCTAATGAAACCCAAATTGACAAACATAACTTTTATTTTATAGGACATTTAATATAGAATCAATCATAGATGATTTCAATAATTTAAAATAATAAAAAACCGACTTTCAATTTATTAGATAATTGCAGAGCAAAGTATTAAGAAATAGTTATTATGTGTTTTTTCATTTGTTAATACTTTACTAATACAAAATGGATTCTACTTTGGATTTTCATGAAAAAAAAAAAATCATACTTTGGCTCCAACTCAATTGAAATTCTGGCTAGGTGCCCCATTAGTAGTAACAACTTACCCTGTGTAAAACAACAACAACAACAACAGAAAAACTAATTACGCTGTGGCAAAAGAAGGACATATGGATAGCAAAAAACTGAAGAAGAAAAAAAACCCGACATATAGGAAAGAAAAGAAACTAATTGAGGTCAGAGACCAGAATATAAATCCATAAATGTCAAGTCATCTTGGAAAAGGCTGGATGAATTAATTGAGCTTCCATTCAAAGCATCACCTCCCAACCACCACCTACCATTAACACCATCGATCGGTTTTGGTTTTTGTTTTTGTTTTTTAGTTACCATTTTGCAAATTAAAAATTTGAATTTGTAGGAATAGTAATTTGCTGACGTGACTATTTTTTTTTTGTTTTGGATAAAATACTTATGTGTCACATTAATGGTTTAATTAAAATTGAAAAAAAAAAATGTTTAACGTGCCCAAAAAAAAAAAAAAAAGTGACATCAACTAAATTTTTGTTTGTTGATCGTCACCCCTTTTTTTTGGGCAGTTTTTTTATTTTATTTTTTTTTTATTTTATTAGTTATTTCATAGAATTTAAACCTATGATGTCATTCTATGATGATTGCTCTTACCATCAGATCAAGACACAAATTAATTTTTTGTGTAGGCTGATTCGAATCCAAGTCTCTTGCTCAACAACAAGAGACTTTATCGATTGAATTAACTAGAACCCACTTTAGGCAAGTTAAACATTTGTTTAATTTTTTTATTATAATTAAACCGTTAAAGTGACATGTAAGCATTCTATCAACATCGACATTAGTCTCATGAAAGCATCTCATGGTGGGATGTGATTTGAAAAAGATGTCTACGAGCTGGTCGTGGGAAGCAACGGAGAAGTTTAGATGTGGTGTCAGCAAAGACGCAATATTCAGTCTCAGTACTAAAATTGGCTACAACAGACTGCTTTTTAGCTTTTTTAAGAGATCAAAGAGGAGTAAAGGAGGAAAGCAATATCCTAGTAGTGGACCGTCGATAGGTGGGATCTCCTACTCAATCAACATCAAAGTAGGTTTGCAAAATAAGAGACTAAACAGAAAAGTGCATAACGTGGAAAAGGGTGCCCTTAAGATATCGAAGAATAAGACAGTATCATAATGAGTTGATCGTGTAGCAAACATGAACTTGCACACTTGGTGTAGGCTACCAACCAATTGCTGATAGAGGGTGGTATTAGACCGTGGTTCTCCTAAGGAATGAGTCAAACACACGTTAAGTTTGATTGAAGTATCAACAATCTTATGATCTATGAGACCAGCTCAAGACAAGAGGTTTGAGGTGTACTTTGCTTGGGTCAAGCTCAAAATTAGTTTGATTCCAGAAACCTCTAGCTAAGAATCGCTTTCATAAACCTTCCAATTAATGCAAGAAGGTCGATTCAATTTTAGTTTGTTCATTTATATTCGAATTAGTTTTTATTATAGCTACTTGTGTTTGGATCATTTATTTTGTAAAAGTTCTCTTAATTGAGACAATACCATACCCACTTGAACTCAAAGATTCTATCTCAAGACAAATTCAACAAACATGACTTAATTCTGATAAGAATTTCCCAAGTAATATTCAGATTTGACTAGTTTCGTTCAAAAAGTTGTTTAAAAGGGTAATGGAGACATAAATTCTCTTAGGATGTATCATAATTGAAAAAAGAAGAGCCTGTGAAATTTTCATTGGTGTTTGCACTTTGCAGTAAAAAATTTAAGTCAGCAAATTAAATTTTACAATTTTTACAAAAAAAAAAAAAAAAAATGGAAAAAAAATCCCCACGAATTCCCCCTCTAACCTAAGAAAACATTTATACAGAAATAATTACATTATAATTGTGCATCCTCACTGTAATTTTTTTTCCAATGATTCATCCCACTAATTCATATACATGTATGTAGTTGAAGCTTCAGTAGAGCTACAGAGATAGAGTTAAAGAATAAACACTGCTTAATGAGCAACTAAGAGGAACGCTCATCACTCTTAGCAGGAATAGATTCTGGCTTGATTTCAAAAATATCATGGCCAGATGTAGTGGAAGAGCAAAATGTATGGAATGTTGTTGAATTTTGGGTTTGGCTTCTACTCAAACTATGACTGTCTCTTTGTCGACGAAGGTCTCTCATAGCCTTAAACCGTAGATCATCACTATATGTACTTTGTTCAGGAATCATGTCTGGAACAGTTCGTTCGCCCTTCAAGCATGCTCACGACTTCAGACATGGTAGGCCTAAGTGATGCGGATGCATTTGTGCACAGAAGAGCTACTTCAACCATAATTTCTGCTTCTTTTACGTTCACCTCAGACCCCAAACTCTCATCAATCAGCTTCATCAAGTTTCCAGCTTGTTGCAGTTGGCAAGCCTGCAATATCAATAATCCAATTACTATTATCATGCAAATGTTGCTAATAGCTTCACTATTAGTAGGTAATAATTGAAGCATTAACAGAAGATGTGTAATGGATCAAACAGGGATCTGAAGTAATAAAATACCTGATCTAAAAGACAAACACAATTGTCACTTGGCATATAATTATTGTTGCTCTTTCCACTGACAACTTCTAAGGCCACAACTCCAAAACTGTAAACATCTGCTTTGTAGGTCAGATAACCCCATAATGCATATTCTGGTGCCATATATCCTCTGCAAATCAAAATCTCAATGTCTTTTAATTCAACTCCAATAGTTATAAATTTTTTCCAAACATCAAACTTAATATTAAAATTATAACATAAATAACTAGAAGTTTGTTAATAAGATCAGAACTGACATGGTTCCAGCTACTCTGGTGCTAATGTGGGTCTTCTCCTCTTCATCAAGCCTAGCCAATCCAAAGTCAGATATTTTAGGGTTTAAGTCTCCATCCAGCAACACATTAGTAGCTTTGATGTCTCTGTGAACAATCTTGATTCTTGATTCTTCATGGAGAAAAGCTAGGCCTCTTGCTATCCCAATACATATCTTAAGCCTTGTAGGCCAGTTCAGTTTAAGCTGATTGATTTCTTGACCTACAACAAGAAGAAAATACAGCTAATCCAACTCAAATCTTCTTCTTCTTATTATTATTTTTTTTTGGATAAGTAATGAAATTCATTGAAGTCATAAAAATGGAACAGAACACAGGTTACATATAAGAAAAAACCAATAACCAGAAGACTCAAAGTCAAATCCTATAGAGCTGCCCAACCAAAAAAGCAATGATCTGGAAGCCAGATAAGCTCACTTGACTCAAATTCTAGCTACATATAATTAAAATTCAAATCATGAAAAAATTGTGTCTCATTATTTTTCATAATATCTCAGTGCTAAGCAAGATTACATAATACTCACCAAATAATGCACGGGCAAGGTTATTATTTTCCATGTACTCGTAGACCAACAATAATTGCTCCCCTTCAATACAGCATCCATGAAGCTTGACAAGATTTGGGTGTTGCAAACAAGAAATCATGCCTATCTCATTTAAAAATTCACGATTTCCTTGCTTTGATTTAGATGAGAGCTGCTTAACTGCTATGACAGTACCATCAGGTAATTGACCCTGCAACCAACCTTTATTCAGATGAGCAGGAAAATCCATACTCAAAGGGGATAAGTCATGTAAGAGTAATACCTTGTACACAGGACCAAAACCACCTTCTCCAATTTTGTTGGCAGAATCGAAGTTATTTGTGGCAGCTTTTATTTGTTTTAAGGTAAAAGTCCCTGTCTGCAAATCTAGTCCTTTAATATCTGTCCAAGGAGACACATATTAAGCAGTATGACAATGGAATTGTCAGTTTTATTTGCAATTACTTTCATGAGTTACACTTAATGAAAGATGATATGCCCATATTAAAATTATTAGGGACATTGAACTTGAAATATTTATTGTAACTACACATAACCTCATCATTAAGGAGCAATTTAGAACTTGAGAATTCGATTTCAGTAAAAAAAGAAATCCACCCCAACAATTTTGCACGACAAAATTTCATCAAAGAAAGAAAACAAAAATTTTATACTTAACTCGTATGCTTCCATCAAAGTAAACCAATTCTGTGTACTTTAACAACATAAAACTGTGCTTTAAGAAAAGTATAGTAGATATTTCACTACATATTGAAACTCTTCTAGAGGAAAATTAATGTCCATATGTCTCAGAATTAGATTATGCACGATTGCACACAATTGCAACTGAATATCAGTAAAGCACAACAGCAAAAGTTCAAGAGTCAAAACAGCCTACTCTTTTTGCATAATTACTTGTTAAATTTGACTAAGTAGAAGGAATTAAATAAATTTGAAAATCAGACATCTACTATGGCCTGCACCTTCTTTTTTCCCCCTCTTCCTCCACAAACAGCCTTTCCACCAAAGGATTCCCGCTATAAAGAGTAACAAGAATAATGCTCCAATTGCGACTCCAACAATGATATAAACATTTCGCTTGGTTCCAACATTTGAACAAAATTTGGAATCTGCAAAAATAAAAAAATAAAAAAAAACCCAATTATGCTTGCTAGCAAACGGTTAAAAGTGAAGACAAGAAACTTGGCCACCCTAATAAGGTAGACATAAACATGAAAATCAAAAAGAAAAATATATTATTTGTTAATTAGGCAGAAAAAGGGGAAGGGGTGGCTTTTCAATTGACACATTTATCACAAAATCCAAACTAAACCTCACACCAAAGACAACCTATTCAAGTCTTCATTTATCACAAATTTGGAAATAAAAGGTTGACTCTACCATGTATACTACCGTACCTGGCATATCAAACCACTACCTCCTAGACTATCATTTCCATGTAAAGCATAACATAGCTACCCAAAATTGATCAATAAGGGCTAAAAAATTGATTATCACCTACTTCTGCAGTTGAAACCAAGGGCCTCACATAAGATTCCCATGATTACACTTTCTATGGAAACCATGGGCCTTGATTTGAGGACTCATCAAGTATTGGTGCTTAAAGGGACCCTGATAAACACATAGCATCTCTAAAATTACAAAGGAGAGACATTCACATAAATAACTCACCAGAAACCACAGAAACAGCTGATATAAGGGGACCATAATTTCCTGCATTAGGGATTCTCGTTGTCCCTTTACCAGCCCAATAGAATCGGATCTCTAAGACATTGTTTGACACGCTAATGTTCGATATGCGTTTTATTACTGGCTTCTGAGCAATACCAGCATCATCTTCAATATTGAAATCCTTCCACACTAATTTTTCCTGTGACAAAGTGGTCGGATTAAACCTTAATCTGCAACATCAACAATGCATATTTTCATCCTAGTGACTAATTACCTGAATGTAGATATCAAATACACGCTTCCCGAGACCATTATATGTTTTGTCATTTGTGAACTGTATCTCTGCAAAGTGGAGATTTACAGTGTAGTTCCCATTTTCTAAGCAATAATGGAAATAAGTAAGCGATATTGGAGCTATACGTGCTGTTGCATACAATTCAGAGATATTTGATAACGATGGAGATAAAGTGTAACGTGTGTTGAGGAAATTGTTATCATCCATGAAGTCTCCAGTGCTACTAAATCCCCAATAACTTTTGCTATTAATAAAATATTTTGCAGTACCACCTTCAACTTCTGCATCTCCTTCATATACAATATTTGTTTTATTTTCCTTGATGGCTACATCCATTCCACCAGAATTAACATGCAAACAATTCGAATCTGCCATGAAAGAAAATTGATATATGAGAAAGCAAGCTAATATGTTAACAATAACGCAACAATATGGAGGTAATCTTTTAGACAGCTTTCTTTTTTTTTTTTTTTTTTAATGCTATATTGATTTCACATTGGTATAGTGAGATATCAATACACACATGTGCACACACACACTTTTACAGTCTTTTGCTACATTTTTCAACGATCCTAACAATTCATAAGTACTACTTCAAAGCAAGCTATCAAAAAAACTATCGATTTGCTTTCATTTCAAAGTTTTATCTCCTCTCTCCAAGAATAAGGATTTAGAAAATGAATCACAGCATTCTAGTCAAATTGTCCTGTTTTACAATTTCATTTTTTAGGCATACAAATCTGATTAAGAGAAATGCTAGATAGAAAGGGTGTAGCCCTAGAGCACGGGAGGTATACAAGAGAAACACCAGAAAAGCAAAGAGTGAAAGGAAAAAATTACAAAAATAAAACACGAGTTCAATGTATTGATCATATCCAAGGAAAGAGCCATAATCAGCAAAGAGCAAAGGAAGATAGAGTGATACTTTTGGAGTACACTGCCTTGAACACCCTATTGTGCCTCTCATTCCAAATTCACAACAACAAACAACCATTCCATTTGACTCCTACTTCTAAATCTTCATCTCCACACTGCCAAATTCTTCATCACTAATGCAGCATGCAGGCAGTACCCAATAATCCCAGATAGAGAAATGAGGACAGATCAAAAGTCATAGCTACCAGAGAATACCAAGCAAATGATTTACTGCCATCCTTTTCTTTCACAAATGACACCAGCAGATATAAAATTGCCTCCTCCTTTTACCAAATTCTCCACCATAACAATGCAAATAAGAACTGCAGTCCCAAAACAAACATAAACTTATAGCCAGATTTAACTCAAACTGATGACTCTGGCTCAGCTTCCAACAGAGAACATCTTCATCAAAACTGCAGCCTTGAACATCATGAAGCATATGGACCGAAACCTCAACTGATTCCTGATTCCGAATGTAATATCAATCCCAGATTCGAATGTAATATCAATCCCATCTAGCCCATAATGTAGCCATTGTTACACTTATTCTGAACTATGGAATTAAATCAGGAAACAAGAGCTGATAAGGCACCTGCCCACACCCAGCATCCTGTGAAATCATTTCATCCTGCAATTTAAAGCAAAGATGCACAAACATCCGATCCATTCTGAATGCAGTTCCAAAACCACCACCATGTGAACTCTGAAAAGTAAAGAATGGTCCAACCTCCCCAATGTTCAAAACTCACCAAAGGCCAACTAATGACCCCCAAATCAGAAACTTTACTAATCTAGAAGATCTTGTGGAGTTAAGAGTAATGAGGGTGTTGAAAATTCATAATTTTCTCTTTTTGACATTCTAAACAGAAGAAGTGAAAGTTCAGACTCAATTACTCAAATCATTACTCTCTCTTTTTCTTTGCTTTGAATGAAAGGCTTTATTACATGTGGAATTCCTCAAACAATTTTTATCTAACTGGCTGAAATAATTGATACATATATACTAATAAGAAAGAAATTCAAAAATAGATTTGGAGAAATTAACATTATTTTTATAGTAATTAATGATGACGGAACTCAAAAAAGCTATCCTTACATCTTGGACAGTTGATATTCTTCGAGCAATGAGGAACTTGCCTTCTGTTATAAAACAAAAGAATACATTAGTAGGAAAACGTAAGCCATTCAGTATATTTATATTAAACTTCTTTCTCATTGGTAAACTTAAAAACTTATAACAGGACTAAAGAGACCAGAAAATAAATCAATGAAAAAGTGGGGAAAGGGCATCTTACATCTCATCCTCAATTAAAGAGCTTCGAAACAAGTTAAGGTTTAAATTCCTAACAAAACAATATAAGGTGAAAGCAATATCAGTTTTAAACCATATCAACCGAAAAATATATGTAAAAAATTATTATACAAGTAGTCTGACATGTTCTTTTGACAAGCTGGTTGCTCAGGGCCTTGCCATGTGAAGTTATTGTATGAAAGATCACTGCAGAAATGCATTGGAAAAATAAGGTCAATTCGTTTTTGAAAAAAGCAGCAAAAACGAAAATCTAATTTGAATCTAAGAGCAGCATTTAGTATCTCATAAATATTTGAACCCAAAAGGCATGTCTAATCAGAGAGTGTCATTTTCTTCAAAATGGAAGGACATAACATTAATACTATTTTATTGATTACGAAACAGTAAAAGTCAACATTTCAGGACACCAATCCTTCCCCCCTACCACCCAAAAAAAAAAAAAAAAAAGATGAAGAAAAGGAATCAAAAAATTGGATAACAAAAGGGGAAGTATTTGTGGTAACAATGTTTATTCAAAAGAGATAATGTTGCAGAGAAGCCTTCAAATCCAAAGTCAAGCTTGAAAATTATCTTTACTCTAACCCAACCTACCATTGTGCGTTTATGGAGAATTGGCCTCAAATTGTTAACTCCATGTATTCCATTGTGAAAGGTAGAATGCAAATATATCGAAAAGATGAAACTAAATTAAAAGCATCTAGATAAGAGACATACATATTACTTCCTTCCTCCAGAATTGAGCCTGGTACATTTCCACTTAGCAAGTTGCTAGTTAAAAAGCTAACAAAAGCAACATCAAAAGTTTAGTATGCTATACCAATACTAGAGTGTGAAAGCAATTGAACAAATCCGATCAGAAAATTTATGCTTGCATTTGGCAGCATAGTGAGACATTCTGTACCAGAAAGCATGTTAAATCATAAAAAATTGTGAACCACGTGCATGCACTTTTCCAGACTTTGAAAATGAAATTCTTGCTAGTTATAATATGCAAGCAAATACATCCATATTTCAATGTACTTACAGGAATTTCAGGCTCTTTAAGTTTACACTAGGTGGAAGTTCCCCAACCAATTTGTTAAAACTGACATCCCTATCATAATCACAAAGCGACAAGATTATCATTATAAATCATTGGAAAATTTACTAACCCAGTATGTTAAAAAGAAGTAAATGTAATTTAAAAGGGTAACATTAGTTAATAAGGCATTAGGCATCATTCAGTTAGCATTAGTAGTAGTTAATTTTCTCTTGAAAGTAAGCATTGCTTCTATCAATATGCTATGCATCTATTAATCTGTTGCCATCAAGAAAATATAAGCAAACTAGACAATAATAATAATAAAACAACTGCAAAAAAAATAATAGCAGCAAAAAAATTTGGGCATATATTTAAATTAACTGGGAAAGACATGAATAAGTCATCAAGTTGTCAAAACTTCTTCATATCTTATAGGTCTCTGCTGTTTCTAAACTTTATTCGGTTGATCAAGTTTATGTTTAACAAATATCTACAGGTGTTTACACAAGTGCACGTCCATATGTTATGTAATCATGATATGCATGTGTAAGAGTCGTCTACATATAAAATGATGTTCCAGATAATATCTTCAGTTTCTGTGATATGGTTTCTTAATGAGTGTGCAATTCATAGTTTGAAAGGCCTGATTGTTTCTTATTGATCTTAACATTAGATTTAGAACTTATTTCTACATTAATATTCAAAACATCTTTTCAATCTTTCTTTTATTTGAGGATTTTTACACTATTTTGTAATGTTCACATGTAACTTTTCATCCTCGTACAAACTTTTATTATGTTTCTCTGCCTTCATAATTGTCTAATTTCCAATTGAAAGCTTGAAGCATCAATTAACATTTGCATATCTACAATGACAACTGTTAGAATCTATAAATGCTTATAAACATTCAGGATTCTAAAAATCCTAATATTGACATTTGCCCAAGCTTTATTCATCGAATAAATGCAAAACATCTGCCCATTGTCAACATTTTATAAGAGAAAAATAACACTTAACAGCAATCTACCCTAATTTGTGAAAGAAAATTTAGGTTTTTCTTTTCATTTAACTGGCCTCCCTTTTTCTTGTTCATTGCAACAAAAGCATGTTTTCTTTGCATCTTCAAATAACATATAAATCAAAGGCATTCTGAAAGCATATATATTTATAATAACGATAACACAAACATTGCAAACTAAGGAAACACCATGCTCCAATACTTCACAAGCTTTACTTACAACATCACCATATTCATCATTGTCCAGATGTATGCAGGGATCTCCCCGGAAATCCTACAATTTCTCAGAACCCTAAAATACATAACTGAATTATATCAAATAAACTCGTCATCAAGTTGAACATGTATATATAAATTGACAATATAAGTACGAAACATACAATGTTACTATGTCTGTCATGCTTCTCAACATAGGAAAATCCTGATTTGGCCCATCTATATCACTAATCCTCCTGTGTAAAGAGGATGCAAACCATGAGGCAAAACCATTTATTAAAATACAAATACAAACTCACATCCTATCAAGCTACTGGATGAATATGAGAAGGCTTTCTACTCACAACTCCTTTAAATTATTCAGAAGAGATATATTTCGTGGGATTGGTCCCTTGAGTCCACTTGCATGCATTTCTCTTCAAGAATTCAAATTTGAATGAGAATAACTATTAGAAATGTACACAAAATTTAGGCTTATCTACGATTAAAACTCAAACAGAACTTGAGATATTTTGAAAAGAACAAGGATCTCACAATCTTTTCAGTTGTTTCCAATTCTGTATGAAATCAGGTATAATTCCTCCAAAGTTGTTATCATTTATCCTACTGCAATGTGCAATAAAATGATTTTTGATCAGGCAAAAATTAATATTTATGCTTTAGAGGAGAGGCAAATATTTAAATAGATGTGGATATATATGCTTTTAAGGAGAGGCAAATGTATAAAAAGAGGTGGGTATAGCAAACTCTCACAAATCTGTTAGGTTTCTCAGCCAAGCAAAAGTGATTGGCAAGTTCCCTGTCAAATCATTGGAGGAGAGCATCCTGCAATTACAACATTGAAGCAATGACCCACCAAAATCCTTCAATATTGTGTTAACGATGAAAAGAAAATTTAAGAATTATAGAACACCAAAATGAAGAAATGAGATGTCTCACAAAGTTTTCAAGTTGATCAAATCCCCAAGCTCAGGAGGAATAATGCCAGAGAATTGGTTTGCTTCAAGGGACCTGTTTGAAAAGGGGAAATAAACCAAAAAATATATATTGAGATTATTAAGAAAGCATAATAGAAGCAAACAATCAAACCCTTTAAAGATCACTATGGAGTGTAGGGATATTAAAACTATTATGTAACAAATAAAAGGATGAAAATTTCCAGAGGTTTTAAGGTCGGAGCAATACATTTAACAAGAAAACCAGAGCCTTTCTACTTCATTTCACAACTTTATCTCAATCACCATAAATTTCCATTGTCCAGGATATAAATGATTTGAGTTAAACCAAAGTTCAAAACATACAGGTATGTGAGAGTGGTGATATTTCCCAACTCCTTTGGAATTTCCCCTGATAAGCGATTCACGAGAACAGAGCTGCACATCACTTCCTGGTTAATTTAGGATAAAAGCAATTAAATAAAAAAGTTATCAATATAATTTTACAAAAGCTCACATAAAAGTTAATTTTGTTGAAGCCCATTCCAGTGGTATTGTCCCATTGAGATAGTTGTAAGCAAAATCACTACAATTACAGGACGACAAGTGTAAATTGATTAATTCAATCTTAGTGAATTGTGCTAGAAATTAGTGCTGCAAAATATTAACATCAAACATGTAATTGAAGCATTTCAAAACGATCTTACACTTCTCGGAGGTGAGGAAGTTTGACCAGTTGAGGTGGAAGCATGCCAGGAAGACTATAACCCTTTAGCACTCTAAAACACATGGAAAATCAAATATTGAGTATAGGCAACTACTACCATGAGAAGTGGATCAATGATAAAATGCTAAGAGTATTTTACAATATATACATATGTCATGGATGTAAAGAGATTGCTTTTGAAAATAATGTT
The DNA here is from genome assembly GCA_907173295.1 of Fagus sylvatica. Lineage (NCBI taxonomy): Eukaryota > Viridiplantae > Streptophyta > Magnoliopsida > Fagales > Fagaceae > Fagus > Fagus sylvatica. Next base: position 30,141,959 of record OU015767.1, read on the forward strand.
TACTGGGATACATTTACAATGTATGGTCCACAACAAAATATTTCACTTACATGATGGAAGTAATAACAATAACAATATATAGATGAGTAGTGATTAAGTCTTAGATGAGTTAACTTGTAGACTTCTTATCCATCATATGGAGAAATAGAATCATGCATAAGATAGAAGAATTGCTATAAAAATAATTAGTAACGAGATGAGGGGACCATACATCGTTACGACATGGCAGACAGTGTTGTTATTCTCGAAGGGGCAATCACAACTGATGCTACTATTAGCATTCCTTGGTGGTGCTGGTGTTACCCCAACCATTTCAATTTGGCAAGAATCACCATTAAACCTCCAATACGTCGCACCCATCGTACTAGCTATTTCTTTGAGTGCATCAACTAAACAACATCCACAATCAAAGAAACATCACATGTCAAATCAGTGTTTACAACTGTGCTTATGTAAAACAATGGCAATGTGACTTCATTGCTCCCTATTTTGGCTACATGAACTTAAAAATTTCAAATAAAAAACAAAAAACTTGAGCAATGTTATTTTTGCTGCCTAAATTTAGATTAAAAACACAGTTAGCTCAACCTTGTCCAGTAGTTCTAAATACCCAAGACTTGAAGTGAAATAAGAGGAACATCAAGGACATTTCTACCATTTTTCACTTATGTTTATTTTTCTTTTTCTTTTTCTTTTTCCTTGTCCTTCTTGGAGGGACACGTTAGCTCACAATCAAATAGACACCAGAACATGAAGATTTATTGAACTCCCAAATGATCACAAATTTAGACTTCTATCAACCAAATTTCATGAATTAGTAATTGCTATAATTTCCAATTCACCTCTTTCCAAGTTTCCATACACAACATTTGTGAAGGAAAATATGAAAAGTAATAACTCAAGATGACATTCAAAAGCCACAACAATTGGGTTCTCAAAGAGGATTAATCCCATTAGAAAAAAAAAAAATAATGATAATAAAAAATCAGTTATTGTTAGAATTATGTGATTTTAGGCCAATAAGCACGTGACAAAACCACAGAGAATTAAAACAAAAACAATCAAACAAACAAGCAAAAACACCCATTCTTCCGTTTGGTCACCAAGAAGATTTTTTGGTTTCTAAAAAAGAAAATGATAATAAGCTCAGCCCAACTTGTCCAACCAGTTATGGTGACACCCAGTTGGACCAACTTTCCCAAGATTCAACCTTTCCTCACCAAAAAAACAAAAAAGAGAGAAAGAGAATGGAAGAGTTAGTTGTTACCTTCTTCTTGGGGTACCAGTGCCTCAGCAAATCTCATCAAACTGAAGCAACTCAACGCCATAATCATGAAGACGAGGAAGAAGTACTTCATGTTGGTTCGGTGGTCAAAAACTGACAAAACTATTGGCTCCTCAAGTAACTTTGTTAACACTATGTATGACTAGTATCTGTTTGAAAAGTGACTTGGCTGGCTAACACTGACAAGTGACAACTACCGGTCCCGACAACTACTGTCTTGGTTTTGCAAAGAAGCTACAGTGAGTGTCTAATGTCTATTGCGGCTGGCATTTGACAATTTTAATTTTTAATCCCACTCTAATGTGAAAATTGAATACTGAAAAGTGAATGATAATTTGACAATTTTTTGCAGTCGGTATACTCTAATTAATGCGATTTGACGACAAGATAATGTTTTGTATTCTCAGAGTTTTGGACTATGTATCATTTTCCTTTATGGCTCTTACCCTTTTATCAATTATTATTCTGTTTTGAATGAGACATCCTTTGAGCTTTCACTTATTTTATTATTATCTTCATTTTGGGAGTGTCTGATTTTTCTTAAAATTAAATGGTAATTTACAATTCTATTTTTAAAATGAAATAAACTCATTTAAAGAGACTCTAATAAAATTAGAAGAGCAAATATTATGATATATACAATTTTAGTGCAAAATATATTCACATGATAGTGTCATTTAGCTGGATTTATACTTTCAAGATTTGAAGGGAATGGAATGCACCTATTGAGATGCAGAAACATGACTAAAATTGGATACGTGTCACAATTTCAACGAATCCAGTCCAATGCTAATGCATTGGACCCAATCCAAACGCAGATTTGAAAATGTGAATTTTAGGATGAAGTCACGATTGCAAATTCATACATTAACATGTAAATTCACTATTTCAGGTAAAATTATGAGCTATTCAGCAACAACAACAAAAAAGAAAAAGAAAGAAAGTAGAATCATGAGTTTATAAATTTAAGAAAAACAGTATTTGCAATATATTTTTATTAAAGTTCAATTTCCAGCCAAATTAGTCCATGAACAATTATCTATAATCCCAACATTATTTTAAAATTTTACATTAATTAAATAATTAATTAGAGGTTTTAGATTTTTGAATCGAGAAAGAGAATCCAATATAGAGATGGTTTTGATAATTTAATTTGTGTTAAAATCATATTATATTCCGTAAAAACATGATTTGGTTTCCAAAACTAGAAAAGATTAGACCATCGGGAGGTCGGTGAGGGTATTATTGTCATTTGGAAGGTACCGTACACTAGTGGCCACCGTCAGTGCACGCAATATTTCCCTTTTTATGTTATGTCGTTTTGTTTGGTTGGAGAGCATTATTTCCTTTGTAAAGTTTTGCTATCGTTTCCTTAAAAAAAGAAAAAAAATAATTGTACTTTTAAAAATATATATATTTTTTTTGTAATACTTTCCGTTGGGATTTTTTTGTATATTTAATATTTAAAGTAAATCTAATGGAACAAATATTAAAAATGTAAAGACTAGAGATATGATTTATAAATGATAAAGATTGTGGGGGTGGAAAAATATGAAGAAAAGTCAGAAGAGAGATGATTAAATTAGATATTATACGGTCTACTTTATGGAATAGGATTTTTTTCATTTGAAATCTCTCTATTTGTTTATGGTTTAAATTTTATTTCATAGATCTAACAGTGTACATACTGCCACGTCATTTAAAATTTTAAATAATGTTACAGTTTGTACAGATCTGTAATATTCAATCTACACATTTAAATGGAGAAATGAAATGAAGAGGATTATTGTCCCTACTTTATAGCTCACAAATATCTCCAAAATATCTCAATTACGTTCTACAACACTCCACAAGCTTTCAACAACTACAAGCTCTATTGAAAACATATTAGAAGAACAAAGAAGGGAGGAACTTATGGGTACAATTTTTGGTTTGATCATTGTAACCTCATAAATTTATAGAAAAATAACCTCGCGTGGACATAGGCTTGTTTGTCGAACCACGTAAAATTCATTGTGTCAACTTCTCTATACTAAATCTTGATGCATCACTTTTATTCAAGCCTCTAATGCACTAGGAGCCTAAGATGATCATGATTTTCTCACACTAAAATCCTTGATACGGTTCTTATCTCATCCGTATTTTCACCCCGTACAAAGATTATAATAGATTAAAAGAAATTTCTTTTTTCCTATAATAAAGATTTTATACATTTACAATTTACTTAAAAATAAAAATATTAGACACATTGCTTTGCGTGTGGAGGGACACATTCGTCAATAATACAGCCACCATTAAAACAACAAGAATAAAAGATTTTTAGCCATTTTTTCAAACATCCCTGTTCACTTTCCTCCAGCACTACCACTTTAATTAATGATAAAGTGGGGCTGCGGGGAGGAATGAAACTTTTTATAATGTACACATGCTTTAATGTTTTTTGATGGATTGTATACATGCTTTAATTATGCTGTAGTCTTAAGCCTTACTTATTTAAACTTCCCTTTACGCCATATGTCGCATCTTTCATGTGCCAGATTTCTTGGTAGAATGAAACACTTACTAGCTCTACAATTAGGAGTCCAAGTTTTATGATGTTTTCAGTAGGAGCGGAGGAAGAGAAAATAATTTTAACTTCTATAAAGTGAAGATGGATTGAGATCTTAGGATATTGAATGGGTTATAATTCATTTAAATGATTGAGATTTAAAATTAAAAAATTAACTTTTAATCTCAATCTTTAAATAAAAAAAAGATAAAAATATCAAAAAGATAAAATAATAAAAAACTTACAAAAAATAAAAAAAAAGGTGGTATTGCACTCATGCAATACCTTTTTGATATTACATGAGATCTCATTCCAGTGACGTAACATTGTACCTCTAGTCACGAAAACACAAATCCCCACTTTATTATTTAATCGAAGAATTCATTTATCAAAAAGAGCACATAGACACTTATCAAAAAAAAAACAAAGAGCACATAGACAAGCTTTCTTCCGTACATTGTTTTGACATCGATCTAATTACCTTTTTTCTTTTCTTTTTTTCTTCTTTTTTGGCTGGATAATCTAATTACCTATTAAGTCATTAAGTGGATTATTAATTTATTACGCATATAGAGACCGAACCATTAACAGAACAAGGGGACCACAGCCCCCCTAATTTAGATTTTTTTTTTAATATTATATATAATTATATAAGAATTTTTAGGTTGACCCCAAAATTTACACATATGAACCCTTTTCTCCAAAATAAATAAATAAATAAATAAAATCAGTTAGCTCAAGAAGACCCCCCCAAAAAAAAATGTCCAACTGGTCCATACTTTATACTTGTGTGAGTTGTGTCCCGTGTCTAAAAAAATAAAAATACAAACATTTTAGGTTTGGTTAACAAATCTTAATCTTGTCAATTGTCGTAAGCATTAGCATGAGCTAGTCTTATTGCCAAGAAAATAAATTCTGAATCCACCCTTGGCCCTACACGGCTACCATTTGGTAGTCCAAGGATGGCTTCTTTCATGGCTTGACCTAGTCCAAGTTGGGATCAGGTGAGTTAGGTACATGCATCAGCTAGTCTTATGGTACTTCTCAAATACTCAATTTTATCACGCAAGCAGTACTCTTAGTTATCTAGTCAAGATCCTTACATTCTTTTTGAAAAAGAATCTCTAGCTAGTCAAGACTCTACATTGTCAATTTCAAATGCTAGACTTAGCTTGAAGTTTTTTTTTTTTTTTTTTCCTTTATGTTTAGTTAGAACTTAGAAGGAACAAAAAAGCCCTGCTAGGAGTATTTTCCTTAATTACAAATTCTTGAACACAATACTAACTTTTGTTATATCAAGACTAAACATTTAAATTTAACAAAGATTACAAAGTTGGTGATTTAAAAAAATATGAAAAAATGACAATTTTTTCTTTTTATTTATTTTTTAAATAAAAATTAAAAGAGATGAGTTTGTGCCCCAAGAAAAATGACAAATTTGAATAAGTAACCTCTACTAAGTGGTACCGGACAAAGAAAAATATGAATTCTCAAAAAGGCCTTCAAAATTTGAATCGATAGAAATTCATTCCAATTGAAAAGCCTAAAATGTTTAAATAAAAAGATATTGTGAATGCAAAATCATCATTAACGACCAATTTCTCCTAACAACTTGATGTTTCAATTTTTTTTTTTTTTTTAAAATCAGTATCCTTACATTGTAAATTATCAAATTATCCACTCAATCCAACACATGACCACACGCCAAACAATCTCATTTTAACACCAAATTTAAAATTGGAATTAGATTTAATTTTCCCTTCACCACACATCACATTATCAAATGTAAAATAAAACTTTAAAAATATAATAAAATTTCATCTATTTTTGTTACATTATACAGTTGAATCATGATAGTTGATTCTCCTTATGAAATTAATTTTGGTTTGGTTTGTATTAATCCATCAAGTTATTTTTTGAATTCATTTTTATTCAAGTAGAATGGGCCGGGGCTATTGGGTGATTCCATTCTCAAGTGAAGTTGCAACAATATTAATGCCTTTGAAAAATTAGATTTTATTATTCTATGCTTGAAATTTTGTTTTTTCTTACCATATTATCATTTAATATTGTTGATTGTTTATTTTATTTGCAAGTATTTTTTAAATTTTGAACAAAAATATGAATTTGGATATGAAAAAATCTATAAATAAAAAAAATAAAAAATTAATCGAATTTCAAATAGGATCTCTTGATAAATTTACTACTAGAAATATAAAAAACATATGTAACAAAAATTTAGATGAGAATCTCACAGATAAATAAATAAATCATCAAATAGAGTTAGAAGACAATGAAATAATACAATTAGAAGAATTTAACAATTAAAATAATAGTAATGATATTGAAATCTATTTGAAATTGGATTAACCTCACGATTTTAATTTTAATAGCTAGGCTGGCTACCAAAAGACCCAATAGATAAGCCCAAATTGAGAATTCCGTCGTTTCCCACTTCCCAGACAGCAAATAGCAAATCCGAAAACGGTGTCACTTTTTGCCCCATTAAAACAGCAATGCATTGGAAAAAATAATGTCAATTATTTAATTAAAACAAAAACAAAACAGTAAAAGACAACATTTCAGGCACTAACCCCCCCACCCAACAAAAAAAAAAATGAAAAGCCCAAAAGAAAAGAAAGCAAAAAATTGCATAACAAAAGGGGAAGTTTTTGAAGTAAGAATGTACTAGAAATTAACAAATATTTGAACTTAGAGAATTTGAAGTACATGCTGAAAATCCCTGACACTGTTGACTGGAGAAGTTTTTTTGGACAGTGAAGGTTGTACAAGTCCTGCCTTGAGACAGGATTGGCAGTTTAAGGCCTAGCTGAACTGCCTTAAATTTGTTTCTTGCCTCTTAGACTAAGAAGAAAAAGTAATCTAGTGCATGACTGCATGTAGTGACTTGAACAGGCAAAAACAAAAATTATATTAATATATATTGGTGGAAGAGAATGTTCAATTTTTAAAACACCAGAGTGTCTCATATTATGCCAAGGAGAATAGCTAACTTTTCACAAATCTATAGTCCTATAACTAAAAGACTTTTATTCTGACACTTAAATAACACTTATTTAACATCAAGGCATAGCCAACTTTGCACAAATTTATAGTTCTACAACTAAAAGTCCTATTCTGCCACTTACGTTTATTAAATCCAAACCAATTACAACAATATCTTTGAGATATTCCAACTTGGAATTTGTTGGGTCGTTTATGAATTATGCTTCAAATCATAATCCAAAGTAGAAGGTTTGAGGCTAGTGTTGAAAGCAGGTGGCTACAATGGATGCATCATATTGGTTCACATATATGTGCTGTTTTACTTGAGTACCCAAATTCTTCCATCTTTCTAATTTTCTTCCCTTAGAACTTCTAGAAACTTAATTTTCACCCAAAATAAGGGATTAAAAAGGAAAAGATCACAATAATAAAGGATGGCAAAACAGTATAAGTTAATCTAATGAATTCTCCCTTGTCTCTCTGTACCACAACTCATGAGGTAATTAATTCTAATATAGGTGCCAACACCCATATCTGTTGCTTACAACGCTGGCCTCAAACCTTCTACCTTTGATTATAATTTGAAGCATAATTCATAAAGGACCCAACAAATTCCAGCCTTAAAAAATAATACCAATATCATAGCACTACCGGATTTAAAAAAACAAAAAACTATAAATTCTACAGCACCTGAAAACTCTCTAAAACAAGGAAATAAAACCATAATTTAGAAAATTCCAAAAATTATAAAAATTAAAAAAAAAAAAATCTTCCAATGACATATAGGATCTTGAGTTTGGGGTCCTCATGCTAAAGACCAAAATACCCTACAAATCCAAGTTCTTTATTGCTTTGTTTAAACTTTGTCTTTGCGGCCTGCTTTGATTTTGCCTTATCGGCTTTTGTCTTCAATATGGAGTCGAAGCCTATATTGCTCAGCCTTCTCCGAATTTTGGAGATCCAACATTCTTCATAAGTCTGCTGCTTATGTGCTGCAAAAGAACAAAGTTTACAAATGGGCCGGGAAAAAAGTGAAAAGCATGTACTAATCCAAATACATTTTACAACACACATGAAGAGAGACAATAATAGATTGGCATAATTGATGGGCTGTGATTATCTTCCATTTGCATTCATTTTTACTCTAAATGCACTACACAAGATTAAGAGTTACATGCCTAGTGACTACACAAGATTAAGATCCTAGTGATGTGAGAAGTGGCTTGTACAGAAAAAAACAAGTACATGACTAAATAAAGCAAATTTAACTCCAATTTTCTAATCAACAAATGAAGCCACCTCAAGAAGAAGAAAAAACTAACCTCTGTGGAGATTGTAATTCTGAGCTTGCAACTTATCAATTTGTTCAAGCTTGATCCTTTCTTTCCACAAGGATTTTTCCTTCCAGTACTAAAACACCATTAAATTTTATTTTTGTTAAAATTGAAACTGTTTCCAAACACACAAAACAAACCACTTCAAAATTCAAAATAAAAACACAAAAGCAAACCATACCTCCTTGAGTTCTCCTGTCACACCTACGAGGTTGGATCTATCGAGATTGTGATGAAGGTTAAACACTTCACTCTGTAGCGCACATGGCTGCTTTGCAGACATCAAGTGGTGGGAACTTTGGGAAACAAATTTTAATAATATATTTTCAGTAACCAGAAATAAATAAATAAATAAATAAAGTTTTGGTTCAAGAAAAGTATAAAACCTGAAAATCCCAACTTGCCGTCCGTCTTCCGTGACGGAATAATAGGTATACAATCGGTACGAGACCACAAAAACCAGCGCCTTCAACATTGCTTTTAATATAATTATTTGTCTGATGTTCTTGTGACAGCACATCCTTATGGCGTCAAACAATAACTTGATCACCGCACCAGGTATTGCTAACATTGGAATAATCTTCGATAAGTCTATGAATGTTTTGTCCATAAAAAGCCCACAAAAATCAAGACAACACAATGAGACCAACAAGATTAGAGCATGCCGCGCTGTTTCGGAGAAGCGTTCGTATGCTTTCTCCGCCATGAGGAAGCTGCGTTCGTCTTCTCTCTCCGCCATGAGGGAACAAACACTACGGTCTACAGTTTCAGGTTTTTACTACTTTGGTCTTTGGAGAGCAGCTGCAGGGAGAGTTATATACTGTGTATGATATTCGTAGGTCCGAAGCCCTAATTTTCTTTTATTACTAACAAAAGTAGAATTCCCTATTCCTAACCCCGAACAGACCGACTTTTCTTTCTATTAATTTGGAGTGGGGCACAAAATTTATAATTTTTTTATCCCCTTTACAACAAAATTACTGATATTAGTCAAGAGGCTTGAATTTTTTATTATTTTTTAAAGTAACCCCTTTATTTTATAGTAAAAATCTTTAACTATAATAAAATAGCATATTATAGAGAGAATAGAGCACCCTACCTAATTACTATGTTATTACTATAGGTTGACAACCAGCGTGAGGCCGAGGTTGGGTCATTGAGACCAAATAAAACCATGGGGGTCGAGGCTAGGTCGTTGAAACCAAAGTGAGGCTGATGGGCTAAATGACGTCTTTTAAGACATAATCAAGGCCAATGAGACCAAGGTTGGGTTGACGAGACTAAATGAGGTCACAAAGCCCGAGCTAGGTTAGGTCACTAAGACTAGATGAGGCCGTTAAGGTCGTGGTTAGGTTACTGAGACTAGGTGAGGCCATGTAGGTTGTGGTTAGGTCGTTGAAGATCAAGTAAGGCCAGATTAAGGCCTTGTAGTCCAAATGATGCTGCAAAAGGCCAAGTGAGGTCAACGTTAGGTCATATTAAGGTTGTGGAGGCCAAATGAGGCTGTAAAGGTCAAATGAGGTCGATGTTAAGTCATTGAGACCAACTGAGGCCATGGAGGCCGATGTTAGGTTGTTGGAGCCATTAGTTTGATTGTCACAGCCTTTTGTAGCCTTTTTGGTTTGAAATAAAACCCAGAGGCCTTCTCTTCGACCACACCTGTGTGCATGTAGGCCAGGAATTTAGTTCCTTCACTAGGATTTTAAGTTGTGCTTCCATGGAGGAGGGCTTGAGTTTCTTCAAGCTTTGTGCATTTGCAAATGTCTCGACCCTATAAAGCTTTTCGGGAAAATAGGACAACACCTATGAAGTACAGTTAGATAAACACATGAATTTCTGCATTTAATAGTGAAATGCTGCACTTATTAAAACAAGAAGGACACTAAGTCCGAGAATATTTCTAGGTAATTAATTAAGTACATGTGTATTCTTAAAGGCATGTTGAGCCATGTGACATGAGCTATGCTTTGTGTATAAATAAATAGGAGATATCAAGCCTTGAAAATGTAATAGATGATTATTAGCAAAGTAAGACTCTAAGAAAGTTGGAGATGCCATGACAAAATAACTCAAGACAGAATCAATATCGTCTGTGTCTTTGCAGTTTTCAGAGATCTAAATTTCTACTTTGCAAACCGTATTAGATGGTTACGAACAAAAAATCAAAACCTTTGAGTCAAATATATGCCCCAAAGCTAGGAAGTAGTTCTGTGTTGCAATGCCACTTTGAATGATCAACGTGAACAGCTACTGTATGTTAGATGTATTAGGATTGCAATGTTAGGAATTAACATTTGATTAAGATTTAACATTGTTAGGAGTTAGATATTGTTGCATAGGACTTGTTATTGGGAGTTGCTGTTTTTGATTATTATGTTTGTAATTGCTTGGCTATTTAAAGCCACATTAATTAATGAAAAACAATCAATCAAGAATTAATCAGTAAAATCAAGCTTTGCTTGTTAGGAGGTCTGGACTCCTTTGAAGTAGTCTATTATCAAATTAGGGGGTTTTGTTCCCTCAAAGCAACCAACAAAATTGGGTTCGTAACAAATTGGTAACATTCTGCTAACTAAAATGTGATAATTATATGGGTAAATTACACTGACACCCCCTTCGTTTGGGAAAACTAGACTCGCTATACCCTATTTTGGAGAAATGACATTTCGTTCCCAAATTTGCAAAATAATTAACACTCAACCCCATTTTCCCCCATTTTTAAAGGAATATTCCTCACTTAAACTTAAAATAATTGGAATATAATTTTTCTTTTTAATTCTGGTTAGTTAGAGATCGGTTAAAAAACAAACAAAAAAGAAAAAGAAAAAGGGGACTGGTTGTTAATTATTTTGCAAATTTGGGAGCAAGTGTCATTTTCCCAAAATAGAGTTTATCGAGTTAAATTTTTCCAAAAGAAAGAGATGTTAGTGTAATTTACTTTAATTATATTTTATGAATCATGTGAAGTATTAGTCCCAAGAGCCTTGGCATGGTAAAAGTACTGGTAATTAAACGTTATGCCAAATATTAGAGTTAACAAATAAGTCGAGGTATTTGATGAGAGTTATCAAGTGCAAATTAAGTTACAAGTAGTTAATTTGACTTTATACGGTATTAGTTTTATAAAATGAGTTTTCATTAGAATGATGAATAATACCTGAGGGATTGTTTAAAGAGGGATTTTGCTCAATAACCTATTTTTTAAAATTATTTTGTAGAAAAATAAAATTATTTTAAAACTATTAAGAAAAATAGCCTTTTTGTGGAACTTGTCTCTTGTAGACACAAGTTCCAATTGAACTTGTCTCTTCAAGAAACCAGTTCCATGAAAAAATCTTGTATTTGAAGAAATAAGTTTCACAAAAGGCTATTTCCCAATATAGTTTTCAAAGAGTGTTTTTTTTTTGTAAAATAGTATTAAAAAAGATATTATTAAGAAAAAAAGTTCGTTTAAAGCTAGACAGCAAAATGGAAACTAGTTTGCGCTTAATCAATAAAGATATGATAAGGTAATTTCTCATAAGCAATGGATACTAGGCCAAAGTTCATAAAAAATCGACAAAATGCGGTCTCGTGGTGGTACACTTGCACATAGTGACATATAGTCTCAAAAACGTGTAATTAGAAAAGTTTGCATAAGAATTGCTCATGTGGTCAAACAGGAGACGTGCGTCACGTGCCGAGCTATACTCATTAATACTGTTAGGAGCAATCAACGTAGTATTTGTAAAATAAAACATGAGAGACAAAGGTCTGCAGAGACAAGCCTCTCGTTTGGTCAAAAAGCATAGAATTGTTGGTCAAATGCATCAAAGACATACATTTATGCCAACTTAGCTAGAACCATGAATTAATATGATGAATGTCGAATGTCACTATAAGAGCATATTCCAAGGATTGATATTTGCATGGGGTGCCTTACGAAAACGCAGGTGCGTTTGTGGATGGTTATTTTTAAGTTACTTTCAAGCAAGACTATTTTGTCCATGAAATAATTGATATTGAGGATAGTCACCCAAATATTTTATTTTGATCTTCTCGAAGAGATCATTGAAAATTCTAATAATAACAAGGTATCATTAGATTCGTTATTTCTATACCTTTGTAGTTTAATAGTTATGAACACCCTAGAATTAAATGGAATTCCAATCATAGTGTTTGCTATAAATATCATGCTATTTTTTATTCTTGTTAAACCTGATTCGCTAAATGGCAGCATGTAAGTGTTAATTTATCATTTTATGACATTTTTCTTTGTAATCATTTGCACGTTTCTCGTATACGGATTATCAAAAAAACGTTTCTCATATACGATGCACAAAACGACAAAATAAATAAGGCAACAAGTGCCAGAGATATAAAGTAAGTGTTATTGTACATAAGGGCTGCCCGAAAGAAATCTTTTGAGCCAAAAATAATTTACATTTGAAATTGTTAATTTCTAGGATGAGATCGTAGGATAGGAATACGATGGTCCGTGCCAAAGGGGTGTCAAATGGGTGGGTTTGAGTAGGCATTAAATGGGTTGGGCTTTTAAAACCTAATAATCCATTTAAACCCATTTAATAAAGTAGATATTACCTAAATCTAACCCAACCCAATTATCTAAACTAAAACCCAACCCACCTATTTAAACCCATTTAATAAAGTTGATATTTACCAAAATACCCTTAAAGCCTATAAAAAGATGAAAAAACAATTAAAACTTAGAAAAATTACTGAAATACCCTTGGAACCTCCAAAATGACCAAAACCTCTTAGAATTTTTTTTTTTTTTTTTTTTTTTTTTTTTTTTTTTGGGCTTTTTGTTTATTTTTCCTTGCTTTTTTTTTTTGTTTATTTTTTTTTTTTTTTTCGTGTTTGGGCTTTTATTTTATTTTATTATTATTATTTTTTTGGGTTTGGGCTTTTTGTTGATGCCCAATAAGCAACCCAATTAAAGCCCAATTAAACTCAACTTAATTGGGTCTAATTGGGCTAGCACCCATTTGCCCATTTATTAAATAAGTGGGTTTGGGTAGGCAATTAGTGAGTGGGTTTGGGTGGGCTAATGGGTTTGGGTTTTTTTTGCCACCCTAGTGCCAAGTAAACCCCCAAATCCACCAGTGAAATTATTATGAACTGAGCTTAGGATCATGAATTTCTCTTCTTCTTTTTTTTACAATTTTAGTCATGAAAGGAGCTAGCAACGACATTGATACTTTGCTCTTTATCTATTTAATACTCAAAATGATTTTCTTTTCCTATATTTGATGATTGAATTTATGATTATATGTGTACTATCCATTAAATTCATGCTCTAATGGTTGTTTTATTTTCGGCCGATATGGAGGGAAAATTATTTAGTAGTCCTGGACTACAAATAAATGCGTAGTCCCCCTTCTTACAGAGTGGTGAGTCCTATTATGAATTTAATTAGTGAAACCCACCATTCATGTGAGAGCGGGGGATTATACACATTTATTTGTAATCATGAACTACTGAATAATCACTCATTATGGAGAGTTTTTGGGAGGATATACTGCCTGAGAAGCTTAAGTTAAGGAATGAAATTAAGGTATTGATAATACTAGGTTTTTGTATATAGTTTTGTTGACTTAAATTGGGTAATAGCTTAATTTGTTACTTTGGGTTTTGAGAAAGAGTAATACTAAGGATACAACCAATTTTACAACCAGATGCTTACAAACTGACATGGCATCCTATGTGGAGGGTACCACATCAGTAATTAAAATACCAAATTACCAACTCAACATTAACATTTAATATTAATAAATCATTAAAATTAAAATTTTAAAATACCTATCCACCCCCACCAGCCCAATGCCGACGCCCCCACCACCCATACAACAACCCGTCCCTGTCCAATCCAATGTCTTTCCCACCAAAAAATCTGACAACCCAATTAAGAGAAGCATTCAAGGAGGACTGGCCATGAAACCACCCAGCTTCGATGTCCAGGAACCCTCTTCAGCGACGGCTGCCACTCCTCCCTCCGGCAAGAAAGTCATCGTCAAGAGCGCCGACATGCTCCTGAAATACAGAAGGAGGCCGTCGACACTGCCATCTCCGTCAACCCCTTTCTCTTTCAACTTTTTTTTTTTTTTTTCCCAAAAAATTTAATATTTTTTGTTGGGTTTGTGATTCTTTGTTAATTTTGTTTTTGTTTTTGGGTTAGGCATTTGAGAAACACATTATGGAGAAAGATGTTGGATTGGATAGGGACGGTTGCCATTGAAGCTTTTGGGACGAACCCATTTCGTATGGGTTGAGAGTCGAATGGGTTGGCGATGAGGATGGGCTTTCAGATGGTGGGGCGTTAGGAATAGTGGGTGGTGTGTGGTGGGGCGCCGGCGTTGGGCTGGTGGGTGGTGGGGCACCGTCATTGGGCTGGTGGGGGTGGGTTTATTTTAATAATTTTAATTTTAATGATTATTAATATTAAATGTTAATGTTGAGTTGGTAATTTGGTATTTTAATTGCTGATGTGATACCTCCACATAAGATGTCATGTCAGTTTGTAAGCATTTGGTTGTAAAATTAGTTGTATCCCTAGCATTACTCTTTGAGAAATGCTCATTACCCCTTATAATTATGAAATGCTCATTTAATACTGTAGATATTGCCATATTGGTTGCCTAGTTTTAAGGCTCTAACGGTTGAAGGTTTGAGAAACTAAAAGTAAGTGGGAGATGAATTGGACGGTATAAAACTAGGGTTTACACCCGTACTTATTGAATTTATAATCTCGTTCAATATTTCCCACCTCTTGGCACTTTAAGGCTATAAATATAGCCATTCTTCAAATGTGGAAAGCTAAAGAGTGATTTTCACTTCTCAATTCCTTCGTACAAACTCTCCAGGCAAGTCTCTCTCTTCGAAGAAAAGCTAAAGAGCGATTTTCACCTCTCAATTCCTTCGTACGAATTCTCAAGGCAAGTCTCTCTCTTAGGTTTTCTCTTCATTGTTAATATACCTCGATTGCTTTTTTGATCTGAGAAAAAGAAGAAGAAGCAAGTCTCTCTTTCAATGTGGAAAGCTAGTCTAGGTTTTATAGATCTGATCTGAATTGAATTCGTTTTTGCATACTTTCATGAAATTGATTTATTTATGGCAAATTCTCTGACTGACTTGATTTATGAATGCAATTGATTTGATTTTGTTTTCCTTTAATTCTATTGTGCATAATATACTTTTAGTTTGGTTGTTTTTGTATAGGATTTTGAGTATGAGAGAGATTTATGGAAAATTCTCTAACTGACTTGATTCATGAATGCAATTGATTTGATTTTGTTTTCCTTTAATTCTATTATGCATAATATACTTTTTGTTTAGTTGTTTTTGTATAGGATTTTGAGTATGAGAGAGAGTTAATGATTTTTGTTTAGTTGTTTTTGTAAAGGATTTTGAGTATGAGAGAGAGTTAATGATTTTTGTGAAGTTGTTTTTGTAAAGGATTTTGAGCATGAGAGTGAGTTAATGATTTTTGTGTAGTTGTTTTTGTAAAGGATTTTGAGTATGAGAGAGAGTTACTGATTTTTGTGTGGTTGTTTTTGTAACGGATTTTGAGTATGAGGGAGAGTTAATGGTTGATACCAATTTGGCCACCTACAGCTGAGAGTTTATCTCTTGCTGCCTTGATTCGTTGGAAATAGACACTAATTGTGTCATTCCCTTTCTTGATTCATTGCAATTCCAATTTTAGATTGAGAACATTGGCAATTAAGGTTAAAGTGAACTTTATTTTAAGGTTTGTCACACATCTTGAGTATGAAATAGTATAAATGTTGAGAATGTTTTCAAAGTAGCCCTCTACACTATCCGGCATGATGGTAATTGTCAAAGTTACTATGACTATTTGATCCAGTATGAATAGTAAAAAGTGGGAGGTTAGAATTTGCATGGGCATTGAACATAATTTCTTGGTTTGATCTTATGCTATTTTAGCAATTGTTTTTGTGGATATTGTGGAAAATTGAATGAATGAACGCACTTAATCATTTGGTTTATTTGAGGCGAAATGGGTGAGATCATATGTGACTGCCATTGTGTTTTAGCTTTCGTATTTGGACCTTGTGTAGATTTCTTGGAGTAGGAGATTCTTCATAGATAACTAATAAAATTTACATTTATTTAAAAAAAAAAAAAAAAAAAAAAAAAACTGCCAAGGCCTCGTTTGGCCTCAACGGCTTCATCCCGGCCCCATTTGGCCTTATCCCAGCCTTCATGGCCTTGTTTGGCCTTCAAGACCCTGTTTGGCCTCAATGGCTTCATCCCAACCTCTATAGCCTCGTTTTATTTGAATCATTCTATAGTGCATGAAGTGTTTCTCATTTTCAATTTTTGTTTGGTTTTGTCATGGTTTCGTCAATTAAATCAGTTTGATTCCACATTATAGCCTTTTAAGTTTCAATGTGCTTATTTTGATCTAGAAATTATTTGAACAGTAACTCTACATTATTTATAAGGTAGATTAATTTTTGGTGACTGAATTCTCTTTCACGTTTTACTTTGAAGCTATGATCAAACTGAGACCACGTCCTAAAAATATTTGTAATTTTTACAAATGTCATTTTTTGAATTGAAGGTGAAAAAGTTATTCAAATATGGGTGATTGGATTTTTGGCTACCTTGTCATTAGCTTCCTGTGGATGACCCTTAGGTGCGTGATTGATTGTGCCTTAACAAAGGTTATTGCCTTTGGAGATCAACTGCGAGCAATGATCACAAGTGTTGTTTACCCAGCTAGTATGATGGTATTATTCGTGTGTAATCTCCGGTATTTGTTGGTCACACCATTCCAGAAGGCCTGGATGAAGTGTCTTCCAATAGTTGTTTTGTGCATGACATATCATGTCATGGCACAAAATAACGCCTCATTGTTTAAGTATTTTCTTATTTTATTTATATTATATATATATAGTATAATATATGCATGCAATTGTATTTATACCATAGTAGTTTTTCTAACTTTGGGAGGTTTCTATTAGTTTACTGTTTTGTAGGAATGGCATAATTCCTAAGGTTGAGGAGGCTTCCTGTTGTGCTTGGCAGTGCTGCCCTAACATGGTCAAATGCGGAAGAGGATAGTATAGATGTTGAGAATGTTTTCAAAGTAGCCCTCTACACTATCCAGCATGATGGTAATTGTTCATATTAAAGAGAAAAGTTACTATGACTATTTGATCCAGTATGAAATAGTAAAAAGTGGGAGGTTAGAATTTGCATGGGCATTGAACATAATTTCTTGGTTTGATCTTTTGCTGTTTTAGCATTTGTTTTTGTGGATATTGTGGAAAATTGAATGAATGAATGTACTTAATCAGTTGGTTTATTTGAGGCCTCATGACCTCGTTAAAATTTACATTCATTAAAAAAAAAAAAAACTGTCATGGCCTCCATGGCCCCGTTTGACCTTAATGGTCTCATCCGACCTCTATGGCCTTGTTTAGGCCTCCAATGCCTCGTTTGGCCTCAACGGCCTCATCCTGGCCTCCATGGCCTCGTTTGGCCTCCAGTTTGGCCTTAACGGCCTCATCCCAACCTCCATAGTCTCGTTTGGCCTCCAAGGCCCCGTTTGGCCTCAACAGCCTCATCCAGACCTTCATAGGCTCATTTGGGCCTCCAAGGCCTCGTTTGGCCTCATCCCGAGCTCCATGGCCTCGTTTGGTCTCCAAGGGCCCGTTTGGCCTCATCCCGGCCTTATTTGGCCTCCAAGGCCCCGTTTGGCCTCATCCCAACCTTTATGGCCTCGTTTGGCCTCCAAGGCCTTGTTTGGCCTCCGCGGCCTTCACGGTCTCATTTGGGCCTCCACAGCCTCGTTTAGCCTCAACGACCTCATCCCGGCCTCCATGGCCTCATTTGGCCTCCAAATCCCCGTTTGGCCTCAATGGCCTCATCCCGTCCTCCATGACCTTGTTTGGGCTTCCACGGCCTCGTTTTGGCCTCCACGGCCTCACCACGGCATAATATTTGGTTTACAACATGTCAATCTTGTTAGATTATATGGATGTTGTATTAAAGGAAAGCAATTATTGTTGGTAAATGAGTACACGGAAAACAATAGCCTCGCAAATGCTTTGTTTGGTAATTTATTGTTTTATAGATTTCCTTGCATTTTATGTCGATAATAGAAGAATGAGTACCAAACAGTAATGATGAATTTCATTGATTGAGTTATGAACATCAATTTCAGGTCCTATGGATGGCTGGTTAAAATTGGACTGGTCTGCAAGGTAGAAAATATGTGTTAGTATAGCGGTTTGTCTTTCTTGCATGAGGAGTCGACACTGGAAATTGTTCATAGAGACATCAAACCTACTAAGGTGTTACTTGACAAGGAACTTAACCCTAAGATCTCTGACTTTATTTTGGCCAAAGCTTGACGAAGAGGAGAACACCCACATTAGCACCAGAATAACTGGAACAATGTGAGCTACCTTCCTTTCTTGTGCTCCCTCTTTACATCCTTTAAGAGTCTATTTTTCCCGATGGAGACGTCCATGGTCCGAATCTCCCCTCCCCCACTTACAATGTATCTAAAAGAAAGTTTATAGTGTTGAGTTGCTAATATGGCAATAATGAAATCTTTGCAAATAGAGTGGAAAGTACTATAAGAGAAGTATTGGCCAAAGTACTTGACTGGAACTTGTATCTGTTTGGCATATACATGTGATAAGTCTCATGCTTTTTAAACTAATTTAAAATGTCGAACACTTTACTTTTCAACTTTGCAGATTTTCTATACCAAGTTACTTGTGCAATATAAATTCAATTTAAATTTTTTAAAAATGTAACAGTTTAGTTTATGTAACTATTTTTCGTTATCTATTTCTTACTTGCATATTTAGTATCTTAAAAAATAGGTAGGGAGCATTACTAGTTTACTACCAGTTTTGGAGAAACTGACTCTCAAACTCAAACCCAGAACATCTCACTCTGACGGAGTGCACTTACCATCATAACAAGGTTCAAGCTCAAGGTTCAGGATAGTAATCTTGTTGAAATCATTAACAATTAACTACCTTGCCTAAACTCTAGATGAAGAGAGATTATGAACTGCAGTCTCAGTGTCCTTTACGAAACAATTAAAGCACAAATGTTGGCAGCCTGGGTCCATGTCACTCAACAATATTGAATCTAAGTAAACTTCAAATGACAACTTTGAAATAAATTAATTTAAACTGAAACTTGACTTCAATTAGCAAAGCAAAAATAAATAAATAAAACAAAAAATGACCTTCAAGGATCTTAAATCCACCATTGCATTGGCATAATTGTAGATTTTATTGACAAAAAGGTCAAAGAATAAGCTGCTTCCACAATATCAAATTAATATTTCATATCCAAATTTTACATATAACATATCATGAAAATGAGTTTACCAACAATTTATAGAGTTAATTTGGAGTGGAACCCCAATGTCATCGAACTTTACAATCTTCAAGCGTTGTTTGAAGTTTGAACATTTTCAGAATTTGTCCCCCACAGACCAATTTTTTCAAAGTTTTTCCTAATCTTTTTAAATTTTGAACTCATCGGAAATGAAAATCAATAATAGAAATTAGCAAGTGAACACAGGAAAGGTTCCGTTTTTTTTAGAACAATCCGTCTAGTATTTGTCTTCCAGTTCAAGTTCAGTGCCTGGTTTATAATTTTATTTTGTTTTTTCAGAAAATTTAATTTATGTGTTTTTTCTAATTTTTATTGAAAATTATTGAAATAGAATTAAATAATAATAAAAAATGTTGACTTGGATGGCTCACATGACATTTAAGGGAGATTGGATAACAGATTTGGACAAAAAGATTCATTTGAATGTTAAAAAAGACTTAAAAATCTAAATAAAAATTTTTAAAATTAGAAGATGAAAATGAAAACAATTTAGAAGCCAAAATTTGACTTTAATCTAAATTTTATTTTTTAACAACCGTTACAAAAGCCTCACTGCCGTTAAACAAAAGCAAAAGAAGAAAAAAAAAAAAAACCAGCTGGCTCTCCTCTCTCACGCTCAAAAAACCCACAGCCTCACCGGAAATACTTCCAGTCAACCCTCACCAGACCAGACGCCGGTAACTCTCCTCATCAGAACTCTCACCTTCTCACTGGAACTCTCTCTCACGCGATTTCCTCTCCTCCCCCTTTCCCATTTCCTTGGTGGTCGTAGTTTTCATTTTAAGCCTATCAACTGTACGCAGAGACCTCAGCAGAACCCAACTTCCCAGGAATGGCTTCGATAGTTCGATCAACCTCCACCATTTCTCTCCGGGACATTCCCGTATATAGTCATGAGCTCTTTTTTTACAATGTTTTATTTTATTTTTTTTTTTTATTTTATTTCTTTTTTAAATTTTCGTTATTCTTATCCTAAAGATCTTGAAATTTGAGCTATATAACATAATAAGCATATAAAGAATTGGTTTTTGGCTTTGTGATGTGTCTTTTGTTTGTCAAATTTTCAGAGGGCAGAGTGGTTTATATGGTTGCGCAAAACCGTTTATTGCAAATGGGTACCCTTGTGATTTTGATTTTGGAAATGTAACAAAAAACACTGAGCTTGAGTTTCAAGGGTGATAGTAGAGTAATAAGAGCTGTACTAATATCTGGAGGGTGATAGTAGAGGTGGGCTGACTGGAAGTATTTCCGGTGAGGGCTGACTGGTTTTTTGAGCGTGAGAGAGGAGGAGAGCCGGTTGCTTTTTTAATTTCTTGCCTTTCTTTTGTTTTGCTTTTGTTTAGCGTTAACAGTAGTGAGGTTTTTGTAACAGTAGTTAAAAAATAATACATCATGTGGACAAAGGTTCAAAATTGAAATCACAGGTAGGTAATGTTTAAATGGGCCAAACCACATTTCAGAAGTATAACTGTTAATGTATGTGACCGTGTGTATGGTCAATATTGAAAAAAAAAAAAAACTTGGGTGTGAATAACATTGCCATTTTGATGTTAGGCTAATCCAATTCTGTTAGTGTTAGTCAGACAACATGATTTAAATGGTGGGGGTTTTAGAATTTGAATGGTCTTGATGTGTAACTTGTATGATATAAGCCTGCAAAGTTAATGGATGTTTAGTATGTGAATTGTGAAAGTGTGTAATCATCATGCAATGGTTAAAATATGGAAGGATGATGGGTGAATTGAATTGGGTATGTTTTATCATCTGGGATTGTTGTAGAAAGAGCAAGGTAGCTTAGTAACATTTGTAACAATATGATTGTGTCTTTCTTTTGATGTGTTAGTTTTTAGTCTTTCAGTGAGTAGATTTTTTGTAATTTCAACCTGGGATGAATGATGATTTGCTAATTTAAGGAATCTATTAATTTGTAATTTATAACATGAATATCCAAAGAAATTCCCAAATTATTAGTGAAGTTCCATGACAATTTTCATTCATTTTAGATCAGAAAGATATATTTCCTGTTTTCTTTTTCTTTTTATAATGCATTTTGCGGTGTTCTGTATGTATATATATTAATAAAGTGCTTCCAAAATATTATTTCAATATTTTGCCCAAATATGTCCATAATTTGTGGTTAATTTGGGCATTCATCCATTTCTAATTTAATCCCAAGCTTAACCCTGTTTTGGAGTCCTTCGAAAATGACAGATGAATTGAAGCCAAAATACTATCATGGCACTTCATGAGGGTGAAAAACGTATAGATGTTTATATCTAGATTCTGCTTTCTTTCTTTTTCTTCTTTTTTTTTGCCAAGTTCCTCGGAATCACATTTAAAAAAAAAAAATGTATTTATCTCAAAACTAAATTTCACTGCATGTTATAGTTGGTGAACTTTTATCATGTCATCATCCTCAAATTCATTGATTTCTTCTTTAATTTGCATGGCTCAACCAATTGACACTGCAGGGCTCTTCATCACATTTTGGTAGAAAATTATCGAACAGATCTTTGCATTGTCAGTTGCTGTCCTCTCCATTTCCTAAACCATTTCTCCAACTTGATGACAGACCACAATCCTTTGTTTACCGACATGGCTTAGCTTCTCTCTCTTCAAGAACTAAAAGAGGTCCAATATCAGCAGAAGCCGGAAAGCAGAGTTGGGACTTTGGCAGATTTGTGAAAACTTTATATTTTTTCAATGGACCCCCATCTCCTGCTAAGGTCAGACATGGTTTCTGTGTAAATTTTAATCACATCCAACAATGGAAGATGCCATTTACTAACAAGATTTCAATATTTGGGAATTGTGAAGTTCTTTGAATTTCTGATTGAGAAACTATCCAATCCATCGCCTAGTAAACCAGTGAAGGCCATGGATACCTCTGGTATTGTCCTGGTAGCCGGAGCTACTGGTGGTGTGGGTAGAAGAGTGGTCGACATCTTACAGAAGAAAGGATTGCCAGTCCGAGTATTGGTATTTCTGCTTACTTTCTTGATGTATTTCAATGCATGCTTAGCTCAAAGATCTGCAAGCCGGTTGTAGAAATATTCAAGAACAGAAAATTATAGTATCTTATTCAAAATAATTTTGGTTTACAATAGCTGCCTATTTTCTTATACCTTGTATATTTTTGTTGACATATGGCAATTTCTCAGGTCAGAAATGAAGAGAAGGCAAGAAGGATGTTGGGCCCAGATATTGACTTGGTGAGCAAGCTACCCATTAAAATTCATACCTTATTGGAAATTGTTGCTTAATTTTTTATTCCTTACTAATTCGATTTATGCTGTCTTAAGAAAATTGCTTTAAGTTGCATTTTTTTATTTTGGGTGTGTTCCGTATATTCAATCATATGATCTGAAAGTTTAGTTTTCTGGCTGTCATTTATTGACAATCAGGCCCTCACATAATGGGTCCACTGAAGGATATAAGTTTTCTGTGCATCTATGGTGGGTTAATCATGTCAATCCATATAGTTGACTATATTTTGTGTATTTTAAGTTATTAATCTTCAGAAGTTTCTGAAATCATGTCTGGTACCAATGTACTTAAAATGTGATTGTGCTACTTTTCCTCGGACAGAAACAGGAAAAAATAAAACATAAAAAAATGATCTCTAAAAAATTTGACTCAATGATACTCTCAACTGTTTTTGGCTGAATTTCCTAAGTTATAGTAGTAAATCAGTACACCATGAAAAAGTCAGATGCTTCATAGGTACAATACTTAAATTGATTTATCAAACTGATTTGACTCTGCACATTTTGTGCAGACTTCCATTTATTCCTTAAGTTGCCTCAATTTATTTTATTTGGAGTACCTAGTATATGAGATAGTCACTATCATTTTTGTGGTGGAAGATAATCAGATCCATTCATGCAAAACTTATAGCTTACCAAGATATTTCTAGTATATGATTACATATAATGAGCATTTTATATGAAAGCTTGATTCAGTTTTCATTCATTACCTTACATGCTTCCAACTGTATCTTTTTCTGCAATATACCAGATCGTTGGAGACATTACTAAGGAGAGCACTCTGGTCCCTGAATATTTCAAAGGAGTGAGGAAAGTTATTAATGCTGTTTCTGTCATTGTTGGGCCAAAGGAAGGGGACACTCCTGATAGGGCAAAATACAGCCAAGTATGTTTTTGAAAATTGTTTAGATGGTGAAAAGTCATAGTTTCTTGTGGTAGATTTTGCAATTAGAATGTCAGTCCCACTTTCCATCAATTTGTTTGGCTTCTTATTTATGATTTGTATGTGTACTACCATATTTTCTATCTCTGACACAATAAAAAATGTTGTGGTACAGGGGATCAAGTTCTTTGAACCGGAGGTGGTGAACTGATGCCTATTCTGTGTTTTTTAACTTTCCTTAAATTGGAATTTAAAGCTTCATTTTTGTTTCCATTTACTTTGTAAATTATAAAAATGTGTGGTTCTTGATTACCGTGATGCCTTACTTGATTTATTTTTTTTTGATATGTAATAATTTTATTGAAGAGAACCTTGTATACTAGCCGTATACTAGGCAAAAGAATACAAAGAATAGAAGGTGATTCACCTGAAATGGTGGAATACATTGGGATGAAAAATTTAATCAATGCTGTAAAAGGAAGTGTTGGACTTCAAAATGGAAAACTACTCTTTGGATTTGAAGGTAAACTCTTTTCTAGGAGGAAATCATTGATCTAGAACCATGCTGCTGCATTTGAGCAAGTTTTTTTTAGCATACTGATAAGAGTAAAATAAAACAGAAGCTTAAAAAATTGGAATGGAAAAAAGGGGGAAGGGACGGGGGCAATGCAGTGTGTTCAAGTTCATATGAGATATGCCAGCAAGAAGCAAAATGAGAACAGAATTTCTTTAATTATAGATGCCATGAAACATGAATGTTGAAATTCCATTTAAAACACCATCTTTTGCGTATAGAATTTACAAATTTATTGTGTTTGATATGTATTCTACAAGCAATTGAAAGTCATTTTCAGCAGATTGCTGGATTTGGCATTGTTCGTTAACAATTTAGCCAAGAATTTTGATACTCTGCTACGTTAGGAGAAAAATATGGTAACCAAGGGTTGGCTGACCTTAAGTGACCAATTAATATATGGCATTGGTGCCATGCAATTCAGCCAAAATCCTAAATGGCATTTCTCAGTATCTGTTTGAAACATGAATATGATCCGTGACTGATTTTTTTTTAACCTCCTACTCCTATTTGCAGGCAATAATTCTAGAGAGCTCACTTGGGGTGCTTTAGATGATGTTGTCATGGGAGGAGTTAGTGAAAGCTCATTTCAAATTGACCGAAGAGGCAGTGAAATTGGTGGACCGACTGGGGTTTTCAAAGGTTGTTCCTGTCAAACCTTTCCACCTATGTCTTTCCATGTTTTATTTTCTTATGTCTTTCCATGTTTTATTTTCTTGCACGCAATTCCATAAGAACTATGGTGATTAGCTTTCTATGTCCAAATGCTTTGATTTATATATTTATTTTTTGGTGTGCCTCCTCCAGGTGTTGTTTCCACTGCAAACAATGGTGGCTTTACTAGCATCAGAACAAAGGTAAAATGTGATGATTTATCTTGACTTCTCCTTATTCCTGTGTGATATATGCTTTTCTGACCCTTGTTCTGTACTATTTCACTATACATATTCTGACAAATGGTCTACGGATGCAATGAGTTCATTCAAATGACTCTTATAGCATCTGAATGAGCCTAATTCATATTACTCTATTTGTGCTCATTAATAGAGGGCTGTTATTAGTGAGCTATCCTCTCTGTCAAAGGAGTGTTCAATTTGGTGGCCTTTGATCATTTTATTTCCAGCTTATCTGAATGGTTTTAATGTTGATTAAAAGTGCTCATTTATTGTACCATACAATATGTATGCATTACACTGGTGTGCTACATTCTCAGTGTCACTTGCATTTTATTTTTCTTTGAGCACTTGCAATTTAAGTAGTTGTAGAAGCACTCTGGTTTTTTCTTGCTACCTGTGGCAAAATTTGTCCTTTTTTTTTTTTTCTTTTGCAAGTTGGAACAAAAATATAAAGTTGCTCCATTTTTCAATGATGTTTAATCTCGGAATCAAAAATAAGTTTTTGGGGCAATAAGTTTCCTTGAAAGTGTTTCTGTGCCTGACTTTCCTGCATTTTCTACCAATAGATATCCTTCAATTCTTCTTATTTTCCTCTCTTTTCTTCGTGTGTGTTCTAGGCCTTTTGGGATGAGTTACTTAAATTTATGAGTCCATTTTCTTATATAAAGGAAATACAACTTGTGTTTCTCTTTCAGAATTTTTCAGTTCCAGAGGATCTTTCTGCATATGATGGTTTGGAGCTTCGCCTTAAAGGTGATGGTTGCAGGTATAAACTTATCATTCACACCAGCCTTGATGGGACACTGTCGGTTATACAGCAAGCTTTGACACTGTAGCAGGCCAATGGCAGTCAGTGAGTGACATTTCAACCCCTTAAATGGCTTTAATAATTAATCACAATTTTCAAGCTGTGGTACTCTTTTCCTTCCCAGATACGCTTGCCATTTTCTTCTTTGAGGCCTATATTTCGAGCACGAACTGTATCAGATGCCCCACCCTTCGACCCTACAGATGTTGTATCATTGCAGCCTTGCAGGCATGATTCCATTTGTCACTATTGTCTATTTTCTGCTTCATGGTTTTCTACCTTGATTCTTGATGATGTATCCAAATCACTGCAGCTCATGTTCAGCAAGTTTGAATTTGATGGGAAATTGAATCCAACTTATGTGGAAGGTGCATTTCATCTTCCATTATCAAGCATCCAGACATACATAAAGTACCCAATATGTCCGAGGTTTAACAATTCTTTCCATTTTGATCTTTTTTTTATAAGTATTTGTATTATTTATTATATGTATGCTTGAATGTAATTGGTCTTCTAGGTGGACTTTCTTCTTTAGATTATCTATTTTGGTTGTGTCACTTGTAGGTTTGTACACACCCGCCCTGACAGACCTGGACTCGATCTGAGCAAACAACCACCTGCTGTCTGCTTAAACAAGGAATTGGGTTACATTCTCATATTCAAGTTAAAGGTTTACAATTAATACCTGCAATCTTTTTAGTAAGGATATAATTATTTGTGTTGCAGCCTACTGGGTTAATGCATTTTTGGAGAAAGCTATACTGCTGCTAACAAATTGCAAGAAGACTTTTAAAACTTGGACTATTTTTTGAAATACAAGAAGTTACTACACATGGATCGATGAGTTGAGCCTTTTATGGTTTTATGCAATGATTTATGAGTCGAGCCTTTTACAGTTTTAACCAATTACATGTCTTGTAATCATAAAACAGAAAGATGATTGAAATATTTTTGTAATCAGTTTAGTAGCATTGTGTTACTAAAAAATATTGGGTATTGACCTTTCCTATCGATAGTTCGGAAAATATGGTTGGGAAAGTTTCAATGACACATTTATAGACAATCAAGACCAAAAAAAAATATCACTAGAAGAACAAAGTTGATATGTGCTGTACTAACTGACAAGATTACCCTAGTGATCACATTTAGGTGATTGAAAATTAAAAGTTCATATACTTATCAAAAAAACAATTAAAAGTTCGTATGTTAGTTGCAGATTGAAAATATGGCTAGACAGATGCATGTTGAACAAGTATGTGCTCTATCAAGTGAGAAAATTAAACTTGTGATCATATAGATCAGTTGACAACTAAAAGTCTCTCTTGTTTTGACTTGTTTTTCCCAGACTGAAGTGATAAGATAAAAAAATGAAACGATGCATTGCAAGAAAAGTTTGAGACATTCATGGTCAGTGTGTACTATTAGATTTTTGAACAATGAGTTGAATGTGTCTAGATGGAAAAGAAAATATATTTGAGATAGAATTCTTAGTTACAAGGAAAGATAGGAATACAATATGAAGAAATTCAATTAAAGATTGGGGTGGCTCCTATTGATGAAAAGATGAGGGAGAGTCTCAATACGATTTAAATGGAAAAGAAACACATTTTAGATATATAGAAAGTTGTCATGAACTCAACTCATGGTCATTCTGTGACTTTTACTATGGTTGCTTAGTCACATAAATAAATGAGTTACATAAAAAAAATGCAAGAAAAGATTTTCAATTTCAAATTGGCTTGGTTCCAATCATGTCTTATTCTAGTACGTTAATCCATATCCATCTTGCTTTTTTTAGTAAGCAATAGCTAGAAACTGTAAAATCTACATTTCTACTCTTCATTTTCTGACGCTGGCCAATTCTGCAATAGGTGGAGGATTTATTACGGGAAAGTGGAATACCATATGCAATCATTAGGCCATGTGCCTTAACTGAGGAGCCTGCCGGAGCAGATCTCATTTTTGAGCAGGGAGACAATATAATGTTATAATGGTACAACATTTTTTTTAGTCATATCTTACTTTGTTCTAAATCTATGTTAATGTTCAAATATCCCACAAATGGGTTCTGTTAGCATTACCTTGCTCTCAAATTGAGTTTCTAAGGTTGTTGGTTAAGCCTTCAAGGCTACAATTTCTTTCGATGATGATTTTTGCCTATCTGATACATACAGGGTAAGATATCAAGGGAAGAGATTGCTCATATCTGCTTTGCTACTTTGGACAGCACATCTGCTTGTGACAAGACATTTGAGGTAATACTCTTGCTCCCCTTATTTTTGGCATATGATCGTTGTGTATGTTTGGGAAAATAATTGATTGAAGCATTCGCATGTAGCATATTGATAGAAGAGCAAGTTTTACTTAGAATGCTTGTAGTTTTGTATATAATATGTCCCACAGGATCACATTGTAATAATGTAAACTGTGTTTGTAACTTACTTTGAACTTCCTTCCTTTTCCCCCCTTTTGGGAGTAAAAACTAATTTATAGTAGTTTCTGTAAAGGACTGTGGATGGTTGTACTGGACTAGTGGTAACTTTTTGTCTGAATACCATAGAAAATAAATAAATTTTGAAGGTATGCAATTTATAATTACTATGTGTGTTCGTTTGTTCGTAAGCCACTTCAAATGAGCTGCTTCTGATTCTATTACTGCTTTATGTGACATTTCTAATTGTAATTGCCGATTCCAACAGTGATATCACAGAACATGTTGCAAAAAAATTTACATATTTAGACTTCAGCCTCAAAGTTTCTTGTTATCCATCCTATAATATCACAGAACATGGTGCATAAGTTTTTGCGAAATTGGAATTCAAGCTCAAAGGTTCTTGTTATCCAATCTTATAATAATCTTCCTTCTATGTTTTAGAGTTTAGTCATTTGAATGATTCAAAGGTGGGAAGAAATTTAGGAAACAGGCCAAAAATGTTTAAAAAGGGAATGCAGTTCCTTCTGTCAATACAAAGGGCTGTAAATCCTTTTACAAATACATGATTACTTTAAATTTGTCACTACCAGTGGATAGTACAAGTGCCTTCAGGTCTAACTTCAAATGATTTACCAGGGAACTTCTTTATAAATGGACCAAAGATGACTGACTATGAATGTTTGGATGAGCTGAAAGCCTGGAAATGGGAGAATGTTTTTGTGGTACTTATGTACTCTTGAGCTTAATTAAGTTTCACTTGTGAACATAAGTGCTCAAGATATGCTTTCTTATTGGAGTTTTGGACATATTATCACATACTTCTGTGTCTTCTGCAGGTGAAAAGTGTGATTCCAATTAGTGAGACTTTTATAGTACTGGACCCGGAAAACCCACTCCATAGAAGGACTATGACATATAAACTCTAAAGGATGGCATTGCAGGGAAAGAATTGCTAGAACAAAGTCCTTTTCCAGTCTGATGCCAATTTAAGCTGGTCCAATTTTGAAAATAACCTTGTAACTAATGTGGAGGTGATCATATATTTATGTATCATGTAAAGTCTCGTATTCAGATCTGTGTAAGCATTTAAGAAGAAAGTCTGAGACCGTACATTTCCATTTTCTACCTATTCCACACAGTTTATCAGTTCCTACATTCATATAGATAAAACTGTGTTAATTATGCACATAATTTATTTGTGCTTGTTGCGGTTATTGATTGACCCTGTACAGCAGATTGAGGAATTCTTTGACTACTACACTTATACTCTTGTTGATTAAAGCAGGTGTATTCATCCCTACAGAGTAGAGGCTTCAAAAGAAACATATAAGCATGGGGAAATAATTTTCCTTTAATCCGGTTTGGAGGAATTCTCCTCCAATCCACTACGTAGCAAGTAAATAGATCATCTAAATGTATTTAGTCACATGATATTTTTAATGAGTCATGTGACTTTTTCAATAATACATGTGGATAGTCTATTTAATTAACACATAGTGGATTGAAGGAGAATTTCTCCAATCCGGGTTGGAGGAAAACCATGTCCTAAGCATAGAAAGGAAATATAAAACGATGTCTAGGTATAGATGCTTTATATGCCATAGTTGAAAATACAAAGTCACATTTGAAAATGTACATTGTCATGTTTGTATGCATATCTATATTATATATAAAAATGGAAGCTTTAGAATGTAATTCCGTTCTTCTTTCGTTGTGCCACGTAAGATCCTATCTTAGGTCTTCTCCATTAGTTATAGTGTTTGATAGGTGGACTTGA
Source organism: Fagus sylvatica (assembly GCA_907173295.1). Taxonomy (NCBI): domain Eukaryota; kingdom Viridiplantae; phylum Streptophyta; class Magnoliopsida; order Fagales; family Fagaceae; genus Fagus; species Fagus sylvatica. The sequence continues at coordinate 30,172,164 of OU015767.1, forward strand.
GAAACTTTGGATTATGTGCAATAATAGCTAATTCTACCATTGTTTTTCAATAATCTTGTGCATCACATGGGTTTGTGACTAGTTTATGTTAATTGTGAAAACAAACAAATGATAGAGAACATATTTTTCATTTATCCATTTTATTAGCAATTTTAATCTTTTTTTGCTCCCAAATTTACAAAAAAAAATTAACACTCTACCCTTTTTTTTTCTTCTTTTTTTAACCAATGCCTAACTAATCAAAGTTAAAAAGAAAAATTATATTCCAATTATTTTAAGTTTAAGTGGAGAATATTCCATTAAAAAGAACAAGAAAAAAAAAAGAAGGGTTAGAGTTGCAAATTTGGTAGCGGAGTGTCATTTCCCCAAAATATAGTGTAACGAGTTTAATTTCTTAAAAAAATGAGATGTTAGTATAATTTACCCAAATAAAAAATTTTAAATTATGAGAAACCAAAATGAGAACACCTAGGGTTGGGAAAAATGCCCTATCCTCCTTAGCCCGTTGTGCCTTGCAGATTTTATTTAATATATTTGATATAATATAATTAATTTTGAATATATCCTATATTCAATTACAATCCTACAAACACTCCTCTCTCTTTCTCTCCTCTTCATCTCATTAATGTCAAAGCTACCTCATTAAGAATGATAATACATGAAACCAACTTTGTTTTTGTTCTACACAGGTTTTTCTGTACCGAAGAGAGAATGGGGCACATGATCTGAATCGTGCCATGTCTCATTGTCATCCTTAAAAACACCCTCAAGGGTCAAAAGCATAATATTTAGTGTTTTTCAATATATGAAGATCGGTCAAAAGTATAATTTAGTTTTTTAAAAATATAATTTGAGTCCAAAATGACTTGATTATTATAACTGCAATCAAAGTTTACAATTGCTTGCAACTTGATCTGTTCTCATGAAGAAACCATGCGTGCTAACAAATAATCAAGTATGAAATAGTGTAAAAGCAGTAAAAAAAATAAAATAAGAAAAGCTTTCTACATAAAGTGTTACCTGTGGGGTCTTTGCCTGCCACTCAAAACAAAAATCTTTCTACTAACTTTCCATGTATCATGGGAGACCTTTCGAAAATTCTTTCCCTAACCGTATTAGTCAAGTGTTTCCATATAAAAGAAAGTGTGAAAGCAAGTGCTCAACTAAAAGATAGTAAAAGCAACATGGACTGAGTCCAATATTGGCATGCAAAATGGGTGCGGTAATTGTGCTGTTGAAATAGTAAATAGTGGGAGGTTAGAATCTTCATGCGCGTTGAACATAATTTATGTTTTGCTGCTTTAGCACTAGTTTGTGGATATTGTGGAAAATTGAATGAATGAACGCACTTAATTAGTTGGTTTGTCATGGTAGTTGATGTTAACATGCAGCTACGTTTTTCTTTTATTTGAGGACTGACTTTAGAAAATTCTAACCTAATACTTGCCTGTGACTATCAGTCATTAATTGGGCGACTTTGAAGCTCTAGAGAAAAACACGGTCATGTAATTTGTGAGCATTGTTGTAGTTAGCATTAGTTCAAATTATGCGTTTTCTTTTACCTTTTATCCCCTGCTAATATCAGTGATAAGTTGATCACATTAGTATAAATGTATAATTTGTACAAAATCACAAGTTTTTCGATATACCCACTAAGCAATTATATATATATATATATATATATATATATATAAGGCTGATATTTCCACACTAATCAGTGATATTTCCGCACCATTTGGTACGGAAATATCACTATTTGGTGCAGTAAACTGTTTGATAAATCTACACCAAATAATGATATTTCTGTATCAAATGGTGCGAAAATATCGCTGATTAGTGTCAAGGGCGGAGGCAGAAAAAAATTTTAGGGTGGGCTAATTGCAAAAAAAAAAAATTGACTGGGCTAATTATTTAATTTAAGGTAATTTTTTTTTTATATAAAAAATATAAGTATAAATAAAAAATGAATATGATATTTCCGTATCAATGGCTTGGGTCCATGCACAGTGCACTGGACCCGTTGAATGCTATCATTACAAAATCCTGGCAGAATACGGGTCCAGTGCTCCTGTGCATGGACCCAAGCCTTACCCCCATAAAAATGATCCAAGGCCAATGTTTTGGGGTCAAAGCTAAAATCATTTAAACAGCACTACTCATAATTAGACAATTAGAGGGTACATATATATAACTACGTACGTAATCCTGACAAAATGTGATATCACCTTAGTGGGCCAAATAATGATATTTCCGTATCAAATGGTGTGGAAATATCATTATCCTATAAATATCCATAAAAATGATCCAAGGCCAATGTTTTGGGGTCAAAGCTAAAATCATTTAAACAGCACTACTCATAATTAGACAATTAGAGGGTACATATATATATATATATATATATATATATATATATATATGTACATATATATATAACTACGTACGTAATCCTGACATTATGTGATATCACCTTAGTGGATCATATTTATGCTTCTTAGTTTCTCTCTTCCCATATTTTTTTCTCAAACGTGGGCCATCCAATGTCTTTGGGCCTCCAACTAGACCATCAAAACTGACTTGACCTTTATAAATGCTTTAATAGAGAAAGAATTTATTTATTTTTTTGATAATTAATAGAGAAAGAATTTATGTCATTAGAGTAAGGACAAAACACATGATCGTGATTGGTTGCACTCAATAGTATTTCTAGACGTCCCAAATAAAAAGTTGCAATTAGTTAGATATATTAAAAATAACTAAAATGTTACTTTTTAATTGGATGACCAAGATGAAAAGTTGTTTTTACAACTTTCAATTTTGTCCATCCAAAAAAATATTGTTGCTCAATCTCGATTCCCTCCACACACCGACAGTGACAACACACTGTGGACCTAGAATTCTGAATTAAAGATTGAAATGTGTTCAGTCTTATAACTCAACTGACACTTTATGATGTTTTCACTAAGACATCTTGAGTTTAAATTCCTCTTCACCCAATTATCGAATTATATGTATAAAAAAAATTAGTGATTGCCATTTGTCAACAACAACTAGAGGCCGGCTGGTAATGCTAGTGGATACATCTCCAATTAGTCCCATGTTGGTGGAACAAATAGCTGGCTTGTGGATTTTGTTCCCCAATTGGAGGATATATAATCATTTAATTTAGAACTAATATGTGGTTAACTTGCTGTTAAGATTTGCTGATGGTTGATTACAAGGAATATAGAAAACAGAACAAACCATGACTCTTGTACGGTCAATTAATCTGAAATTAGAGAAATGTAGCATTATCGTTTTTGTATTGTTATATTTTTAGTTTATTATAATTAAATACCATTAAAATCATTTGGATTATCAAGGAAGCAAAACCTCCCTCGTTGACTTTATTTTCAATTAATTAATTGCTCTAATGCGCTGAAGCCATTATAGTTGATCACCTACCATTGGACATTATTCGTCTGGTAAGTTCAGAACAAGAAGTCATAACTCATACCATACACTTTGATCATGAGGGTAATGATTTAAAAACAAATACCAAAAATGTGAAGGAAGAAAAGAAAAGGCAGCTCAAAGATAAAATAAGGTATGTGGTAATATATGTAGTACATTCATAATTTAGGAGAGGAAAATCTGATTTATTGTCCATAAATAAGAACCACTTATTTTCTCTCTCACACGCAAAAACCTCTTTAATAGAGTCAATCCCTTAAACAATTTCCGTTTGATGCATTGAGATGAAAATAGTTTACTCACCCCAAGAGTCATGTAGGCATTGATTGAACTTCTTTATGAGAAGAATCAAAGTTCAAATCCTCCTACCCCCAATTATTAATTAAAAAAAAGTTTACTACTTCGACTTATTCAAAGGTAATTTCTACTTACAATTTGGCAATGAGTACTTATTATTATTCCGAGAGAAAACTTATTATTACTATATAATTTAAGTAGGATGACTATAGATTTCATGGAGGCCATATTTATAGAAGTAAGCAATGAATCAAGAGATGTTATTCTAAAGTTTACAATATTGTATGATTTGGTATATTAATGAACACTTAGTTCAAGAAGAGGGACTCACACTTAATTACTTTCAAAAGTGGGACAAACGTTAATCAAATATATTTCATCCTTACTCAAAAAATAGATAATAGATGTTGGAAAAATTGTAAGGTGATATCAAGAGAAAGCATAATCAGTCAACATAGGTTGGTAGTACTAGATATTCGTATTAGAAGATGGAAAATAAGAGATATTACATATAAGACAGAGAAACCAAAGAATGAGGTGGTGGGGTTTGAAGGGAGAGAAACAAGATGTGTTTAAAGATAAAATAATCAAAGAAAGCAAATGGAATCTAGACAAAAATATTGATAATTAAGATATGGAATGAAATATATATTTGGATTAAAATATTGGCTAAAGATGTACTTGGACAATCTAAAGGCAATGGGCGACTGACTAAGGAAACTCGGTAGTGAATTTATAATTCATTAATTTTAATAATTTTGTTAAGGATTATAATAATGTACATCTTAACAAAATAAACAAATATGGTGTGAAAAAAAATGTAAATATAGTACATAAAACATTTAAAAATGTATTTATACTTTTAAATATAAGAGGCATGTAATTTTTGAAATATTTGAATTTTGTACAATGAATAGGCTTTTATTTTATTTTATGTGTTTGAGACATGATTCTTCAGGACAGTGAAAATGCAACAACTTGATAAAAATACAATATATCATCAATCAGAAAGAATAAATAAACAGAAAATATTAATAAAATATATTGAAAGAGAATATATATAACTATATGTCTATATCAGAATAATTATTTATTGTTTGGCCTGATATAAAAAAGAACATGTGAATTGCAGATTCCTTCGTGTACATGCAGTTGAACATGACAACTTGTCTTCATGTGCCAGTACGCTGGGTTAATCGGCCGGTACTTATATGCATATTACTATATACAATCTTTAGTACATGACGAAGAGAATTGTCCATGAATGCGAGTGTTCAGATGGCTGAAAGTGAATCCTAGTGAACAAAATTAATGCTCTATCCAAGAGAGAACTTTTGGTCCGATCAAGCCAAGAACTTCTTTATTCTTTTTAGTTCATGCATAGTGGCACTTGGCTTGGTCCGATCAAGCTAAGAGCTTTGGTTATCAAATTTGGCACTGAGTTTTCTTGTTTAATATTCTACTAAAACATCCTATTTTGGTTTTTTCGCATTTGAAAGAAGTCCAGATTAAACTATTGGTTTGGATCTTTGGTTTTTCCATTAACCCATTAGGCAAAAAGTTGAGACATTAATTATAATAAGTTCTTGATAGTCAGAAAACAGTGGTAAAGCCACGTTGCCATGAGTGGGTGTAATTACACCCCTGAAACTTGAAAAGATTTTGAGAATATTAGAATAATAATTGTGGCGGAGTTAAGATTTTAATTTTATATTGTTTGGTATAAAAAAGCTTCTATCATAAATCAATAACTCATTACAATTGTCCTTACGAGTTTCCATATTCTAAACAATTTTCTAAGTTAACTTCAATACTGAATTTGAATAATTTTGTTAAATATTATGACCACTAGTTTCTTGGGCTAGTGGTGTTTGCATTTATATTGATTTTCTCTTTACAAATTTAACCCCATAACTGATTCAAAAATAATAATTCTATTAATTTCATCAATTTTAAGAATATTATTTCATCTTTTAAAATAATAATAATAATAATATAGAACCTAATATGAGCTTTGTTCAAACTTCTAACACGAAATTGATAGAGTTTACCTTCAAACTGGTTTCGACGAAAATTCCTTCAATGCACTACGTGATGATTAAATAAATAATTCATGTGTTTTATTTATATAAATCACATGACTCCTTCAATAATAGAGTTTCCTTCAAACCAGTTTGAATATGAATTTTCGTCCAACCCATTATGTGGTGAATCATAAGACCATCCACGTATACTTTTAGTCACATAACCTATTTAATGAGTCATGTGACTTATTTAAATAATACACGTAAATGGTTTTATGAGTTATCACATGCATAGTAAGTTAGAGAAAGATTCCTACAAACTAATTTGGAAATAAGTTTTCTTCCTCATTAAATAAATCATAGGATTAAAAGTATACATGGCTAATCTATTTAATTGACAAGTAGTGAGTCGGAAGAATCTTTCTCCAAATCGATTTAAATAGATTTTTAAGTACTCACTACTCCATAAAATTTTCTTCTCTTTTTATTTTTCAATGTCTCTATCTCTCTCACACACATCCAAAAAGGGGTATATATGTTTTATTATTTTATTATTATTTTCTTGTTTTTATTTTTTGATGTCTCTCTCTCACACATCCAAAAAAAATTGTATGTATTTTTTAATTTTTTTATATTGCAATATATCCATAAGGCTTTTAAAAATGTAATGAAAATCTAATCTTTAAAAAATATTTTCATTCTTCTTGTAGCTCAATTAACATTTTCTAGTAATTCCCATTCAGATATCTAGATTCAAATCCTCATTTCCCTAACTATCAAACTAAAAAATAACAATAATATTCTATTAATATATTTTTGAAATGAGATTTCTTCGAATTGGTTTGAAGATAAACTATATCATATATTTTTAGTACATCCAATCCCATGTCAATGGCCATGAATGTAACGCCAACCAATTTTTATCCTTTAACAATCAACACGACAACTGGGCTCAGCTCTTCAATTTTTGGGTCAGAAGTGGGGGATAAGATCTCCATTAATTGCATCTTTAACCGGACCCTTGGAGGCGTTTTAAAAGGCATTAAAACTCTTCTGTATTTTCGGTGGGTAGTTGAATAAGCCTTTACTGCTTTGCTATGTTCACAATCTCTAAACATCACTGTTTTCAACGATATCTCCTATGAACTTAATATTATATATGAAAAATACAAAGAAAAGCAAGAAATGGTATTGGTTAATCTTTTTTTATAGCAAAAAGTCCACATCTCTCTCTCTCTCCATTCCTTTTGGACCTTTGGTACCCCCATAAATAACAGTTGTTCAGTTGTGTTCTTGCTCATTCCCAAATTGAAAGCCAAATTGAACTCAGCAATCTCTCCTTTGCTCTCTCTTGTCTCTTAGTGATGGCTGAGAATTCAGAAAGCAATGGCAACCATGGAGTTGTTTTGAATGTTAAAGATGGTAATCATGCTAATCATGGATCCTCCTACCTTTGCCTCTATCTCTAAACCCAACCATGAAGCAAGATTATGTGTCTCTATACCATTCATGCAGAAGGTGACCTCTCATCTTCTTCAAACTATATATTATTTGCCTTTCCTTTTATATCTTGAACATGAACTCAATAATAAATACTATTTATCTTTTGAACCCATTTAAAACATTTGATGCTCATGATCACCGACAACTATGTCGTAATTAATTTCTTTGTCATAAATGAAACAGAGCATATTTGATTCTTTTACTATCTCTTGTTTATTAAATTATGTATATCCTAACTTGAAAATTGATAAACAAACCTATAATTCAGCTCTCTTCAGCTCTTCTACTAAGCACAAATCTTGAGAAGCTAATTTAACATACAAAGGAATTTTTTGTTGATGCAGTTGATTGCAGAGGTGTTGGGTACATACTTCTTGATATTTGCTGGGTGTGCAGCGGTGGTGGTGAATTTGGACAATGACAAAGTGGTGACTTTGCCAGGAATTTCAATAGTTTGGGGACTGGCTGTGATGGTTCTGGTTTACTCTATTGGCCACATCTCTGGTGCCCATTTTAACCCAGCAGTCACAATTGCTCATGCCGCTTGCAAAAGATTTCCATGCAAGCAGGTAAACTACACCAACCATAACCTTCAATTCTTCCACTTATTAGGTGAACCAACACACAAATTTGTTATGCTTGGGTCAAACTCAGCACTTCAAGAAATGATTATGAATTAACCAAACAAAATATTACACGAAATTATGTATGTTGCAAGGCATCTTTACAAAAGACTAGTTCAATTTTGGTGGATTTTAAATTTTACAATGTCTTAATGCTTACATGCCTCTAATTTACTATCCTGTAAATGAAATTTCTCTCTCTTATTTGATTTTTTTTTTTCTTTTGTGAAATTTGATCTTGTAGGTGCCTGCTTATATAGCAGCTCAAGTCCTTGGATCAACACTAGCAAGTGGAACCCTTCGATTAATCTTCAACGGGCACCAGAACCACTTTGCAGGAACACTGCCGGCTGGATCAAACATGCAGTCTTTTGTGCTTGAGTTCATAATCACATTCTACCTCATGTTTGTCATATCCGGTGTCGCCACTGATAACAGAGCGGTTAGTTCTTCAACTTTATATTGGTCCAATTTTACTATAAAGTCACAAAACATTTAATTTATGATTAGTCAGCGTGGATGGCTTAATTAATTTTTCAAAATCGTTGGCATATAGCATCTAGACTTTTATAATGCTAAAACGTGTATTAGTTATAATAGTAAAAATATTTTTAAGCTTATCCGTGTTGAAAAGTACCTATGGATTCTTATAAAGTATTCAAATTTGTTTTTTTTTTTGTTCATGCAGATTGGAGAGCTGGCTGGACTTGCTGTTGGGTCTACGGTCCTACTTAACGTAATGATTGCAGGGTAATAACTTAATCTACAATGATTGGAATATATTTCATAAAAAAGTTTGCGGTGTTTTTTTATATTTCTTCTACAATAAAGTTTCCGGCATAATAATTTTACAACAGTGTTTGAGGTGTCAGTAATGCGTTCAGAAAACTTAGCATTGTTGTGAAATTATTGTGAAACTATTGGGTCAATAGCACTTGTCTTGCTTGTATTTGGTAAGCTAATTAATGATATTGGGATCCAATTTGACAGGCCAATTTCAGGAGCATCAATGAATCCAGCAAGAAGTTTGGGGCCTGCAATTGTACACAGCGAATACAGGGGAATATGGATATATATTGTAGCACCCATTCTTGGGGCTGTCTTGGGTGCATGGGTCTATAATGTCATCAGGTTCACCGACAAGCCAGTGCGCGAGATCATCAAGACTGGCTCTTTCTTAAAAGAGTCAAGAAATAACAACTCCAATTGATTTAGGAGAAAAGGAAGAAATCTAAATCTTAAATAGAAATAACGTAGTATATATGTACTATTAGGCTTAAAGTGTAAGGAGGAGCTCCTCACATATTTGTCTGTTTTGATCTCTCTCTTTATCAAATGATATGAATACAACTATTAAGAAGAAAGTTTGCTTTCTTGGTAATCGTGAGTCTCTCTATTTATTTGTCCGATCAATATCTTTCAAACTTTTAAAAAGAAAGTTTGCTTTCTTGGGGCACCTCATATTTATGGGATTAAAATTGAACCAATCAACATCTAAGGGATCAAAATCAAACCCACCCAATACTTAAGGGAGTAAAATCAAACCAACTCTATACTTTAAAGGCCAAAATTTGCAATTTATCAATGCTAATGTCAACTACAAAATGTTGCATCAGAAATTTCAATGATGAAATCAAAACTTTAAAATTGAAGAATTAAAACGAACATATTTCAAATTTGTGGGACATGCGAAAATTACAATTTACAAGTTGGAGAACTCCATCTTGAGTACACGGATCATCTTCTTAATTGCACAAGGGAATGTATCGTCTAAAAAAAGGGTAATTATTCAGTATTATCGAAGAACAATTAATAATGCACTACGCATTTCTCTTTTATGAATGGTGGGATCCACTAATTAAATTCATGATTAGACTTATCATTCATGTGAAATGAGAGAATATCACATTATTATAATCCAAAGTACTAAATAATTTTCCTTAGAAAAAGTTGTGTAAATGATTTCTTATTAAATTCATGATCATAGTTTCTTCTTAAAAAAAAAAAAAAAAAAAAAAAATCATGATCCTAGTTATTTGGCACATCCATGCTTATCCATGGATTAAAGATCTTATCAAACATTGCTTAAATTCTAACATTTAACTCCAAAATATAATCTAACGTAACCTTCTTTTTTTCCTGTCCAAAGCTTTCACACTAACAATTAGCAAACCAAGGAAAAGGATGCACATGTCAGTTATACAGCCATATTCATAAACTTGACATCGAGCATTGGATGATAATGGTATTAGGATTTTTTCTATTTGAAATGTATTCATGTCATGATTCAAATTAAATTTTATATATCTAAAGGTGTTTTGTCACGTCATTTAAAATTTTATATCACGTACCAATGTAAACTATCAAATAGGGAAAATAAAATCTTAATCGTAAAAAGCTTTAATCGTATGGCCAAAAGCTTAAATTGATCTTTTGTTGACTAAGAAAAAGAAGAGTCTCTAATTCATCAAACTTGTAATTAGATGGTACTACAATTCTTCTTGTGAGAAAAATTTGATTCAAATTCCCCTACTTGAATGCTTTAAATGATTGATTTGCTTTTGTTGACTAAGAAAAAGAAGAGTCTCTAATTCAGTCAAGAGTCTTGTAATTAGATGGTACTATACAATTCTTCTTGTGAGAAAAATTTGGATTCAAATTCCCTACCCCAATTTATTGTAGCAATAATAATATAATAGAGTTCCTAATTCCACAAACTCACAATTTTTTATTTTTTTAAATAAGAAGCATAATCCAAAACCACCCCAAAAATCATTATTGTGAGTTACAACCTTCTAAATATTACGACCAAGTAGGCAAGTAACAAACATAAAATCTTTTGCTTCTTGGGGCAACAACTTCTGCCCCATGAGTTATGCAACACGGAACCCATAAAAAACAACTGATTCAAGATTTTCAGTGAGATTCAAGTCCTTGTATGTCATTGTCTCCTAGTTTCTGAATCCTCTGTCCCAGTAGATGTTACTCATCCTTAGAAGCTGTGAGATGTGAGTAAAAAAAAATGCAAAAAAATTAAATAAAAAAATCACACGACACAATATATACGTGGTTCACCATTAAAACTTTATCTTCAGAGTTGCATAGATTTATTTTTTGGAGATGATAATACAAGGGGTGGCTACAATGCTAAAACCCTAAATATGAAATGATAATATATAACACAAACGGCCAAAAAAATTCCTGACCTATAGGCACAAGCCTCACTTCATGGACTAAGTCTCACAAAATCTCATATAAAATAGTAATTCTTCTAATGTCAGGTTGGGTCCAAACCGAATCAGACACAAAACCAATTAAGCTCCATGTAGCCTAACAGTAGATAGAGACATAGAGTGATATACTTCTTGCTTGTTGTCAAGGAAAAAGGATTTAGTGTTTCGGATGTATATGACATCTCTCTCACAAGCAACATGTGGGTCCCACTTGCTTGTGAGGGAGATGTCATATACATCCGACACACAAGATAATTGCTCGTTGTCAAGACTATGAAGTGCCTTCTTTGTGGGGGCATCTAGATGAGTAATTTCTTCTCTAAGAGTTAACAATAAATCATTTGAGTCTTGAAATTATTTTATTTTGATATCAACCATAGATAATTTTGATAATTATATATTGACGTTCTAATTGCATTTTTCGAAGAAGATAATATTCAATCATTATGAAAATCTATTGAAAATGCATACATAGTTTTTGGAACTTGGTTTTTTCCATAAAATTTTCATTGAAATTTGTATTTCATTTAATGATATGTTTTAAAATTCTAAGAGAATTTGGCTTAGTTTCAAATAGATTGAAAATTATTTAATGAGTTAAAAGTAGTTTTAAACGGGTTTGAAGCAAATTAGAGAGACCCTTCATACAAAATTAGAGTATATTTCAAATGTAATTTGGGACACCTAGTACAAAATTATATTATATTAACCTGAAATTAATTAGTTTAATCTTTTGTTGAATTTACGCTATAATTAGTATCGACTATAGAGATAGATATTACTCAATCTTATTGGGTACTATAATGGACTTTTGGCCTAATTATATGGACTCATCTATCTCACCTTAATATTCACATTTTAAAAAAAAAAAAAAAAAAAAAAGCTATCTCAAATTTTTTTTTTTTTTTTTTTTTTTCATATTTACAAATTTTATAGCTGCAAGATAAGTAAAAAATAAAAAACCTAGAAACTTAGAAAAACCTTTGAACACATATAAGTCATTACTACTTGAATAGGTCAAATTTTTGTATTTGATTACTTAAGGAGTAAAAAAAAAAACATAGAAACTTGAAAGGATAAACACTGTACACCAGTAAACCTATTTCTTCAATACTTTTATTGGTATGACTAGTAAACCTATTACTTCAATACTTTTATTGGTATGACTAGTAAACCAATTTCTTCAATACTTTTATTGGTATGACTAGTAAACCTATTTCTTCAATACTTTTATTGGTATGACGAGATAATATTAGTGGTGACATATATATTGTGGAATTTATTCTTTAGAAGGACCAAAATTTGTGAAATTTAGTGTTACATATATAATTCGGCTCTTTAAGGATTGAAATTATTGTTTATTTTTTTTTTTTTTTTTTTTTAATCCGATAGTTAGACAAGCGGAAATTTTATTCATAATAAATTAATAATCTCTCAAATGATTAGAAATTAATAATTATATTATGGGTCTTGTTAACGAGTGCCAAAATGACAATGATTAAAGAAACATTTAATGCTTCTCCTTTATAGGAAGTAGTGAAATTTTAATATTAAAATAATACAAATATAGCTTTTAAGGTATTTAACTCTTTTTGTTTATTATTTTAATATTAAAAATTCGTTATTTTCCATAAAGTATAAATATTTAATGTTCCTTAACCATTGTTCTAAGAAATCCCGTTAACAAAATCCTAATGTCAACTTTAAAAACGAAAGTTTGCTTTCTTGTTATTATTTGTGTGATATAAATGACTATACCTAAATGACTTCAAAAGAGAGAAAATGAATGTAAGTCCTGCACATTATTAACGTGTGGGAGAGAGGAAGAGACAAGACACGAGGATCAGCTGCATACATATAAAGTAAGCCACCATTCAGGAATGGATAAGTAGTGTTTGAGAACTCTATCTTAATCACATGGATCCTGTTCTAAAGACACATGTGAATGCATCGGTTCAAAAAGATGTGCAATTGACTACTTGTTATTAAATTTATGATCATATTAATTATTTGGCACATGCATGCTTATCCTCGGATTAAAATGTTGCTTAAATTCTGGCATTTGACTCCCAAAAAATAAAAAAAGAAGTTAACTTGACTCTATTTTGGTCCAAAATTTCCCCTATTAGCGTCAGCAAACATAGACGTAGCTAGTAGTTAACTGGGTTAAATATACAATCCACCCAGGTTAAGTCATTACCACATCCCAAAATAATTTTCTGGCTCCATCCTTATTAGCCAACCATAGTAAGTATACACGTCACTAAATGGTGCCATTTTCTTATACTTGATATCAATCACCGCATGCTAATGTAGCTACTAGCTGCATGAAAAGATTTTTAAAAGATTGATTTGTTTTCATTGACTAAGCAATAGAAGAGTCCGTAATTCCACAAACTCACATGCTTGCGCTTTGAAGATGGGGCGGAATAATACAAAGGTCAACATATATACCGCATGTTACAACGCCAATCATGGGGACTAATTAAACGTGCTATCGTCATTTACATTAACATTGACATTTACCTTGGTGTGACATTTATTATAAATCTAAGTTTGCAGCCATCTAAAAAGTGGAAGAAAACAAATGACATATACATGAGCAAAAGATGTATGCCATAAATAAAAGAAGAAATAACCGGTTGGCGGTTGCGTTGTAAAATGGCCTACTCATTACCAAAATCATAATGAACATCAAATTGCTAAAAAAGCTTCTCCATGGATGCCTGTTACGTGTTAAATTGCAAATGCTTTGTGGATTCTTTTATACAGCTTGTAGGTTTGGTTGCTTCCACAATTTTCAGTGACAATAATCCAAAACTAGTCTTTCGTGTGATATTCAACAACTAACCTCATTCTTTAATTGATGTCAAGGCTACAGTCGTCTGAGCAATTGTAGCTCCATTTTGAAACCCAATGCGCTTTCCGTCATAAGTAAATAAGTAAATAACCAAACATGCTACATACACACACAAACAAACAAAAAAACCAAAAATTAATAACCTTTTTCATAACTAATTATCCAATAATAAATTGTGATTAGTGTAACAACTTTTTCACAAATGACCATTGCATTATTTTTGTGTATACTTACCCCATCAATTATGAAATTTGTTGTATGATAGACAAGGAGAGAGCTATTCACATTTTTCCACTTAGATGGCCTCCATTTTTTAATTAAAAACAAACAAACAAACTTTATATAATTATATTGGAATTTTGAATTTAGGACATGAAAATTCTTCTTGGCCCTCCTTTTTTTTTTTTTTTTTTTATATATATATTTCTATTGGATTTTCGAATCTGGGCCAAGCATATTTATTAGCCCCTTGAACAAATAACAATTAACCCAACCAACAATAAAAAAAATAAAGGAAAATAAAAATGAGCCCAAACAATAACAAAAAGATAAAAATTAGCCCAAAGAGCGATCCCGGCCCATTTCTGACCCCCCACAAAAAAATCATTTTATGAGATTTATATGGTTTTTTTTTTTTTTAGTGAGATTTATATGGTATTGATTTCTAAAAAAACAAATCCCTAAATTGCTATATACCAGCCAAAAAGAAGAGAGAAGATCGAAGACGGTCTGCCTCGCCTCCGCACAGCCCACACCAATCTGCAGCATCTAGTTCTTCACTTCTTTTTGTATGTATCACTCTCTTTATTTGCATATATATATATATATATATAGCACTGAGTGAGTGACTACTTTTTAAAGACAAGTAGTGAATCAGCATGTGAATAGCTTATAGTTCCTCCGTCCCTGTAGGCTGTAGCCACCTAGTTAATTTAATGTGACATTGTGAACATATAATGATTATTAGTTTCAAATAATGATTATAATGATTCAGTGAGTTTAGTGAGCACTATCTCAATGTTTTTAATTTTTTTCAATTAAAAGATTATTGAATATATAAAGAGATAATAAATATGATTTTTGTTTTATTTGTAGATTATGGGAAAGTCAATTACAATACTTGATTTTTTCAAAAGAAAAAATTCAAATGGTTCCAAAGCCAATGCTAGTGATGCATCATTGTCAACCACTAATGTCGATATCCCAATTCCAGAAAATGTCGATGTCTCAATTCTAGAAAATGTCGATATCCCAATTCCAGAAAATCCTCGAACAAAATTTCGAAAAATTGATATTGGCTTGTTGGAGCGTGATCCCTGGATTGCGTTTCGCAAATATTAGATTATTCATGTTAATCAACGTGATGAAATTCGACTAGCTTACATTAAGGCTAGTCCATACCAACCTATTCTTCCAATATACCGAAAATTCCGGACGATAAAATCATCCTCGTAGCATTCAATCTTCTTGGTTCAAACTCTTTCCGTCATGACTTGAATATTCTCCGACTAAAGATGCAGCTTTTTATCTACCATGCTTTATCTTTCATAAGTCATCTGGGATTTTGGGGCAAAATGCATTCACTATAGATGGATTTGCTAATTAGAGGAAAATTAGAAATGGAAAAAATTGTGCCTTTCTGAAGCATGTAGGGAAATATCATAACTCGATTCATAGAGTTGCCGAGAGATTATGTGAAGATCTAATGAAGCAATCTCAACATATACCAAAGTTATTTGACAATCACAGTTCTGAAAAAATTGCAAACAATCGATTATCAATGGCTAGTGAGGACTAGAAAATCATGTAATTCAGCATCTAGACTTCAAAAATTTGTTAAGTATTTCTGAATTTATGTCAATGGCTAATGAGGATCAAAAAATTCAAGAGCCTACCAACTTGTTTATAGAGTGGATTATACTTGTACTTACTCTTCTAGTTTCTACTACAATACTTTAACAGACTCTTTGATTTTATATATTGAAAGGGAAATTAGTGTGACATTTAGTTCGAAATCAATCATAAATGATTTTTAGGATTTAAAAATACTTTGAGCTCTAGTTTGATAGATAATTGCATTCAATATATGTATTAAAAATTAAAAACACTTATTTTGTGTCTTTTTGCTTGTTAATATTTTTTTAATACTAAATTGATTGTAGTTTGGATTTTCATGAAAAAAAATAAAAAATAAATAAATAATTCTAACTTTGCCTCCCTTTAATTGATATCTCGGTTCTGTCTCTAGTGATAGACTTATCAGTCTGCCTATTACGTACATATCCAAAGGAATATAAAAGGTAAAATAAATGGATAAATAAGCAAGGGCCAAGAGAATAAATTTAAGAAAGAACTTATGTCATGCTTACAACAGTCTCAGCCTGTTCCTCACAACAAAACTCCAGTAATCGTAGGACAAGTGATCAGATAGGTACGACAAAAGTTCCATGTTGTTAGCTTATACTTGCATAACACGAAATTGCTATTTGTGGATGGATCTGTTTACTTTTCTAGTGTGTCTTGGTCACAGATGTTGCAAACAGAGGAGATCATGTGAAAGTAGGCATACAAATTGGAACTTTCCACGGGACTGCCAAGATAGTGACTTTGGCACGCTAAACGGCTAGAGAATTCCCGTGCAGATTTAAAATTGGATGCTTCCCATGTGAGATTATATCGGGACCATAAAATTTATGTGATTATGAGCTTATTCAACAGATTGAACCTTTTTTTTTTTCTTTAACCTGGGATTTTAGCATAATCATTAATGAAGTTTTAGCTTCAAATTATTTTATAATAGAATTCGAGTTAAGCTTGGGTCTATTCCACACGATTGGAATACAAGTCTGATTTTGGTCTAGTATACTTTTCTTTTTTTTTCTTTTTTTTATAAGTATCAGATCTAGTATACTAAAGCATTACAGCCAATCCGAATCCATAGAATTCAATATGTTCTGTGAAAGTTTTAGCATTTAAATGTTAAATCATTATAGCAATGTCAGAAGAAAAGCAGTTTTCAATATAAGCATCAATAGGCATATAGAAGCCATCCTATATGAATGATGCGTGTCCAATATCAAGAACCAGATACTTCGGTCGTAAAATGTACTATAATAATGGGCCAGCAAGCTCCTAAAAATGATACAAATAGTCAAATACACAAGTGGATACCATATCTTTTCCATATATGGTACTCTTAAAAATAGTAATGGACTTCTTTCATAAATAAACATGACCCAACATAAGCAATCACATGTTTAACTTTTTTAGAGACTAAGAAATAAAAGAACCAAATGGAAGCTAAATGACTTCGTAGAGTTATTAGATTAGATCTTCTTGACCTAAGAAACATCCCCCACTTATATGAACTTTTAAAGCTATATGGGGTTTGACTTGTGTTTAATACTTTGGAACACTGAACGTAACACAGACACGACATATGTTTAAAAAAGATAATGTGTTGATCTCGTGTCCCATTCAATATTCTAGTGCACTGAACATAAGTTTTTCCCTACATTTGAGTAATGTAGGGTCCATTGTCTAGTGTACGGATGAAGTATCGGATTGGACTACCAATTACAAGTGCACAAATTAAGTCTTCATGCAAAAATTGTTGAAGGGTAAGGCCGCATCCAAACCACCTCATCCTTTCATGACCCGAATAAGGGCTTGAAGAGGCTTTTAAAATTCCTAAAAATTGTCCTTAGAGCTAGTTTCCTCAACCAGAGAGTAAATGTTAAATATTAAAATTGTCCTGGGTGGAAAAGGCTGCTATGATTAAATCCAACCATAACCAACAGAAGTGGTACTTTGTGTATTGTACTAATGACCGATGAAGAATGTCTTGGAGGCATGCCAACTGAAGTTTAAATGGCAGGCTAAATGACTTACTAATAAAGTTGTAGGATCTTTGTTCCTTTAATAAGATTGTTAAAATAGATCAAAGGAAGTAGAGTCAGAATTTGATCTTCTAAAATCTGAATTGGCGATGTCCCTACTGCTCAATGATTGATTTTCATTTCCCTTTTTCTACTTTTATAGTCTATTAAGTGACAACTAAACCTTTATTCTGATATATATAGATTGGAGAATCTAGAAAGCTTTAACTTGGGCGGAACCTTTAGGTAATATGGGGAAATAGTGGTGACCTTTCGAGTTTCAACACAGCACCAAGTAAACCCTTGTGATCGAAACAGTTTCTGCACAATAATTTGCAGACACTCGACCGTATTATGTAGAGTATAATCCACCAAGAACCAGCAGTAGGTCAGGTCTACACCACTCTACATAGGCCAAAAAATTTCTGATGAGCAACCCTGACAAAAATAACTTTTGATACACCAAGTTTACATCTTCTGATCTTCACAATGAATTTTGTTATTACTTCTGTTTGAAACTATTTCGAAAGTCATCATAAACTAAATACAACACTATGTACTGCTTTTCCTACATTGCGTAACATTTCACTAAAACAACGTTCTTTTGCAAACTATTTACAGAACAAAGAGCTATATACAAACGTTTATTTAAATTCTCTTTCCAACATGTGTCAAAATTTTTAAAGAATGGTAAAAAAATCAAAGTTAGAAAACATTGCACTAGGCTTCGAAATAGAATCCTTCTTTTCACCAGTATCATCAGGACTGCACAAGTCACGCTCTCAACTTCGTACCAGGGGAACTGTTTCCTGTAGCACTACTGCTAGCAGATTGTACTGGGGTACTGTTTCGTGTAGCACTACTGCTAGCAGAACCATCCCTTGGCCTGTTTCCTGTAGCACTACTGCTAGCAGATTGTACTGGGGTACTGTTTCGTGTAGCACTACTGCTAGCAGAACCATCCCTTGGCCTCGCTTTTGGAATAATAACATGTCGACAACAGACTAGAGTAAACAGCAACTGCATCATAAATGACATTATGCTGATCCATATAAATATGGTCTTCCTCCAATACCATATAATTCTTTTCAACAGGGGAAGTTCTGACTCAAGGATTAGAGAGGCATCATATATTTCAGGGATACCAGCACCAGGGCGGTACTCTGCTCGTTGCTCAATTGTAATCTTTAAGCAGGCAGTAGGCACATCTCCTTCAGTAAAACCTCTAAACTTCAGACTCAGGGTTTGTGATTCAGATATGTAGCCAGCAACAAGAGGAGCAACCTTAAGAAACGTCAGGAGAAAACGGATAGGCTCACTTCTAAATTTTAACATGCACGGATGGCTTGAACTGGAAAGGGTTTTACCACTAGCAGAGAGCCAGTCTACTCTGACCTTCACAAGAACAATAAAAAGTTGCACAAAGATTCATCATAAATGGATATGAGACACCAAATGAAAATCCAAACAGAAAGTCATGAATTGAGATCATTATAACCAGTCCAACAATCTCTACTGCCAATATGGTACCCCAAAAAAGAAGAGAAAAAGAAAAACCTTGAAACTATACAATGAAGAAGAAATAGCTCTTAGAGAAATAGCATTCTGCCCTCTTGTCAGAGTTTCAAAAACTTATAATGTGTTTGTGGTTTCCAGAGTGCACAGCATAAGCCTAAATTAGTTCCCTTTAAATTTGAAATATGGTAACAGTATACATAAGACTGTCTATGGTAATACCTGTGTCAAGGGGATATCTGAATGGTTTTACTATCAACAACACCAAGGGTTAAACGATGGTGATCTCCCATCTCCTGTTTGCTGATGACACACTCATTTTCTATGATACAAAACTCCACTCAACTCCACTACTTGAGATGTCTCCTAATCTGCTTTGAGGTGGTTTCAGGCTTAAGGATCAATTTGAGTAAGTCTGAAATTGTACCCCAGTTGGAGAAGGACTGAATGTTGACACATTGGCAAGTAATCTTGGATGCTATGTCCCATCCTTTCCTATGAAATATTTGGATTTGCCTTTGGGGAGCTCACTATAAGGCTAGGCACGTATGGGACTCCATCATTGAAAGAATGCATAAGAGGTTGACTAGTTGTAAGAAATTGTACTTGTTAAAAGGGGGGAGACTCACTCTAATAAAAAGTACATTATCTAGCATTCCAAATTATTTCTTATCTCTATCCTCGTTGCCTACAAGTGTAACAAGTTGGAAAAAAATTCAAAGGGACTTTCTCTACGGTGGAGTGGGTGAGGAGTCCAAGTTTCATTTAGTCAATTGAAATGTATGTTGCACTCCGATTTGTCATGGAGGTTAGGGGATTAAGAAGCTAATTCCTTTTAATCAAGCTTTGCTTGGAAAATGGCTATGGCACTATGGGATAGAAAAAAAAATGCATTGTGGAGGAGGGTGGTAAAATTCAAGTATGGCAATCCCCAGGGGAGTTGGTGCTCTAATGAGGTTAGGGGCCCGTATGGCGTGGTCTTGTGGAAGAATATTTGAAGAAGATTGAACAACTTCTCACCCTTTATCAGATATGCTATTGACTATGGTTCTAAAATTCGTTTTTGGCATAATCTATGGAATGAGAGACTACTTTTAAGGAGAGATATCCTAGTCTTTTCCTAATTTCCAAGAACAGAGAGGCTAAGGTGGTGGATTATTTGGAGTACAAAAATGGATTTTTTTTTTTCTTTTCTTCTAGAATCCGTTATTCATTAGAGAGGTGCATGATTGGGGAATTGGAGTGAATGAATCTACTTTTGAACGACATATATGCAACGAAGATTCGTCATGGGGAGATGGATAAATCAAAATGGATCCCTTTGAATTCTCAAGGCTTTCAAGTGAAGAGCTCTATGATAAGGGATTGAGAGGAGGACTGGAGAAGGGAATTCTTTCCCTTGGCAGAGCATTTGGAAATTTCATGTGCCGCCTAGGGTGGCTCTTATCTCATGGTGTGTGAGATTCAATAAGATTTTGACTACAAATAATCTTAAGTAAGCAAGAATTTATTCTTATGGATTTGTGCTTTATGTGCAAGGGCCGTGGAGAGAGTATGGCTCGTCTTTTCCTACTACAATCTGCAATGGCTCGAACATTATGGTCGTCAGTTCTTTGATTGTTTGGTGTCCTTTGGGTAATGCCTTCTTCTAGGTTGGATTTGTTATATTTTGGCAAAAGAAGCAATGAGGAGATTTGGAAAGTCGTTCCTTTGTGTGTAATGCAGTTCCTTTGGAGAGAGAGATGCCCAATGTTTTGAGGGGAAAGAAATACACATGATAAAGTTGAAGTTTTATTTTTTATTTTTGAAGACTTAGAATGACTAGACTTCAACTTCTCAAACTTTCTCTACCATAAACTTTCTAGAGTTCCTCAATACTTTAAGCTTCCAATAACTTTTATTTAGATTTTTATTATTTACTGTTGTTTTAGGCTTTTCCTTTATATACTGCACTAGAAGATTGTTAGTGTACTAGGGTTGCGCCTCTTTTGCGTTTTTTTTTTTTTTTTAAAAAAAGCAATTTTTATTAATTACCAAAATTGAATGTCTATGGTAATAGATTGAAATCTTCTAGATGGAATTTTTAGTTCACACCATCCAGTTCCAAATGCCACAAAAAGGAAGTAACTCTGGCACAATCTCATCCAAACTTCTTAAACTATTATCTTATCACAAAGAACCTATTTTCAAATCATAAGTTTTTGCTGATCTTATTATTTCAGACTATTTCTCAACACTTGAAGAATATAATAACATCTTAGCCTCAAACTTCACTGATGAGCAGAGCAGGAGAAGAAACATGCTCTAATAAGTCCCCTGTTTTTAGCAAAAGTTTCGACAATAACAATTAACAACGAACCCCAGTTAAACAGTAACATTGACTGATTACAACAACTTCTAACACTCAAATCTCTATTCATGTGAATGTCTTTTCCTAAGTCCACTAGATTCCTAACAAATTTAAACAATGCAAGTCAATAGCTTTATTAATTCTACACATTGTACTAAGAAAAGCCAATATTAGTGGTACCTGAAAAATCCCGAGATTTCGGTTGTACTCAGACTCCGGCAATGTCATCGAAACCGTGGCCTGCAACCTGTGAGTAGGAGGTACAAACCCTAACCCTCCACCAAGCCTTTCCTTACAATGCTCGCTGCAACCAATGCCCTTACACAACACAACGGGCACGTAAGCCACCGGACTATGCTTAGTGTAATCGAAATTCAACACCTCGTTCATCCGAATTGGCTCCTCCACCAAATACCTCATCAAAACGAAACTAACCATGATCGACGACAGCAACAGACAGCACAAAACGACGCAGACGTAGAGCGACGACAGAATCCCCCACCCGCACCGCAACGCGGCGTTCCACACCCACTGGTTCTCCCTCAGCCAAGGGCTCAGGGCTTCGAGTTTTGATACGGAGAGGTTTTGGATGAGAGAGTCCGTAACGCGACGCAGCGTTTGGTACGGATTGATGATGAGCGTGTAAGAGTGATAGAGAAGGAAGAAAGGGAATGTGGTGAAGGTGATGAAGAGGTTGATTTGGAAAGTGATTGCTTTGATTACGAATCCAGCTATGAGTATTAGCCAGTTGAATGAGAAATCGCTGGCCGAGTCAGCCGAGTCGTCGATGATGACTCGGTTGTAGGTTTCGGTGGTTATGGTTGAATTTGAGCTTTGAGCTTGAGCTTGAGCTCGACCATGAGTCGGTTCGGGCTTTTCGTTTACGTTCTCGTTTTCGGTCAGGTTCCGATTAATCCGATACCTCCGATGATCGCGGAAGCTCGGTTTCGTGTCGGTGATAGAGTCGATGGTGGAGGGCTTGGAATCATCGCCGGAGAAAGAGCGGCGAGAGAGAGATCGGCGGCGGAGAGTGGTGGGAGTGGCGGGGTCGGGGGTGAGGAGAATGGAGGATGAGGTGGAGCATTCTGATTGGGCTGTGAGGGAAGAAGTGCAATCGTAGAAGGGGAATTCGTCGAGGGCGTCGAGGAAAACGTCGTCGTCTTCTTCGTTGTTTGAGGTGGGGGTTTCCATTTGAAGAAAAGAGCGGTGATTGGTAGGTCTAGAAGTTAGGGGGATTCTTTGAATTGATTTTGAAGAGGCAAGGAATTTGGTTGGTTATGCATTTACACTTGAACGTAATTCAGATTTCTGGGATAGCAACGATTTTTTACAACTGTGACTTTTCCTGAACCAAAAAAAACAAAAGTTGCAGTAGTATTACAAAAATAAATAGAGGCTAAGTTTGAAATTTTTATTTTGATCCTTTGAATTGAAAATTTTTCATTTTAGTCCATAAAATATGATTTTTTTTTTCAAAATGGTCCCTCCGCCCATGTATGTGACTAATCAACAATTCACCATTAAGGAGAGGAAAAAAAAAGAAGACATGGAACTTAACAATCATATCAGTCACGGATGGATGGAAGAAGCATTTTGAAAACAAAATCAAACTTGAAGATTCAAAATGAAAACCCCAAACATGGTTGAGAATTGCTTGATGGTGTGGAATCCTGAGAAGTTTTAATGAGGTAAAAGGAGGGGAGTGGAGAATGCAAAACAAGAAGAAGAAAAAAAGTATTGCTTCAGGCTTTAGCACAAACTTTCTCAACAATACAACTCGCCAAGCGGCAATTCCTATTTCCTACAACGGACAAAAAGCTAACCAAACATCAACCTTTTCTTTTTTCTTTTCTTTTTTGCTAAATAAACCACTTCATTATAAAGATAAAAGTGAAACATCATGATTCCATCCAATCCAAGACTGATCTTGGAATGGAGGAAGAAGTACAACACAAAGAAGATCTAAGAGGAGAGGCAAACTTTGCCAAGACATGGGCTACTCCATTGGCCTCTCTTCTAACCTGATTAAAGGTGCAAGAATGGAAAGAAATGTCTATCTCTAACACATTGTTTAAAACATTAGATACATTCCAGCCAACAAAGGATTTGGAATTGAGAAAATCAAAACATGTTTTTGCATCTCCTTCCACAATGATGTTATACTTTTCAGCATTGGCTAGTTTGAGGGCTCATAGAATAGCTTCAACTTCAGCTTGTACAAGTTCACACAACTGGTGGTCTTTTGCCCAAGCTTTTAGAATTTCTCCTCTGATGTCTTGAGCCACAACAGCCAAGGTTATATGATCATGAAATTGCAGCGTCCAAATTGAGTTTGACCACAGTGGGTGGAGGTCTTACCCAAACATGATTTTCCTTTTGGGCCAAGTTCTTTGTGTGGTGAAGAATGGGCACATACTCAGCCACTTTATGTTCAAGTCTACTAATGGTTTCAATGAGATTGATAGTTCCTCCTTTGTGCATAGTTTGGTTTCTCAGGTTCCAGATAGACTCCAATGTTAACACCAATTGAAGGGTGCATTGCTCCTGAAGAGTTTTTGAGGGTTGAGATGGCAGAGGAGAATCTAGGATCAATTTCAAGATGTCTTCATGGGTTGACACTCTCACTATGGACAGATCTGGCAAAATGTTCTGCTCAACCTTTTCAGCTATCCACTTCACAGAAATTATCATAAGTGGCAAAATGAAAATCTCAGGTTAAAAGGACAGATCTCATGATGTTGGGTTACCAGCCATTTTTCTGTCAACGATCAAGGATTTACTCTTCAGATCTTTAGAACAAGTGCCAAAATCAACATTTTGATGAGGCATGACCATTGATCAGGTTATCTACATGTGTCTCATCTTCCTCATTCTATTTAACATGATTCAGCTCTAAAAATCAAATCAAGAACAGTATAAGTTCTCGGGAAATACAAGTGGAGAGTGTTTCATGATCAACCAAACACAAAGTAGAAATAACATACAAACTTAAGATTACCATCAGCAAGTTACCTAAAACTTATTTTCTCTGGTTCTCTTGACTCCAAATCCCATTGTCCGAATGAAGCTTATAAACATATAAAAAACATGGAAAATTTGCTCAACAACAACTAATTTTAGTGGCCCTGTAAATAAATGGAGACACCTTGCTTGCCATCATATTGCAAAAATGAATAATTATAAATGATTCATGTAGCTGAACTTTAGTAGTTGAAATTTATGGCCTTCTTGAGTTGAGTTGAGAATCTTATCACTATTTAAGGTCCACAAATGGTTGTAGTCCGATTAAAAACCATGTTGTTGGCTAACAATTAAGGCTTCCAAAATTGAGCCTGCATTCTACGATGAGCAATCTTATTTTGATATAGCGCACTAGTGCATGGGAAATACAAAAGGAAGTGGCAAGAAAAACAAAAACAAAACAAAACCCAATATCTGAATTCTGAAATTAAGATCTAAAAAAAAATTAAAAGAAAAACAAATAGTTATGACCAATCCAATCAACAAGTGAGGTTAAAAACAACTTCAAACCTGTGAAAATTTTCTCCATTCTCAAAAATGTGAGCATTCCACTCCCCCCATAAACACACAGAGATACCACCTTCCAAATCCTACCTCTATGTACAAAATCTCCCCTTCCAACAAGCAAACAAACCAACCAACATATCTGGAACAACCCACGCAACCCCAAAAAGAGAAAGCACAAGTAGCCATAATTCTCAAGCCACCAAACAATGAAGAAGAAGATGATTAACTGTTTTACCATCGCTTTTACACATACAACACCACTCCAAAATCACCTTGTTTATGCTTCTTCAGATTGTCCATTGTTAAGATTTTCCCCAAAGCCACTGTCCAAGAAAAGAAGTCAGTCCTTCCCTAACATCTGATACAAAGATCTGACCTCAAAATTATGTTTTTCAGAAGGTGACCACAGCATCTTTCCTATCATCACCAGTCCTAAGAACACTAGAAGCATACAGAATATCCAAAAAAGAAACACCCAACTGCAAAATATATCATTGTTCTTTGGATATTCAGCACTTGTTATATATAGACAACTTCTTGGCATATAAAAGATTTCAAATAGCCCCATCTCGAGATGCTATAACAATTCATCTTTCCTCACCTGCTAGTGCACTTTGAAATGAATTTCTGTAGGAAATTGAAATTTAGATTGGATACTATTTCAATCATCTAAAGTTCCCACTACTAAACAGACAATGGTAAATATGTATGTCAATTGAAACTTACTCATTTCAAGTTGGTTATTCATGCATTCTACAACAG
Source organism: Fagus sylvatica (assembly GCA_907173295.1). NCBI lineage: Eukaryota > Viridiplantae > Streptophyta > Magnoliopsida > Fagales > Fagaceae > Fagus > Fagus sylvatica. The sequence goes on from OU015767.1 coordinate 30,198,187, forward strand.
TCTCTTAGCACCTCCTACGAAGGAGGGGCACTTCCAATAGAAACGACAGCTAGCTAAATAATCCAACCATATACCATTACAGACTGACCAATTGCCTGTTCCATCCATACCCATGTGAAAATAAATTTACTTTACAAAAAAGGAACTCAGCAGGCTTAAAAGCCACTTGACTACACCAAACAGCATTTTAAACAAGCATTAGATGAATCAAGTAAGGGCCATAATCCTGTGCAATGGTAAAAATCTCTGGCTGTCAAGCACAAATGCATAGGTTTAAGTCATGAGAATGGAAACTTTATACAAAAATGCATAGGTTTAAGTCATGTCAAAGCAGGAGGTAGTTAGCTTCAGTTGTTCTGGTTTCATACATTGACTAAAAGATCAGTACTTAAATGACCAGGATTTAACTAAATACATACATTAAACACTTTGAGCCCACCTCACTCTCATGATCATAGTATGTTTTTGCACAATATCACACAAAAACTCAGAGATGAGAATTTCAAGGACATCACATCTAACAGAAAGATTATTCAAAGCTGTATGCTAGAAATACTGGTCAGTTTCCCAGTATAAATCTCATACCCCAAAAATTTTAAAACGAGCAATTAAAGATATTAGGTGTGTGAGGGAGAGAGCGAGAATCAGTTTTTAGCTCCTATGCAAGCCCTAACTAAGGCCTTAAGGCTAGCAACATGATAGCGATGACATCAAATGGTTTTAAGATACTTCACAGATCTTGATTCTTCGTATCAAGGTCATAATATTGGAGCATGTGCAACAAGAACATCAGCACTTTTCTCTATGTCAAGCTCTTTAGGCACATGATATTAGTTTGTTATTTTGGTGCTGAAACTATGTCAGATCTTTTTTTTTTAATTTTAAGCTCATGATTCCAAGCCCAACTCAAATTTTATGTTGTGTCAACAGCATTAGCAGAAATGGTACACTTTCAAAAGCTGCAGTGTCCAAGAGAAATGCATGCAACAGCCTCCAATAAAAGGTGAGAATTGGTTCCAGATAATATGGAATTATTAATATAACAAAACTATGTAGTGCAAAAGAGGAAAAGAAAGTCTACCCACATTCCCCTTTTTTTCTTTTTCTTTTTTCTTTTTTTTTTTTTTTGGGGGGGGGGGGGGTAAAATGGGATGGTAGGTGTTATACATTAGCATATCAATTCTTGGTAAACACTTCCACACCTCCCGCTCCACCCTAGCATGTAATGGGAACTCCTGTAAAACGAATCAATACATGGTTACACCTCTCTACCTCCCGTGTAACATGTAAATTGTAATGGTAAAATTCCAAACATTTTAGTCTAACATCACTTGGTAAACATCTCCAACGCCTTTTTCTACTGCAAGCTAGTATTAGTGGTGAGGTGGGTTTAGATAGGGTATTAGGTTAAATTCTGGGATTTGCGGATGGGAGAGGAAATCCTATGTTGTGTATGCATTATAAAGTAAGATACAGGGCCTTCACATAAATATGAGATCAACAAGAATAGTTTGCACAAATGCTAAAATCAATGTTAATGTCAATATCAGATGAAGTACAATAGAATTGAAAAATCTGGATAAGCCATCGAGCTGATGCAAGTTGATATAGAACCAAAAAACAGTAAACTAAAACAAAGGGTATCTATTTATAACAAAAACAAACCATTTCATACCTAAATTTATTACATGTGAGCCACTGGGGCATCAAAAGCCGGAAAAAACAATCAACTGATATCAAGTTCTCTCTGCTGGAGTAAGATGCCCCGTCTGCTCTGCAAGTTTATTTACAATCCTTATACCCCACTAAAATTTGTCATGATCGCCAGGTTCGATTTCATTCTTTCTGCCATTGATTCCTTTCTTTCTGACTGAACCTCCTGTGCGTCAGATGAACCAGGATTCTCAGTCAAGAACTGTTCCCAGAATACATCATTGACCCCAGTAGTCGCAGCAGTAGTCGCAGCTACCACTTCTTTAGAGGCAACGGGCTCGACGGGCTCCAGAGCAGCAGTGGAAGCAGGCTCAGAGTTCATGTCAATCCCAGGGGATTTAGGCCGGACATCAACATTAAGCTGTACGCAAGATACGGTCGGGCTCTCATCACAACTCGTAGATTCATCTAACTCCTGGTTTGAATTAAATTTAACGAAAGTTTCACTAACATCACGTACGATATTCTCCCAAACCAACAACGATGACTCCAAGTGCTCAAACGGCTCCAGGTTCGATGTTGAAGAACAAATACTCACCCCACTTTCTCTAGGTACACTTTGGGAAGTCCCCATCTGATTATCTTCAATGCTGGCTTCATCATAGAAGTAACCGATTCTTGGCAACCTTCTCTTTCTATCATGATTTTCCAATTGTGTCACAAGATTCAAAGCAAGCCCTGGTCTCCGCAAGATTTGAGCCACAGAAGACATCATCTTTTGCTGCCGGTGTTCCACATGCTGCAAACGCTCCTTGTATAACTGGACTTGCACCTCGTATCCTTGCCTCTCCTTTTCATACCTCTGTAAATCCAAAAGAAGCTGATCTTTCTCACGTTTAAGCCCCTGAATCTCCTCATTCAAACTCTGTCTTTCTGATTCAGACATAGGAGAAGCACTCCCTTGTCCTTGTACATTCTGCAATGAATGGCTATGAACAGGTTTTCGTCTGTGGATGTTTTTTAAAAGATGTGGCTGACCTCTTATAAAATCCTCATTCGCAAATTCCCATTGTTCTGGATCAACTTTTCTAAAACCCTATTCGAATACAGAAACAAATTTCAATTCAACTTAAACTAATGAAAAAATAAAAACAAAAAAATTAGACAAGACTAATAAAAAATGGATTGGCTTACATATGTATTGAGCTGTCTAATGAAGCTTGAGAAGTTATTGTGCTTAAAGAACCTCGGCAACAATTCCCTCGCGAACTCCGGCGGATTCCACACGATAAAGCTTTTGTTATTCGCACTCCACGACACGACTGAATCCGAGGAGTGATCATCCACCATCTCATACGTCTTTGTAAGGAACGGAGGCAGTGAATTCGAACTGCCCTGACCTTCATCCATTGTACTTTCCCAATTCCCAATCACAAACCTTAAACCCCAAAACTCAAAATCCACAACTCAATAATCAATCACCTCCAATCAAATTCTCAATCTCCTTGCATAGTTCAGAACTAAAATCTCAACTCCAAAACCCCTTTCTCCCTATTTTATCAAAGAGCAAAACCCAAGCTTCCAATTCAATCAACACCCAAAAAAAAAATAAAACCCTTCTTTTGCCACAGCAATTGGAATCTAATCCAAACACTCAATCAAAAAAACCTGAACTTTACGCGTTGAATTTCTCAAATCCAATCAAAATAAAACCTCAACAAAACCCAGATAATCCATCAGAAAAACCATACCAAGTTTATTGAGCTTGAATTACCTCTGAAGTCAGCTGAGAAAGCGAAGTACACGCGGAGTCCAAAAGAATTAGCGGAACGACAGGGAAGAAACCGAGACAAACGGCAGCCAGGTTGTCGTTCTGCCCAAATTCAAAAACCCTCACAAAATTTCGGAGTGTTGAAAGAGAATCAAACAGTTGGCAGGTCATGTATGTATATATCTGATAATTTCTATTTATAAATTTCTGTTTCTGTTATTATTAGTTGGAAAAATACTCATCCATTTTGACAACTCGTCAACTGTAGCATTAATTAATTTTCATCAAATCCTAGTCCCAAACTTGTAGCAAAAGTAACAACAACTTGCTAATTATAATTGAACCCAAAAAAAAATAATAAATAAAGAATTGAAAGTGAGTGAGAGAGTGTGAGAGAAAGAACCAAGTATGAAAGCGTTTTGTTGTGCTTATTTTCTGGGATCTTCGTTATAGAACCGCGTAGAGAAATAGTGAATTATTTTTATTTTTTTTTGATAATGGAAGAAATATTATTAAGTAGTTATTATTTTATTTCATGCACAAAGTTCAACTACAAATCATTTAATCGTCTAAGGTTACAAAAAGAAAAAAAAAAATTATATATATATATATATATATATATATATATATATATATATATATATATATATGTCGCATCTCATAAAATTTTACTATTTTATTTAAGAAAAACATGCGTTTACTTATTAGTTGTTACTTAGTGGGTTGTAGCAAGCACTTAGTGAGTTGTAAAAAACTGACTACAAATTATTCCCTTATTTTATTATGGTTGAGAAATAAATAATTGGAAGTTGGTTAATTAATGAAGTAACAGACCAATGAGAAAAAGGCATCGACTATTACAAAGTGTGGGTTGAGAAGGAGAGAGTTTGACTACAAATCAGTTTGCAGCCAACTTGTTATAACCCATTTTATGATAATTAATAAGATCATCCACGTGTATTTTAGTCACATGATCTATTTAATGAGTCATGTGACTTTTTTAAAAAATACATGTGGATGGTCTTATAAACTGTCACGTAATAAGTTATAACAAACTAGTTATAAACTGGTTTGTAACCAAGTCTTATCCAAGAGATAACCTTGTCGAAGAGATAGATTGGGCGGATAATTTATGATTGGGTCTGGTCTATTTGATATTGATGTTGTTGTTGTTCGTTAGCTTTCTCTGTGTTTACGTTTCTCTTTCATAAAATATATCTCCTTGTGAGTGTGTGACGTGTGTGCTTTGGTGGGATATCTCTATGTTCAGGGGATTTGCCCCCGCTTAAAGAGAGGGATATCGTCACGGAGTGCGCTTCTGTTTTTTACTATTATCGTTAGAAAAATAAGAATAAAATAAGTTCTATCAGCATCTTCTTAACTTTGCCGTACACGTGGTTTAGACTTAGATCGTTTCCTTTTGAAAAATGGAAATAAATATAATGTTGATTCTTTCTTTGTATGGATGTGGGAATAAATTATGGGGTTTGAGATAATGTTGAAAAAGATGTGGAGGTGGTTTTATTATTTCTTAATCTTATTGAGTTATTATTTCAGGGTTGTTTTTACACTGATCTCTTCTGCATAATTAATTTCACAACAGAAATTATTTTTCTGCGATGTTTGACGTGGAAGAAAAATAAATCAATTATATTATGGAGGAAATGTCATTTTCCATTGTATTATTATTATATAAATTTATAAGAGGTTGTTGAAGATAACTAATAATATTATTTTAGAGTAAATAAAAGCGATAGGTTGTAATTTGAGTACTTTTTTACATTGACTAACTACTAATATCATTTTTATAATACAATAATCACAGTAAGTCATCTACTACATGCCACAAAATATAGTTATGAAAAAAGTTATAAAACTTTTATATTTATATTTAATTAAAGTGCCACTTGGGTATTCGACTCAGTAGTAATCCTCTTCTTTAAAAAAACCTCACTCCTCTATGTGGTGTAGGTTCAATCTCCAAGATCTTAAAAAATATACATATGTTTGAATTTAGATTAGAATTTCTATCATATAAAAAAAAATCCCCTCCCCCACAAAAGCCTTACTCCTCTATGAAGTGTGGGTTCAATCCCCGGGATCTTAAAAAATATACCTATGTTTGAGTTTTAGATTAGAATTTCTATCATATAAAAAAAAAAATAATTAAAGGTAAAAAGTTATGGAGAATGACATTGTGTCAAGTCAGGATGTTTATAAGCTTAAGAGTTAGGATTTGCTTGCAACTTGAACATGTTGGGACTGTCGGCCTCACTATAACTTTTATTGGAATATGATCTTTTAGAGTTTTTTGTTTTACTTAATTACATCATGAAAGTATATTGAATAAGAATTATGCTTCCTCTGTTCCTCATCAATAATTTAAGTAAGTATCAAAATAGTGATAATTATGTCTATTTAAATATTGATAACACCCTTTATCAAAAAAAATAAATAAATATTGATAACACCATAAAATTCAATGCATTAATTTTAAAATAGATAGATATGATTCTAATAATTCTAGAATGTAGTGACCATGAAAACTCTAAATGATAATGATTTGTATTCAATGAACGCATTGGGATTTGGGGCAATTAGTGAGCCATTTGTATAAGTAACTTTGATATAAACAAAAGTAGTTACATATTGGTAAGGTCAGCCACTTAGCCCAGTTGCGCATTGCTCGTTGAATAACTTGCTAATTTAATTAATGATCCACTTGAACCTCAGTATTACAAGTTGTCCGTTGTCGCTTTCAGCTTATTGTAGTTGATGTCTACATCAAAAATTGGATTTGGGCTGGCCTGGTATGTATGAGAACATAACTACCTATACCATATTTTGGGAATATGCTGGCACGAGTCCAGCCTCTCAGTCACTTGGATTGGGCTTCTTCAACTTCAGAAAACAGTTAACTAGTGTTTAGTGTAAATAAAACCGCTTTGACACGATTATTAAATACTTCAATTATGTGTTAACTTATTTGACTCATAATCAATTCGAAATGACCTCATTCATTATTCATGTTAAGTTAAGTTAACACGTTTTGACACAAACCCATTTAAATCATATAAATTAATGTCATTTTTATTCAACACAAATTTGAATTTTAAATTTAGAATAAAAAAATTAATAGTTCTATTCATAAATTCTTAATTGAAACTCAAAAATTTCCAACCTTTTTATCAAAAAGAGAAGAAAAAACTCTCATTAAATTTATCTTTCTTAGATTGTGAATTTCTAAATTTAGGTGAAACTTCATTGGGTTCAATATAGAAATTTTAGATTGTATAATATATTACTTCAATTGATATTATTATGAAAAAAATATAGTTTGTGTGACAAAAAAGAAAGAGATTTTGGCACACCTCATAGAGACCTAATGTCCAGGCAATTTTTGTGTGTGAACACCTGTCAGTCGTTAGAAGGCTACCTTTACTAGAATTGGATTTGTTTTTCAGAGTTAGGCATAGAACTTGACATTGGCCTACTTCACCAATGGCCTAAAGGGTCCAAGGAAAAATGTACGAAAAATTATGAAATTTAATTTATATCCAACAGTAAAATAAAGAGCATAATAGTATAGATCTAGTAGTGAAATGAAAACATAATAATGTATGAGATCAAAATGAAACAAAACAATTCTAGTGGTTTTAGTAAATTATGTTTTCACTTTTCAGTAGTAAAAAGAACAGTAAAGTATCATATGTTTAGTGATTAAGTATTAGTGAAGCAATATGTGTCTAGTGGTTAAATAACAATAAGACGGTAACCGAGTACAAGTTGTCATATGATAATTTCAAATTAAAAGTAGGCGATTTATCTATTGCCTTTTAATCAAGAGCTTGATTACTCAACTTGACTAATGACTATTTAGTTTTGGGAATACGTCATTATTTAATTGTAGTGTATAATGCTTTTTTAATTATAATTATTATTTTGTTGTGAAAAAAAAAAAAGTAGGTAGCGACAGAGCAAGATATTTTTGGTCCGAGCAAAGCTAGTGAGGTAGAGAGGTGAGTCTGAAGGTCAAGGAAGCAATGCAGTGTTTATACAACGCAATGCCTCGTGGGTGGCGGGCATATCGGGCATCACGTGACCCCACCGGTTTAACGGATATGATTAAAAATAGAAAGGTGGTCCCCCACCACCTACAACCACAATGCAAAAAAAGGGTTTCATAGTCCGCAATCGGTGCCACGCACCATGGAAAACAAATCACATCTAAAAGGGCCAAAAGCTCGAGAGGAGTAAGTGGTCCCCAGGGCCAGATCACAATTTATTAATGACCCGGTGGAGTCCGCGGCGCACGTGTGTGGTTTGTTGAATTTTGTACTAATGAAAACTCTGTTTGTGACTTTGTGGGGCTTATATCCTATGGCCGTTATCGATGGGGTAAGCTGGCTGCTCCTCAATTTCGAAGAATAGACTTCTTTGAGTTCTTTCTGCTTCCCAAAATATAAAAGAGATAAAGGAAAAAGATATAGAATTGGATTAGACAAATATTTGAAAGATTTTTTAATTTTTTAATTTGATAATTTCATTAATGGATGGTTATATATACAATATATGACTGAGGAACCCCCTCCCTAAACTATTTTCCTTTTACCCCTTTAAACAAGTCTGTATCAAATGTACAAAATTGTGAACTCATTAACTGATTTCATTTTGTTGATTTTAGGTGTAAATTCAATGCCTTTATTTTACACAATTTATTTAAAAAGAAAAAGAAATGAATGATCAGTAGCTTAGCTATCACATGAATTCTTACAATCCAAATACTTTCTTCTCAGTTAATGGGGTATTTGTTTATTTTTTTAATTTTCCTTTACAGAAAAATAGAAAAATTATGAAGCCCACCAATCTTTATTCATTTAATGTTTATTAATACTCGATTTGATTTGTTTACAATCCTAAAATTGGTGGGATTTTTCCTTTTAAATAAAGAATATTATCTTAGAATTTTTTAATTTACCTATTTTACAGGATGAGATTTAATGTAACTTGTTTTTGGTATAAACAAATAAACAATAATCCTACCTCCCCTCTTATTTTTTCGGTTTGTTCTTAATAATAGAGTATACACCCATGTATTACTTTAGGACAATCTTTTTTCAGCAAGAATTCTCATGAATTTGAAAAACATGTTCAAGGTACTCTTATCAAACTTAATCATATTCTCACCCAAAAAACACAAATTGTTAAGTTTTATCTTTTATAATGTAGATTGATTGTACTTCATTAGATGATAGTTAGAGGCATTAGTCAAAACTATGAAAAAACAAAGTTATAGAATGGTACTGACAAAAAAAGATTCCATTGCAACTCTTTCAACTTTCATAATGAATTTCACCGTATAAAAGTGATAACACCAAAAGAGCTATTTTCTTTATAAAAACAAAGTTTTCCAAAATTATGTTCCCTGTCATTGTTAGATGCCAATTTTGGATTTTAAACCTAGAAACGGTAAAAGGAAAAAGGATCAAGGAACAGTATTAACCAGGATCAATTTAGGTAACATATAGATGGCGCAAACCAGTTGGGCCCACGTACAATGCCACAGCCCTATACTGTTGAAAGTGAACTCAAGTCTAAAAGTGCACACTTTTAATTTCACAAGGCAGCGCATACCACTTGGACCCTCCACAGTACCAACCCAACCCTCAAATAGTCCCTAACATGTCCACCTGGCTGTCTATCATGCAACTCTCTTATTACTCACGCAAATGGGAAATCATATTGGTGGGGTAATGGTCACGTGAAAGGAGGGCGTGGAGGGCATGAGACCAAGGAAGAGAAGAAGCTAGCTAGGAGGAGGATACAGAAGAAAGTTATAATTGTTTTTTTTAACATTTTTTTTTCTTTTTTTCATAATTATTGAGATAATATATTATATTTAGTTTTAATAAAGTAATATTATTAGTAATGAGCCTTTATTTTTATTTTTTGCTAAACATAAGGAGCCTACGTAAACTAATATTGTTCCAATTAATTCAAGAATTGTCATGTTAACATATATAAAATATGAGTCCTATTAATGAGTACCCTTAAACAATGGTTAAGAAGTATTTAATACTTCTACTTTATAGGAAAGTAATGAAATTTTAATATTAAAATAATACGAAAACAACTTTTAAAGATATTTCAGTCTTTTTATTTATTATTTTAATATTAAAAATTTATTATTTCCCGTAAAGTGTAAACATTTAATGCTCCTTAACCATTACCTTAAGGGATACTCGTTAACAAAATCCATAAAAGATTATAAAAAATAGGATTGACTTTAAGTACAAATTAGTTTGTAACAATCTTCTTACAACCCATTATGTGATAACTTAAATAACTATTTATATGTATTCTTAATTACATGATTTATTTAATGATTCATACAATTTGTTATGAGTTGTCACGTATATTAGATTATAGGAAAATTAATATATATATATATATATATATATATACTTGATAAATTAAATGATGTTTATAGTTTATATATTTTAATATGCATATAAAATTTTATATTAATTGGATATCAAATTACCATATATAAGGAATATATGGTAACACCACCCTAATTTAAAAGTAAAAAAAAAAAAATTGATATATACGATTGGGCGCCAACCAATGTACGCACACTCCCTGACAAAAGTGACAGAGCGTTCCCACATCCCCACGCAGTTCATTGATCACCGCACGCCGGCATGCAACGAGGCCCCGCCGCATACGTGTCCTTGCCCATCAATCACTTCAGGCCCCCAATCCTTGGTTTTATTTTCTGACTCTTGATTGCACGTTTAGTGTGACTCCCACACTCCCTACACTACTGCCGATAAATAATGGGAATTTGCTAAAACACAGAGTCATATTTTGAAGTTTGAACCTACTAGCTTTCCTGTATCTTACAATTTATTTCATTGCCGCACGTACCTAGCTAGACATAATAGTATTACTCATGACCCGTCACTCGTAAGTCGTAACCCTTGTACGATTATTAGGTTTGCAAATAATTCGATTATTGTAAAAAACATATATGACTTTAACATTTAATTTGCTACTACCAAATTAACTCATTCCATGGAATGGACACTTTTGTTTTTTGAGAGGACGTACGGGACAAAATTAGTTTAATTATTTTTAGCCTAATTTGTTCTAGAATTTTAAATTAAAACTTGATTAGCCTTGTTGTTTTAATATATAGGCAACTAGAATTAGGTACAAATAAGATTCAGTAGAGAAAATTTTTGTGATTAGACCTCTTTGTATAAGTCCAAACCAAGCCAAGCCAAACTTATAAATAGCTTCAATTACTTGTGTCCATTCCCCCACCCACAAAAACAAATTTTGGCCGTTTGATTTGATATTTTTATTAGTATTTTCAAACTTTTCTTTTTGGGGTTATGAAATTGACCGTTTGAATTTTAGTGGTGTACAAAAGAAATCTTCCTTTGATTTTCCATTATGGGTAGGCTAATCATAGCCTTATCCCTTTAAACTTCATTAATTTCCCACATTAACCCCTCTTCTTTAACTATACTCGAAACGACGTCGACTCATGGTCTAGACTTTTTGCACTTACAATACCTCTCCTTTTTAAAAAGCCTAAACACGTGTTAGTCCCGTGATTCCGGAACAAAAGCCTGCAGTGGCAGTATCGTAATTTAAACCATTTTCCATGGCCAATTACAATCATTCCCTCTTATTTAGTTCACCTGCCTCAAAATCCCATTCTCTTTAACAACTCTCTCTGACCGAAACGCCAAAAAAAAAAAAAAAAAAAAAAAAAAGACCGCCAGTTCACGCTTTTCCGTTTGGTTCCCGAGAAAGAATCATAAAAATTTCCCGAGAAAAGATTTCATGTGAAGCAGCAGTAGCTCTGTTCTAGTTCTAGTTCTAGTTCCAGCTAAAGTTTGTAGCGGCGGAAAATGACGTCGGGGGCGAGAATGCCGACGTGGAAGGAGAGAGAGAACAACAAGAGAAGAGAACGGAGGAGGAGAGCGATCGCCGCGAAGATCTACTCCGGTCTGAGAATGTACGGAAACTACAAGCTTCCGAAGCACTGCGACAACAACGAAGTCCTCAAGGCTCTCTGCAACGAGGCCGGTTGGACCGTCGAAGACGACGGCACCACTTACAGAAAGGTACGCACTAATTCAATCACTACAATTTTTTTTTTTTTGTATGCGTACGTTAGCGAAGAACTGTAGAGTGAAGATAGCACGCGCCGGTGGTGTCAGATTACTGAAAGTCGATGATCTGAAATATTTTTTTCGAAGTGCGATCTAACATGATCGACGGCTGTGATTGATTTAACGTACTGGCGTACGATAGATCTGAATTCTAAGATTCGCTATGCTTCGACGAACGGGAACAATACCCTGAAGCCTGAGATTCACAGAGACCACGCAGAGACTTTTTCCTCAACGGGACGAAAATATCCCCGGGTCAAACAACGAAATGACGCTTAAGAAAATTCAACGAAGGGTAATCTCGTCAAGTTGGGAGTTGGGACCACAAATCATCTCAACTTTGGGTTTCGCTTTAATGCAACTGAATGTTTTTCCCTTTCCTTTTTTTTTTTTTTTTTTTTGGTGTGACTGTGTTTTCCTTTCTCGTGAAAATTTACATTAATTTTACCGTTAGCTTCCCGAAACTGCCACTGCAACTAACTCAACAGTCCGTACGTGCGCAGGGGTAGTTTCGGTATTTAGAGATCTAGTACCTTTTGTTAAAGGAATTTAGTGGGTAATTAATTATCCTAGATTCCCGGGGGTAATTGGTACGAGTAATACTTGATGATATTTGATGGTGGGGTGGGCCCGGAAAGTGTTTTTTAATGTTAATGATAGATAATTAATGAAAGAAAAAGTTTGTTTACGGATTAATTAATGGATTAAAGAGATATTTTCGAATCCTTGGATTCCTCTTTTAACTTTTTATTGTATTGGAGGGTGAGTTTGTAACTCGCAAGATTAAGGAACAAGTCATAGAAGGTGGTGGATATAGCGTGTCTGATATAAACACACAATTGTTGACATTAAGAAAAGGATTTGGTCTGGTGGCAATTACATAATTGCCATCATGCGGGCTTTTACTTTTCTTAGGTAGTAAAGCGTGTGGTGGCATGGTGGGGGTGTTTTAGTTTTTGATTAAGGAACATGCTTTGTTGGATGATTTGTCCGTAGTAAGCACACAATTGTTGACATTGAGAAAAAAGATTTGGTCTTGTTGCCAATCACATAATTGTCATCATGCCTTAAATTACTGTTGCAGCACTTAAGCCTAATGTTGCTTGGAAGCATTGGTTTGACAGAATAGGATAGAGTTTAGCTACAAACAGTAGACGAGGGTATTGGTACTGAGACAGTAGGTTATTATTGAAACGTCATCTTTAGGCGCATTATAATGTATAATCCCATTTTGGTTTCTTTTGCATATTAAGGTGCAAGTCTATCAATTTGAAAAAAATAAATTTTGGAGTGTTGGTCTCACCATAGAACTGAAATTAGGTCATTTAAGGTGCATCATACTTTCAGTTCTATACTTAATTAATAAAATTTCTTACTTATAAGGTGCATTATACTTTTTGGTTGGAGTAATAGCTCCAATTACATAGATAAATTTATTCATAGAAATATATAAATCAAAGGGGTAATCAAAATACTATGGGATGTTTAAGTGCTTAGTCCTCCTGACAATTTAATTTTGACCCAACCAAATGCAGTGTGATAGTTTGACAGTGTTCTTTTTCCATTAATGATCGTTTCATTTTTGTTTTGTTTTCTTGAGGATCAGATCTTCCAATCCATCAAAATCTGTTACACAAGCATCATGCTTTTATTCTTACACTCAGCATGTTCAAGTATAACAACGTTTACAATCAGTTTGGAAACCTAAATATGAGTTGCATGATAAAAGTTGTCATGAACCATGCTCATGTAACTGTCAACTGAAAGAAAAAATGTAAAGAAAAAGGAAAAATTTGTGGTGCATTGAAAATATTTTTGTTTTTAATTTGCAATCTAGTGAAGTCATGGCTGGATCTCTGCAACTTCATTTTTCATGTCTTTTTTATTTTATTTTATTAATTTTATGGATTAAGTTTTATTATCAAAAAAGAAAGAGATAAAGATTTTCAATGAAGCTGAAAACAAGCATTAGGAATTCCTATGCCCTAATGCACTCAATCATCTAATCTTCTTTTCAAGGGGTACATTGAAGAGGCAACAATACAGCTAACATCTCATAACCTGAGAGGGTAAGAAAAAGAACATGACATACATCTAGGACATGTTCACCACAAGACATAAGAGAACCTAGCCACCTAGGTAACCTATCTCCAAGATTTTGGCTCTCACCACCTGAGAGCATAGGCAATCTTATACAGAAGGACTGTGTGGTAGAATCAAAAGAACCCTTGATAGGATTACTACCTTATCCCTCTTCCTCTGTGGATTTAGATTTTTGGAGCTGCTCTTCTTTGCCATTGTGGAAAGACAGGTAAAGGCTTCTCTAGAGCCATCTTGATTCTTGAGTGTAGAAATTCTCTCGTTCATACTCTTGTCCTCTCAATCAAGTCATTTTACATTTTTATTTAGTTTTGAGTATTACCATATGTTCTGTATCTTAATTCTCTCTAGCAGACTTTTAAACAATTTGAATTATTTGCCACAGTAGTCAGCAACAATCAGTTTTTTTTGTTTTTTTTGTTTTTGTGCAGGGATGCAAACCTGTTGATCGAATGGACATTATGGGCGGATCTACATCTGCAAGTCCATGCTCATCTTACCAACCGAGCCCGTGTGCATCATACAATCAAAGTCCTGCCTCATCTTCCTTCCCAAGCCCAGTCTCATCACGTTATGCTGCCAATGCCAAGGGGGGTAATACTGATGCCGATTCACTCATCCCATGGCTGAAAAACCTTTCATCAAGCTCATCATCGACCTCATCCAAGCTCCCCTACCATCTTAATCTCCATGGAGGTTCCATAAGTGCTCCAGTCACCCCTCCATTGAGCTCCCCAACAGCCCGAACTCCCAGAACCAAAAATGACTGGGATGATCCAACTGTTGCCCCGTCATGGGCTGGACAGCACTATCCTTTCCTGCCCTCGTCTACACCTCCAAGTCCTGGCCGTCAGGTCCTGCCTGATTCACGGTGGTTTGCTGGTATCCAAATTCCCCAAAGCGGGCCATCATCCCCCACATTTAGTCTTGTATCACGAAATCCATTTGCATTTATGGAGGAGGCGTTATCAGGAGGAGGGTCTCGGATGTGGACTCCTGGGCAGAGTGGCACATGCTCTCCTGCAGTAGCTGCAGGGGTTGATCACACCTCAGATGTTCCAATGTCAGATGGGATTGCAGCTGAGTTTGCATTTGGCTGTAATACAACAGGATTGGTGAAGCCTTGGGAAGGAGAAAGGATCCATGAGGAATGTGTATCTGATGATCTTGAACTTACACTTGGGAGCTCTAGAGCTAGGTAACTTGGAATAGATTTGTGGCTGAATGGATACAGCTGTGGAATAATTCCTTTGTTTAGCTCCTGTTTATGTGTGTATTAATGATTGTCTTGGCGATGCAGGTAGAGAGGCTCGACAGAAGTTGGTAGTGCAAATTATCCATGGGTCTCTTGGTTTGGGTCTTCTTGTGAAAAATTCAACTCCATGTCCCTGGGTGTTTCCATTGGCAAGGCATGCCAGTTAGAAGTACAGTGAGTAGGAGCAGCTTCTTTTCTAGTTTTTCCATCCATTTTCTGTTCCCCCTTCCTCCATAAAAATAGAGAACGAAAAATTAAATTATAAATAGTTCATGGTGGTGCTTTGCCCCTTCAGTTCAATTCTTTCTTCTAATTTTCTTTTTCATTTTTTTAAAAAGAGGAAGTTTCCTTATGGATTTGGTGTTGGTTGCTGGAGTGATTTCATGTTTGTGATTGAAAGGGATTTTGGATGTCAAGATTAACTGAATGGTTATGGAGTTACTAACTACACTGGTGCAATGGATACCATGTCCTCTCTCTCTCTCTCTCTCTCTCTCTCTCTCTCTCACACACACACACACACACACACACATATTGCATTCACTATTACTGCAATATGAGAATGGTTGAACTCAAATCACCATTAATGTTGTAAGTTACATTGATTTTTCCTGTCTGTAACTCTGTATAACAGGCTTTGACAACTGAAAAGGATTTAGGAATTATAATCAAACTTTAAGCATGTCATGATACATTTTGCATTGAATAGCAAATTTTCTACCCTGTTTTAGTGGGAAATGAATCTTGAGGGAAGATAGGTGTTCAAGATTATTGTGACCGTAGTTTTCACGAGATATATAATCGAATAAAGTGCATGGCTTCCTAAAAAGGTGCTTTTTTGACAATATATGGGAGATGGTGACTAAATCAGGAACCAGTGGGTCTTGACTTCACTTCTTCTTGTTGACTAGGGGAAAAACTTTCATGGGGGTAATCTCTTTCTAGTACTTAGACATGGTGAGTGATTTGAAGAAAGTGACATTCTTGTGTAGAACAATTGAGAGACGGGAATAAATATAGGGACACAACTTGTTCCACAACTTACTGAAATGACTGGTTTTGAATGGTAGGAAAAAAAAAAAAAATGGTTTTAGTGGTGGATTCTTGTGAAAGTGATTGTCTACCATTCACAAGTTATCACCTGAGCAA
The DNA here is from genome assembly GCA_907173295.1 of Fagus sylvatica. Classification (NCBI taxonomy): domain Eukaryota; kingdom Viridiplantae; phylum Streptophyta; class Magnoliopsida; order Fagales; family Fagaceae; genus Fagus; species Fagus sylvatica. The sequence continues at coordinate 30,214,304 of OU015767.1, forward strand.
GTTGTGAAAAAAAAATTGTAATTTAAGTAGTGTTTATAGCAAAGTTAGGGTGACGGAAAGTTTTAACCTATGTCAAACACAATGGAGGGTTGATTGAATAAGTTCATCAATCCATGAATAAATTAAGGGGACTACCTACTCTGGAATGTGTGATTTCCCAAATAAAATGACATGGATGAGGCAATCTCTCCTCAATTAGGAATAAAAATAAAATTCCTTTAAGCTAATGATAACACAATAAAAGTGAAAGAACAAAATTTAAGTACAGTTTGCTTAGGTGTTATATGGTTCTCCAATTAATGCAATAGGTTAACGAGTTTTCATATGATTGAATTTAATTGTTGTTAATGGGAAGATAACACAGTTTATTACTTATGCTTCCATGGTTTGGAGGGCTAATATCACAGTCATCAGTCATCACTCTCGGCCAAAGTTTAATGACTTTGTGAGGCAAAATTTCCTGATTGGCTTTTAGGATAGAAGCCGTGCTACCATTCAAACAGCCGGCCACATTGTTGTGCCACATCTAATGAGAGAGAGGATATATATATCAATCCTAAATTTGTTTAAGCTCTTGACATAATTGAATCCATCCCAATTGCAAGGTCCCCTCATCTCTGTGCTTATTTGATCTCCTATTTCCAAGAGACACACTATCACATACTAGCCATATAAAGGAGGCAAACAGAGGAATACAGTGAACCATTTTTGGCAAATTAAGTGCTGATTAAAAAAAAAAAGCAGAACTATACTCCTCTTTTTGCAACTTTATTTCTTGGAATATGTTACAATTTATTATTATTATTATTTTTTTTCTGATTGTTTTGGTCTTGAAATAAATCACAACCTGTTCAACAATTTAAGAATTATATACAATTTGAGGCAGGGAGGCATAAGTTGTTCCACCAAGTTATTGTCATTAAGCATACATTGCATTGGTGCATGAACTAGTTTTCCCCCTTCTGTTTTTTTTCTTTCCATTTTCACATATTCTCAAATAAGACATGCTATACATCACCTGCTTCTTACTTTACATGTAGCATGTGCAAAGAATGGCAGCAAAGTAACCTGTACAAACTAAAATGCTTCAGATTGAATGTTGATCACTGATGAAAGTCAACAGAGAAGTTTTAGCCAATTCCTTCCAATCAACACTCAAGTTTCTGATATATATCTGAAAGAGCATGATAGAGGATGGAAGCAGCAGGAGGCCTCGGCAGGGAGCCAAGAAGTATATCTAACGCATTCAATGACTGGCTGCCATAGAATCGAGAATTCTCCTTTATTCGGGTCGTGACAATACTCCCTTCAAAGGAACAACCAACGAATGCACCTGCATGTTCAAAGATAATCAAATTCTGCGAGTATAAAGAAGGAACTACCCAAAATATGAAAAGTAGAAACAAGAACAACTATAAATAGCCTTCAAAAGATATATGCACAAAATAGTATAAAATGCACCTTTACTGCAGCTGTATGTATAACAAGCAGCATAACCACCGTCACCAGCTCGTAAATCAGCTTCAGCTGCCCTTCCAACATTTCCCACTGCTGCACTCAAACCAGCTCCAATTGAAAGATGGGCATTACCACTAAATGTCTTGACAGCATCAGTTGTTCTCAACACAATTATGAAGTCTGTCAACTCTCCTCCAGCCTAAGAAAAAGAAAAGGAAGATTTCAAATTTTATAGAAGAAAAGAAAACGCATACAAATTGAGATCAAGGATGTAAGAAACTTTCCTGCAGATACATTAAATAGGACATTAGGATCAAGGTTTGAGTTGAAATGTATAGGTGCATGCAGGATTGAATTTTTAAACACAAAATATATACACAGAACAAACATTGAGGCTGTTCAAATTTTAATAGCATTTGCCTGGAAGAATCTGGAAAAAGAACATACAATGACAATCCCTTGTAACCTGTTGATACAGTCTGCTTCCATTTCATAAAACTTGGAATAGATAAAAAGAATTTATGTCGAAGTCATTATAGATGAACTAGCTCACCTGAGCCCCCCAACCCACACCAAATGTAGAAATGGCAGATGGTGGAGACCATGAGCCATCTTCTCTACGAGCAACCACAAGTCCAGTTCCTATATTGTAGGTAACCATCATTCCAACTTTCACAACAGTAATTATTGCAAGGCCTTTTGCTTGTCGTAGAATAGCATCCGGAATTTTCTTCTCAGGTACCTGCGCATTTATATAATTTATGTTCCACCAAGTAAAGCACTAAACAAGAACCCAATAAATTTAGCCAGATAATTTCACTAGAAGCACAGTCAATATAAAAAATTAACGCAAGAAATTCATGAAGAAACATTTATATAAATTCTTCTCTATTCTCAGTAATGATTGAAGCCAGAAATAAGCTTCATCTGAAGTATTCCTTGGAAGAGAGAAAGACCTCAAAGCAAGTAAGACAGTTCATTAACTAATATGCTATCTTAGAATAAAACACTATGGAATATATATTCTAAAAGTTAAAACCAAACCCATCAAAAATTTGTTTGAAGACTTCTATTGAAGGTTTAGGCATCAATAGTTTTTTTTTGGTTAAGTAATTAATGAGAAGGAGAGGAGTAGATGAAGGTCTTATAGGTGTAAGCCCCAAGCCCACCTCAAAACTCCCAAGGTAGCTTAGGCACTTATAAAGGCAACATCCAACTCCCTCCTTAGAATGCGAGACAAAGCCCACAAGAGACCCTTAGGGTTTTTTTTTTTTTTGGCTATGTAATTAAGGAGAAGACAGAGTAGATGAAGGCCTTATAGGTGTAAGCCCCATGCTCACCCCAAATTCACAAGGTAGCTTAGGCACTTATAAACTGCCTCCAAAGGTAGGCATTTTTTGTTTGGACAGCAACTTTGGAGAAAAATTTAACAGTTGAGTAAACCCTTCTTTTTTATGAAAGAAAAACATAACAGTTGATAATGCTATAAAACAGAAGAGGATTATTATGGATTAGTGTTGTATGTGTAAGCAAAATGGAGAGCATGTACACCACATGTTAATTCACTGCTCAGTAGCTATGGAGTGATGGGCATTGGGCTGCTGCCCAGGGTCTTGTGTCCGGCTCCTCTTTATTAGATTTCATAGACACATGTTCTTTTACTTTGTAATGCTGACATATCTGCTGTACACACTTTGTGTACATGGATTTTGTCCCCTTTTCTTTCTTTAATGAAATTTTACTTATAAAAAAAAAAAAAGCTATGGAGTGATGGGCTTTTGTCTCTGTGGTTTTTAGTGTGAGATGGGTCATGCCTAAGTCAATGCTTGCTTTGTTTCAATGTCGGCAAAGGAGACCTACCTTTTTCAGGAATAGTGCTCAGAATGTGGTGCCAGCATGTTTCACGTCAACTATTTGATGGGAATGAAATAGGTGGACTTATGAGGGACAAGAGTTTTCTATTGATAGAATTAAGTATTCTCGTCCAATCTCTACTATTTTGGCTGCTGTTAGATGGAAGTAGTCCATCAACTTTACTTTTTTTGAACTTATTGTATACTTTTTTATTATTTTGGGGAGATACTAGTACACAGCTTATCTACATATGTGATTTCATTGTATTTTCTATATATTGCCTTCTGTTTTTGGTTTTTAATAAAAAAAAAAAATTTCTTAAAAAAAAAAAAAACTTACCTTGTTATATGCACGAATTGTGTTTGCTGCCTTATAGATCTCATATTCCATGGACTGTCCCCAAGGAAAATTAACCCAGGATCTCAAGGTACTGAGGTCTGTTAGGTCATGGGTTGGCAACTGAGCAGCATGACTTACTTGGTCCATCAAGTATGGCTGGACAGACTCAATCCGGACACAGCATACATCACACACCCGTTGGGGATCCCCAACACGGAACTTTGCAGGCAGTAAGCTCCTTCCTTTAGTGCATTCACCACAAAATACTCCTCCACAAAACCGGCAGTGATGCCGGGAGCAGATGATCGGATGAAACCGCACACCACATAGCATACAAGAAGAAGCAGCACTGTCGGGCAACCATTTTGGTGGCTCTGCTTCAAGTATTTCCCTTACATTGCCATAATTAGCCTCCGTGAGAGTCTGGGCGATCTCATTCCAAGCTTGCTCAAGTAGATGCCTTGATACCCATGAAATTGTACACCTCTGGATGTCACCCGAAGCAATAGCACTCACTTTCCCACGTGCCACAAGTAACATCTCCGCAATCACATCCCACATGGTCAACTGCTTTTCTTCCCCAAGGTACTGGCTCCACCCCATATCACCTTCAGGGAAGTAACCCCCATTTGTGTGAAAACCTTTGGCCCATTCTTCACGATCACCTTCCAACATGGGTGGAACAGAAACAGGTATCCAAACTCCAGTTTCTTCAGATAGCGGCAAGTCGTAAAAGAAGTATTTTCCTTGCTTCTGATGGTCAGCTTTGGAGTCTCTTTTCTGATCATTCTCATCTCTGGAGCCTTGAGGTAAGTCAGTCTCACATTCTTCAGACTCATTCAATCTTTGGCTCTTGGTAACAGCAGTGGACAGCAAATCATTGTGCTCTTCGTGATTATTAACCCCACCATCATTCTATTATCAGTATCACCAAAAAGCAACACAACTATCACTCAACAATGCGGAAATACAATTCAGAAAAAAATATTCAAGCTTTCAGAAGCTACTGTATTGTATGGGACTCACGAAGTAGTTAGTCAACCTAACAAAAATTAAGTGAACAAAAACAATAATTTTACTCAATGGAAACTAAATAATCATTGACCCACCAACCCAATAGCACCCACAAGACCCCGATTCTAATTTTGCCAAAATCAATATCTAAAATACAAACAAATCAAAACTATTTCCCGAAACAGAAACATATTCATAAGAAGGCTAATAACTAATAAGCTGAGAAACAGAATTCCAATAGCTGGTATAAAATATAAGCATTAAACACCCAGAAACAAAACTCAGTTTGAGTCTTAAAATTTATATTCTTGACCTTCGCTAAAGAAAGCTAGCTAGGTTTGGCTATATCAAAATAGAAAGAATTTAAAAAAAAAAAAATCCAACAACCAGAAAATATTAGCAATATGAACAATATGATTATAATTTAAATTAACAGTAATAAGTCTAGCAGCAAATTACAATAAAACTCAAAGTCCAAGCAAATAATCTGTTTCTATAATCTTCCCAAAAAGAAAAAACAAAAATTGACCAAATTCAACAACAAAGAATAACAATACCGGAAGAGAATTGGAATCCCGGCAACCTAAATCCTGTGGTGAAGATGAACTGGAAACCCTAGAGGGCGAAGTGTCGGTTTGGTTCTGGGTCTGCAATTGCGTCGTGGAAGAATCAAGGTTTTGGTTGTTGTGTTCCATGGTCGATGTAAGTTGAGAGCTAGCGAAATCCTGAACTTCAATCAGCGAATGTTTTTGCACTCAAAACCCAAAACCAAAAGCAAGAAGAGGTAGGAGTTGGCATATGGTGAAACTCTCGGAAACGATATTAACGTTTTGCTTACGTATGTTTTATCTTTTTCTTTGCGATGCTGGCACGTCAACTACACGTCGTTTGAGATGGTGTAGGCCCAAAGGGAGAGTGGGAGCTCAAGGAGGGAATAGCAACTTTTTTTTTTTAATGGGCCGAATGCCCAAAAGGATTCTCTTTCCCTTGTAACTCAAATGAAAAGACGACAACAATTTGGGCCCGTCTGGTGCTTTCTCGGTCCGAGGAACTCGGTGGAACTTTGGGTGTTGTACAGTTTAATTAGTAAAGTTTGTTGTTGTTTGATATTAAGACTTAAGATAATATATATATAAATATATATATATGATTTTGTTAACGAGTGTCCTTAGGCAATGGTTAAGGATTATTAAATGCTTATACTTTTATGAGAAATAACAAAATTTTAATATTATAATAATGAATGAAAAGACTAAAATATCCTTAAAAACTGTTTTTGTATTATTTTAATATTAAAATTTCATTACTTCTATAAAGTGTAAGAAAGCATTAAATACTTCCTTAAGGGCACATTGTCCTAAGGGCACTAGTTAACAATATATATATATATATATATATATATATATATATATATTGTCTACTCATAGAAGGTAAAAAAGAAGAAAGAGAATCTAGTTATGTAATTTATTTAATGCAAGATCGCTTTTATATGTATAATAATGCACCAAAAAGTTTATAAAAAAATCTGTAGGTATTATTGAGACTCAGGTAGTCAGGTTTAGTGTCCACATTAATGAACTCTAAAAAATAAACTTATCCATAAGTTAAAATAGATATTCTTAAAAAGACAATTAAAGATTAAAAGAGTAATTTTCTTTTAAATTAATAGAAAATTTATTCACCACCACCAAAAAGAGAAGAAGCACTTATTCTACTACAAAAGCAGTTATAAAAATTAAAATCTAGTATTGCAACTAACTCATTTCTTTTTAATCTCACCCTTTTATTCCATCTCTCTCACATTCGCCCTCACCCTTAAAGTTATGTCGTTTTTCTTTATCACATGTCATTAAAAGAGGATTTTCATTTCGAATGCTTTTCTTGTTTCAATAAGGACAATCTACCTCATTCTAGCAAATAAGCCTGATTTATAGATGGTTTTGTTCCTTGAGTAATGAAATTTCCTATTTAGCCAAAAAGAAAAAGAAAGAGGATTTTCACTGGCTTGTCACTTCAATACCAAAACTTTGTGTTGATTGTTTACTACTTTCGAATACCAAATTAATTTGTGGTATTCTTTGGGTGTGGGCGACTGGGCAGTATGTTGTATTGGGTTGATTTGAGTTGGAACTCTTTTTTAAGCTCAAGTTGGGGCGGATTTGAGTGGAAATCATGTAATAATTTTCATGTAAGCATGTTCCTTAGGCCCTTGCTGGGTTTGCTAAAGAGAAAGAGAAGTCATTTATGTGGCCTTTTATTTTCATTCCCATTGTACTCTCCGATTTAAAAATTAAAAAATATATATATATTTTCTTTGTAACTTTATATATATATACTAGGGTATTTGAACAGTAGTCTTGGTAACTTGGAAAAAAGTGAAATCTGGATCAAATTTAAAATCTAAGATCTGTTTGAAATTCTGTCTTGATGCCGAAAGTGGTCTACTTTAACTTGTCAGGAATCTTGTCACTTTAAAACTTGTTTGAATCTTTCTTTGAACTTGTCATTTGCACTTGTCTTGGAACCTTTCTTTGAACTTGTCAATTTGCACCGAAAGCAGATTTGTTGTCCATTTATATCAAAAGGAGTCTTCTTTTGTCTTCATTATGTCAGGAATCTAGTGATGAATAATTTGAACAACTTGAAATTTGAAACTTGCTTTTGTGCCGAAAGTAAACTTATCCAATTTGAGTCTTCTTTACATCTTGTCAACTTGTCAATAACTTGTCAGAAATCTCTAAGTGTTCAAATTTTGAATAGCTTTTTTATCAAAGTCATAGTCTTCATCATACTCCAGTATTAAAAAATATCAATATATTATTTAATATCAATTGCGACTCTCCTTAGGCTATCAAACTTTTTATAGATGAATATTAAGATCATTCTAAATTCTTTGATGAATGGTTTGTAACCCACATTTACTCGAAGACTAATTTCGTGACTCACCTGATAACTAAGTATTAGTGGACTTTTTCTAGTTTCAATTTGAATATTCAGAAGAAAAAAAAAAAAAAAAAAATCAAATCAAACAGTACGCCGCCGTTTTAATGTTTTAAACATAAATTCTCCTCGGTGTCGTATCAGTGATTCAGTGGGCCGTCAATTCCATAGACCTCTATCAGCGCTTTTGCGGTAATTACAAGTCCAATTGACGACTGAATGACTCCAACAGCGATGGGCTCTTTCTTTAATTAGTACTAAAAAAACAAAAAGCCTTCAGCTTCTTCTTCTGGGTGCAGCTTAAACATTTGTGACTCTCTCATGGCTTTTCATACTACTTTCTCCACCTCTAAGCTCCGGATCTCAGTTCCAATCATCCTTATCCTCCTTCTCCTCCAAACTCTACATGCCACGTCGTCATCAGCTCGTCGAAACCTATTACGCTCCGCTCCTCAGTCTCGAAGGAACAATAACCAGATCCCCAACTGCATCCATTTGGTCTCGGAGTCTCAGTGCTCGCACAATCCCAAGTGCCGCTGGTGCCGAAGCCAATCCCTCGACGACACCTGTTTCACTAAATCCGAGGCTTGGCGCTTGCCTCTACAGGTCTTCTCTTGCGACCAATGATCTCGTTCCCTGAATTTTTGATCCTCGTTGTTCGGACCAATTTTTTTTTTTTTTTTGTTTGTTTTGGAGTTGGAAATGAAATTTTGATGAATTCTTGTACTTATTAATTTTGTTGAGAGAATGACAGAATTGTTTTATTCTCTATATGTTTGTTTTTGGTTTGTGAGAGAATCTGAAAATGTGATTAAACTCACAAAAGGAATTAATTAGGGTTTGGAATCTCAGATTTATGTGTTGTATGGACCTGAGATTTGAATTTTGTTATTATTAATTGAGCCTAATAATCCTTATACTTAATTTTGCATTGAGAACTTCAAGCTGCATTGTACTCCATATTGTAATTGCTTGATAAGAAGAGGATAAAGAGTAAGATGTAGATGTCGATCAATGCATTTTTACGTGGAATCTTTCGTCTTAGAACTATTGCTTAGCAGTTCAAACTTTCCATGCTATTGGATTTGTTGAGGTCATTTTCATCTTGTCGTTATCTCGATACTAAAAACCTTGATTATAGTTTTGTACTTTGCAAAATTTAGATAATACATGTAAATTTTTACTCAGTTAGAAAATGGTTTCCGAAAGAAGCAAAATTTCACATACATGGGTCTTAGGCTGAAGTTGCATATGCTCTGTAGTCTTATTTTGTGTTCATGATCAGCATATGTTCTAATTGGCTTGACAGTGACCACTTTCGTGTTGCTCATGCAATCACTTCGATTTCGAATAAGGTGTAGTATGTGTGGAGAAAACCACTGGATTTAGTTTATGACTACTGTAATAAATAATTTGAGGTGGAGGAAGATGCCAATCTAACAATCACAACAATACAATAATCTGATTTTTTCTTACTGGGTAGCCTTTATGGTGTGTACTGCCCAAGCCAAGGGTTGTACAGGTGGTACCACAAAGCCATAATGCATTTCTCTGCTATGCGGTTTCCTCATTACTGTAATATGTACTTTTCATCTGTCTCTTTCAATGTTCTTGACCACCTAAATTTACAACTACCAAATTAAATCATGTTGATAAGAAGAATCGCTTTCCTGCATTAATGCTTTACTCCAGTCCACAGTTATGCTAGTGCAGGATGCTCCTAGTTTGTAACTAGAGTATGGTATTACATGCAACCAAACGGACCATTTAGAAATTTAAAATTCTGTCCAGCATCTGCCTCAGCTGTGTCTAATGGCTTGGCCATTCTAGAAGTCTGCTACTGTGTTCATTGTCATGTCACAGGTGAACCTGCTTAATTCCAATTAAGTTAATTGTTTTATAAACTTAATTTAATACCTCTGTAGTAGTTAAGAGACCAAAATTCTCCATGTGGCATTCGAACCCCAAGGGTTAGCACAATTGGCTTGAAATCACTCGTCATGAAGTGGAGGTCACTAGTTTGAATCTCCATGTGACATTTGTCCAATTTCTGAAGGAAAGTAATGATGAACTTAAACGGACTTCTGTTATATCCTCCTAGTTCTATGCCATAGAGCTAATTGTAGACAATTTCCTTGCATATGCTTTTATAATTCCACATTCCACATTCCGGCATTTCTTATTTGGTTTGATGCTATTAATCAGTCTTATATTGGGTTTGGATCTTGATATTTTGACTCTTCAAGCTAAGGTTTAGCTCAAATAGCACACTTCCTCACCTTGTAAGATCAAAGTGGAGGGTGAAGTCATAACTTCTAGGCTCATGTGTATGCTGTACCATGCAAACGTGTATGCAAACAATTCCCTATGTTTTGGAAGTATGTAAATTGGATGTTAATTCATCAAAAAATTAGATATAAATGTGGGCTAGGGATTGTCAAGATTTTAGGCTTTAATGAGACTTTACCAAAGTCTTGCCATGCTCAGTTCTGCAATTTTCTGATCAGGCATTACCTTTATAGAGCAATAATAGAGTAGCACACCCCTTATCTGTTTTCTTTAGATAAGACTTACTTCATAAAGGATTTATTTCATTTGAATCTGTTCATAGGCAATGAATAGTTCCTCCAGAAAGGTTCTCTAAGGTGGTGGTGAGAAGCAGAAAAGCTTCTCCATTATGAGGCTTAACAGCACATGCCTTTAGAGATTCAAACTCATATTGCACCTTGGAGAGTGATCAAAACCAACAAGAGCAAAGAAAAAAAAAGGTGAAGAGCTTTACTTTTCTATCTAGACTACAAGTTAATAAGGGGTGTTAAAAGGAAATGCAGCAATTCTGCAAGGGGAAAGAAAACAGAGCACTTTGGTTTGATTAGTTGAGTATAGTTACTCATGTTGAGAGCTATATAAAGATTTCTAATTTCCTAAACTTGGTAGTTGCAAAGGTCTCCATGAGGAACTTAGAGACATGATTGTTGAATGACTTGCAAATCTCTCTTGCTCCCTCTTAAGCATTGGCTAATTAACTGTTAGACCGCTCTTTGACAGGCTTATAAGGACGGATATGAGTGAGGGCTTTCTCTTATAATTTGGCAGATTTTAACAAAATAAGCTGAAGATTACTAGTATTGGAATGCTTACAAGGAAATATAAATGTGGCTACTGGCTGCTGAATCCATGTAGATAATCTAGTCCTATGGCGCTCCTTGGCAGGGTGACTGAAAATACAACACTGAGCTCTGCCACAATTTGCAATGTTGCAGAGTTGAAAACTGGAGAGACATTGCAGCTGAAGATTTGCTTACTTTGGTACTTCCGCAGGTTGTCCAAGTTTTCTTTTTTCATGAGCCCTATTGAAGAAGTGACAACATCAGTTGTAAAGGGTTATAGGCTTATAGCAGACTTGCATCCTATCAGAAGCTTGATTATGTAATTTTCAAATTTCACTTGGCACTAATTTGCTCTGTGAGGCGTTGGATTATTGTCTACAGAACCTTTTTGTGTTTGGGGATCTTGGATTCAATCAAAGTTTCCCTCGACCGTTATACATACAGTCATATAATTCCTTTGATTTTTTCTTTCAGCAACCCGACACCCTTTAAAACTAATAACATTAACGACAAAGGGGAGGTGAATGAAGAAAACAAAATTAGAAATTGCAATATGGTAAAAGTATCTCCAACCAAGCTTTCAAATCCACGTGGATAGCACCAACAACTCTAAATAGCATCATAGACATCTCCAAATTAAGAAGTCAAATTTCAAAATTTTTTTATTAAGTGCCAATTTTGTAAAATATCAATTTTAGATTTGACATATCGCTTTTAAATTTGACATATCGCTTAGAATGCCTAATTTTGGAGATGCCAAATATAATCTTTCAACTTATCCCATCAGCTATCAATTCTTTTTGAACATCTCCTAAAAACTCGGTTGGGAATGCTGCGGAAATGTTTTAGAAACATCTTTATAAATAGAGAGACAAGTGAGTGAGCAGGTTCACCAAACATACAAATACAATTGCAAAGAGCAAACCCACAGCCCGCTCGGAAGTTGCATGTATTGGTGAGCTCAAAGTGCTAATCTAAATTACATTGGAATAAACTAACTACTTGCAAAGAACCCTAAACTTGAATTTCCTTCAGGTTATCTTGTCACAAAATTTCAAATTATAGACACTTTGCAAAAGAACACTAAACTTGAATTTCCTTCAGGTTGTCTTTGTCACAAAATTTCAAATTATAGACACTTTGCAAAAGAACACTAAACTTGAATTCCCTTCTGGTTGTCTTGTCACAAAATTTCAAATAATAGACATTGAAATTAGAATGAGAAGTACAAAAACAAGTGGGTAAATGAATCATTAAATTAAATTTCCAAAGCTCCTTTTCTCATTTCAAATTGAACAACTCTTTGTTCAAATCACAAACTAGTATAATCATCATTAAACAAGAAAAAGAAACTCAAAACATTACTTAAGACTTCCGAACCATCATAGTATTTTATAATCTCCATTAACCACAAATTGCTTCACAGCATCCCTCATATCATCAAAGCAATCCGACCACTCAAAGAAATCGACCAATCTCCCTAACTCCCGGTCGCCGAGATCATCCGTAAATGGCCTGATCGGAATCGCATTCTCGGGCTGAAACGCGTAGGCATTAGGATTATCATCCACAATCACTACCCTCCTCATGTCTCTCCCTAAATCCGACAAGTCCTTCACGAATTTCCCATCAACTTCCTTGCAAGAATCACGATAAAGCCGGTGAGAGATCACGGCATTCGTGTCGAGGCGATCGAGCACGAGAGACGCGTATTCCTTAAGCCCTGCAGTGAAAACCACGACCTCGAATCTCTCCGCCAGCGACGCCAATAATTGGTCCACACCTGGACGCTTGAGAACATAGAAATTCATGAACTCGCCCTCGATCCTCGGTTTCACCACGAAATCGAAGCGTTCCGGTGGTGGGTCCGCCTTGGAATGGATCAGGGTCTCGTCCAGATCAAGAAAAACGGTTCTCTTGGGCGAGATCATAGGTGGGAGTAGGTTCTTGTTGTTGTCGAAAACGAGTGCTCTGCGGGCTGTGATTTCGGGTTCGGGTTCGGGTTCGGGTGGTTCTTCTTCGGAGAGTTTCTTGAGGATCTTGAAGCCCTTGTGGCGTTTAGGGGTGCCGAGGCGTGCTAACTTGGAGAAGAGCTTGATGAGGCGGCGCTGGCAAGTGAATAGAGACTTGTTGATGGATGCCAACACCGTTGAAGACGACCCTACGTTCTTCTCAGGGGATTTCCGCCGGTGACGCCGGTGATGGCTTCGGCAGTCCCTGATGCACTTCGTTGGGGTCCTCTTGCAGATCTTGGACACCATTATTCTTGGGTTTGAGAGAGAGAGAGAGAGAGAAAGAGAAAGAGAAAGAGATTAAGACAAAAAGAGAGAAAGAGAGAGAATTTGGTGTTTACTGCTTTGTGCAAAAGAAATGTTGGGGGCGGAGGGATTTTAAATTTTGGTTCGGTACAACGGTCCTGAGTGTTGGTTCGGAACCGAAGCTAGAGTGAATATAGGAGATGAGGTTGGTTTGTTTGCTTGCGTGGCTTATTTTCATGTTCTAATTATTAGAAGGTTAAACTGAAAATTTGGGAGGAGGGGAGTTGTCTTTTTTTATATTTAACGTTTTTCACTTTTTCTATATCTACAAATAGAATCTTAAATTCATTTATTGAAATATATATATATATATATTAACACCTTAAATATATAAAAGTTTTAAAATGAATAGTGCTACAAACACAATATTTTTACAACAATTTCAAAATAATATTGAGTTAACAGGTTTTTATTAGTTCTCACATGGACTCATCACTTACATTACTTTATCATTTACTATTCATAGTTTGACACCTCAACATTGTTATGAAATTATTGTGAAAATATTGTGTTTGTAGTTTTATTTTTTTAAATTCACTTTAAATCATATATATCATGGGACACCACCATTGATTTTCCATTTTGTAAATAAAAGAGATACATATCTAATATTGCTATTTGATATAAGATTTTCCTAATAAATATACATATATATTAAAATACAATTAAGGTGTAATAGGTTTAGTAGTTCTAAAAAAAATAAAAATACAATTAAAATTTTTTTTCCAGGCGATTTAAATTTTCAGAATATAATTGGAAAAGCAACTATTTGAAGTATAATTAGTTTTAAGACAACTATATAACTTTCTTTTGGCTCTTCAGGTAAAAGAAATAAGGGTGGAGAATGGAAGAGAAGTGAAACTGTCAGTAGTAGTGATTTGGCACCAAGCTTGAGTGGTTAAGCAAAAGAAAGTGATTTTAGTTGTTTAATTTACGGTTACAAATTAATTATTAACAGTTTGCTTGAGTGGCTTTTTATGTTAAGAATAGGGGGGTGAAATTGAAAAGAGTGATCATTTGTGTTACTTAGATGACAAGTATAAGTGTATAACCATCCGTTGCATGTTTCGTGAACCACATTTACAGCAATGTTTCAGTGTGAAATACGTGGATTGACAGCTCAATGATCATTAATCACGAGTTTGTGTAACTAATTATAGTAAATTTAATAGGATAAATTATAAATTTTTTTTTTTGAGAACAGGTAAATTATAATTTAAGGATAGTTTTAAATTAAACCCTAAAATTTAAAACTCTTACAAATTAAATCTTATTAGTTAGTTTCAAATTAAACCTTAACTTTTTTAATTCGAGGGTTTAATTGTCAGTTTAAATTCATATGTTTTTAAATTCAAATGGAGGCTATATGTTAAACCCAAAACTCACTCTTTGAAATACCTTGAATCCACATGTTAGAGATATGGAGTGGCGCCACTTGGGTATTCGGCCCAGTGGTAATCTCTTCCCCAAAAAGCCCCCCTCTATGAGGGTGTGGGTTCGATCCCCGGGATCTTCAAAATATACGTGTGTGTGAGTTTAGATTAGAATTTCTATCATATCTAAAAAAAAAAGAGATATGGAGTGGCCACACAAGACTTCTCAATTTCATTTTACAACCAATTCAAAGGCTCCAAAAAGACATAATTGATTTTATTTATTATCTAATCCTAGGGTTTTTTTGTGTGTGTGTGTGTAAATTAGTAAAATATAAATACCATAATTTTGAACATTTTTTAGATAAGAAATTTTTTAGTCTCTAATTAAGTAGATATTTGGCAAGCATGATGGGCTCGCAGAAATTGTATAATCCAAATTTTTTCTTGGTGAAATGTTCATCTATTGACTATTAGGCACTAAATGAATTTTGTGCAATTCCAAGCTTGTTCTATTTTAGAAGGAAGGAAGAAAAAGCAGTATTTTCTGTCTTTTATCTCTTGGCTAAATCGACCAATACCATGAGTGTTATGCTGAGTACTAGTCCTGAATTAAGATTGATCTTTAATTACTGAAGCCCCACAGTGCCAATTTTGAAAACACTAAGCTAAGAGGTTATTGGTGCCTAGATAAGGAGGGTCGTTTTCTGTGTTTGCTAAGTCATGGAGGAGAGAGTCAATTGTTTGTGGCTGCCAACTTCGTAACAATAAGCTAACAGGACAAATTCATACGTCCAATTTCAAAGGAGGGTCAAATAATAGTACTTAAAAGGCATTCAATACCTTATGTATTTATTCAGTAAAAGTAAAATACATAAATCAGTCATGGAGTTTGAGCTAATAACAGAAATAAAAGGACTTTTAAAAAATATCCAGTTTGACCCTTAAGGGTAAACAATTTCTGGGAAAATACACAAATGGTGTTAAATGCTATTTGTACTTAAGGGACAAATTGAATATTTTCGAAAAATCTTGATAATTTTTATCATTAGCTCAAATTTTAGGGTGATTTCTGTATTTTACTCTTTCAGTTAAGAAAAAAGGTTAATCAGTATTTCTGGTCGCTAGTTGAAACAGTCTTTAATACCTTTCTTTGTTCAAAACATCGAAACATCGCGTTTTTCAACTATATGTCTATATCTCCTATAAAAATCTATATTTCAAAGTAAACACAAAGAAGAGCAAGAAAGGGAATTGGTCAATAAATATATATATCTTTCATCTCGAAAACTCCACATCAGTCTCTCTCCCTCTCTATTTATATCTGGACCTTAGGTACTCAGAAATTGCAGTTGTTCAGTTGGTTTATTGCTCTCTCTCTTTGTTTTGACCTTAGCTTATTTTTGTGTCAAAAGTAGTGATGGGTGAGAATTCAGGAAGCAATGGCAACCATGGGGTTGTTTTGAATGTTAAAGAAGGTGATGTTAATCATGATTCTCCCAGCGTTGCTTCCAAAACCAACAATGAAGCAGGCTCCTGTGACTCCTGTATGTCTCTAACTTTCATGCAGAAGGTGACTCTCCTGTTATATTTGCCTTTCCTGTTATATTTTGGGCCTGACCTCAATAATATTTGACTAGTTCAATTGAACTCATTTAAGGAAACTATGTTTTTTGGTCATTCTACTATGTCTAAGGCAACTTCGTGTACCAAGTACAAATCTTGAGAAACGAATTTAACATGGAATTAAAGGAAATTTTTGTTGACGACATGCAGTTGATCGCGGAGTTGTTGGGGACATACTTCTTGATATTTGCTGGATGTGCAGCGGTGGTGGTGAATTTAAACAATGAGAAGGTGGTGACTTTGCCTGGAATTTCAATAGTTTGGGGACTGGCTGTGATGGTTCTGGTTTACTCTATTGGCCACATCTCTGGTGCCCATTTTAACCCAGCAGTCACAATTGCTTTTGCCACTTGCAAAAGATTCCCATGCAAGCAGGTAAACTACACCAACTATGACCTTCTCTTTTCCACTTACGCACAAATTTGGTATGAAGGGGTCAACTCAGACTCAGTCCTGCAAGAAATGATTATGAACCAAACATAATATTACATGAAATTATGTGTGTTATTGCAAGACATCTTTACAAAAGAGTAGTTCAATTTTGGTGGATTTATAGTGTATTAATGCTTACATGCCTCTAATTTATATACTATCCTGTAGATTAAATATCCCTCTCTTATTTGATCTTGTAGGTGCCTGGTTATATAGCAGCTCAAGTCCTAGGATCAACACTTGCAAGTGGAACCCTTCGGTTAATCTTCAATGGGGACGAGAACCAGTTTCCAGGAACACTGCCGGCTGGATCAAACATGCAGTCTTTTGTGCTTGAGTTCATAATCACATTCTACCTCATGTTTATCATATCCGGTGTTGCCACTGATAACAGAGCTGTTAGTTCTTCACCTTTATATTGCTCCAATTTTCCTATAGAGTTACAAAACAATTTATGGCATAGTTATAATTAATATCTATGGATTCTCAATTTCTCATACACCATTCACGTTTGCTTCTTTGTTAATGCAGATTGGAGAGCTTGCTGGCCTTGCTGTTGGGTCTACGGTCCTACTTAACGTAATGATTGCAGGGTAATAACTTAATCTAATCTGATTCAAATATATCATAAAAATAAATGTGTTCATCACATTAATTAGCACTAGTTGAATGCACCATTTTTCCTTATTTTTCATTCATCTTTGTATTTGGTATGCTAATGATATTGGTATCGTTCCTATTTGACAGGCCAACTTCAGGAGCATCAATGAATCCAGCAAGAAGTTTGGGGCCTGCAATTGTACACAGCGAATACAGGGGAATATGGATATATATTGTAGCACCCATTCTTGGGGCTGTCTCGGGTGCATGGGTCTATAATGTCATCAGGTTCACGGACAAGCCAGTGCGCGAGATCATCAATACTGGCTCTTTCTTAAAAGAGTCCAGAAATAACAACTCCAATTGATTTAAGAGAAAAGGAAGGAATCTACACACAAAAAAAGGGTTCTCTCCGCGTTTTTGTACTCTATTTAGTGATTGTTACTTAGTATTCACTTGCCATTTGGTTCATTAAGTTCGATTTTTCTCATACAAATTAGATTATGAATAGATTAAAAAATTCTAGTATTCACTTGGCATTTGGCCTATTAAGTTCGATTTTTCTCATACAAATTAAATTACGAATAGATTAGAAAATTCTGACTTAGATAAAAAATAAAAGTGTAAGGGGGAACACATGCTCGTCTATTTTGGAATATATATCTTTATCAATACAATTTTAAAAATGAAAGTTTGATTTCTTGTTATTGTTAATGTCATATGAATAACTACATAAATTACTTTGAAAGAGAGAAAAGGGATAAGTCAATCACATTATTAACCTGTGGGGGAGAGGAAAATATGACACGAGGATCAGCTGCATCCATATAAAGTTTGTCAAAAAAGTTGTGCAGATGACTTCTTGTTATTTAATTCATTATCGTAGCTATTTTGGCACATGCATGCTTATCGATTAAAGATCTTCTCGATTATTTAAATTCTAATATTTGACTCCAAAATGAAAATGAATTACTCAACATAATTTTTTTATTCGGGTACAAAATTTTTCCAGCAAACAATGGAAAGCATACACATGTCAGTAAAATGGCGCCAATTTCTTATACTTGTCATCAAGCACCGCATATGCTAACGTAGCTACATGAAAAGATTTAGATGATTGATTATTTGATTAATTTGTTTTCATTGACCAATCCATGGAAAAGTCCCTAATTCCACATATATATACCTTGCACTCTGAAAAAGAGGGAATACCAAATGAAAAGGTCAGCGTTCTTATCTTAAGAGTCATATTATATATATAGTCACAAAATGAATCAAAGTTTGTAGTTATCCTTATCCAAAAGGGGAAGAAGAGGGGGATGATATATCATATATGGGTGTTGGAAAAGAAGAAATGAATAGACATGGGTAATTATACTATACTCGGGGAGTACATTAAATGTGTACTCCTTCCTTAAATGTGTACTCCTTCCTCTCACAAAAGTCGTGGGTCTCGCTAATTAAATTCATGATGGGACCCACCAATTCTGTGAGAGGAGGGAGTACGCATTTAATGTACTTCTGGAGTATTATATAATTTCCCGACATGATGTACTCATTGCCAAATTATAATGATCATCTCATTGCTAAAAATGCTTTTCCATGGATGCCTGTGATCTAGAATGTATGATCCAAGCTTTCCTTAAGCAGAGGAATCGCCATAATTCATAAAGTTAGAAGTTTGGGAAGTGAAAAAGTACTAATAAAAATCATCTTCATTGGGACCAAATTACCTAATGCTGTGGGTGTGACCTATTCCATTTGTTTGCCAAATACCTTAGGTTAGGCATCCCTTTTAGGAAATTTGTCATTTATGCAAAATTTTCCCTTTGTTTTTGTTAGAAATTTTTGGTTGAACCAAGTCCAAATGAGTTGAGGCTCGCTTTTGTAAACACAATTTCAGTGGTGTTGTATAAAACAACACACAATAGAAAATCTTTCTTTCACATCAATTTCCATTTAGTGCATTTAGGCGGTGGATATTAATGTTTATTTATTTATTTTATAATACACCACCAAGTGAGTCATATCAAGATTTGCTCGTGAGAGTGTAAAGAATGTAAAAATCTTTCAAAGATCTTGTTTATTTGTAAGTTCAATCAAGGAAAACACATACGTGATAAAAACTCTTGTTTTATATTACAACATAGAAGGCAAAACCACGATTTTCTCCAAATTTTGGAGAGCCAACCCCAAAATCATAACTTACAAGTTAGTCCTATCATCCCTTAATTTGCCTACCATCTCACGCATAATCTGATTTATTTTTATATTTTATTAACGCATGTGTGAGGTGATAGACAAGTTTTGCAGTGTTGTGAAATTATCGTTGTGACCCTTGATTTTATTGTTTTTATTTCCAACAAATTTTTTGCTCCTACCACCTTCAACCTCATACCATGAGCCATCAAACAGACAACCCCACCTCCATCACCCACGGCACCCGAGGGCTCTAAACCCACCAGGCCACCATCATTGAAATCTGAAACAGAAATCTAAAAAAGAAAAGAAAGAACATAACAAAACTCAGTCCGGATCACGGACCATAGAGTGGGTTTTGTCTTGAGAGGCCTGATATGCCTTGATTCGTGTGCCTTTAAAAATTTGGGCTTGTAAATCCTTGGGCCTATGAGTTCTAACTTGTTTCACAGGCCTATAATTATGTAGTCTAGGGACAGGCCCAGAGTTCTCACATTTAGCTCCAACCGCCTTGATTCGCAGGCACATAATTAATTTTGGCCTGTGGTTTGTTCTTGATTCACAGGCCTGTGGATTATGTTGCTCATAATGATGTTGCCCAGTGACCTTTTTCTCGTACTACTAATTGGTGCCTATCCGGATTTGAGTTCAAGAGGAACGAGATATCTTGTGCCCCTGTTGCATCATTTTTCTTCGCACTTTATGTTTCATTTTTTTGGTTAGAAAGAGAATATTATAAATTAACTGCAAACCATGCGAGTACAAAAAAGCTCAGCTTTATCAAAAGCTATCAGGTTTGCCACCACAGACAAGTACTTTATGTTTCAATAAATTGAAGTTAAAAAAAGAAAAAAGAAAAAACAAAGAAGAAGAAGAAGTGAAGATTTGATTGTCTGCACGTTTAAGTGTATCTTGTACAAGACTACCATATACTAATATTCACCAATTGATGTCAATGGATGCTTATGCTTTTTGTATGCCTCTATTAGTGAACAATAAGACTAACCAATGTGGTTTATAACAGTGTCATACAAAATAATTGAACATACAAAATTCAAACTAGGAGATGGGCTAATGCAATTAAAATATTAATTTCACAATTCACAATGTCTTCATAAGGTATGAAATGGTTCTTTTATGTGTGTCCAAGCCCCAAGTTTCTATATTTGTGTAGCACTCCAAATTATTTGTATCATTTGTTTGCAGCAGTTTGCTCTCCACTAGCAAATTATTTTATGTTTATATATGAATATGAATTTGGTTTAATGGGATCTACATGCTTCTTGCCTGCTATATCTGAATGTCTGATAAGATTTGAGACATACTTATTACTCCTTACCAAAGCATATTTGACACCTGAAGATTTGGTTAAGGTTAACTAGAACAGATACTGCTAGCATGCTTTTTAGTGTTCTTAAATCATCTTCTTCTTTCCCCCAATTATCAAGATATTACACATATGAGAACTGCTTCATAGAGTTGGTAATGGGTTAAATCAATTTTACGTTAGCTGCAGGCAAATCTTATTTCTTAATGGCATACAGTTAAATTCCATTCTATGATTGTTAAAAACAAAAAACAAAAAAAAAACGCATGATCTGGGCTAATTTTTTTTTAATTATAATATAACTGTAAAAATTAAAATTAAAATTAAGAAGTTCCAATATCACACATACATTATTATCCACAACAGAATATCCACAATTTCCTATCTAACACAATCTCGAACATGAATTCAATTTAATCAAGATTGCTACCATGACACACCACATGTACTTCTTTTCCGAATGGACACCGAATTCCCTGGAGTTGTGTACTGCCTTGCTAACATCAAAAACTGTTGCCTCGACAAACTTCCTCCCTATTTGAATTACCAAATCATGCGAAAAAACATTAACGCCACCAACATCATTCAGTTGGGTCTCGCTCTCTGCGACAACAATATCTCCCTGCCAGATTTCGGTATGCCCTGTCGATATGTCTGGCAGTTCAACTTCAACGAATTCTACATCTACACCAATCTCCAAAATCCGAATTCCATCAACTATGTGTGGATTACGTTTCATCAGTGCATATGATTTCGCCCACTTGATCAAGATCATGACCCCACACAGAGAACTCCCCTACCTGATGTAGTTTATGCACGTGAAGCATATGATAAAGTTCTGCGATGGCTTTTATGGGGTCTGGAGAACGATGGTCTCTATGGGGTCTAGAGAAGGTGGCCAACACACTCGGGATGCAACACGTGGCTGGGAAGAGTCACCAGGCTAGTTCTGATACTTTGTTAGCTCTGCAAGCAAACGTATAGGAAGTACAAGGTTGTCTACTTCAAAGAAAGAAGCCAGAATGGACTGGACTGAGAAGCAAGAATGGACTGAGACATAATGGTCATTTGTTGTGGACGCTTATGTGTGTAGATAGAGACAATCATATTGAATATGTAACTGATTTTTTACTTTTGTATTTGGTTTATGATATTAATACAATGTTAAAACTTTTTAGTTTATATTTGTTTAATGATCTCATACTTGCTCAATAGTGGCTCTCGTTATATTCTGCAGCCTTTTTATTATTATTTACTTGTGATTGTTATGGCTAGGGTTGGCTCAATACAATTGATAACTTAGTAGTCAGCCTTGTATTTAATTTACTCTAATATCCTAAATTATTAGATTATGAATATACAAAGAATATTAATAATTGGATTTTATATGGATGAGGAATTAATTGATTAAAAATAATTCATCCTCTGACATATAAAGGTTAAAAGTTTTCTTACAAAATATAAATAAAGTATGACATAAATGCACCAAATTTCATGATTAAACAACATGCAGTTTGTGTTTTTTCAAACACAAATTTTGAATTTAAAGTCATAAAGACGTGAATTTTTTCAAAATTAGCAATACGATTACGTGTCTTGTGTAATTCGAAATGCATTTAGAAATATTTTATAAGAAATTATCTTATAACACATTTATAATATTTATCACGTGTTATAATATTTGGAATGATTATTCAGTAGTTCCGGTCTACAAATAAATGCGTAGTCCCCTCTCACATGAATAGTGGATCCCACTAATTAAATTCATGGTGGAACCCACTAAATATATTTATGGTGGGACCTATCACTCTGTGAGAGGGGGACTATGCATTTATTTGTAGTCTGGAACTATTGATTAATTTTCCTAATATTTGGGGAATCAATTTCAATTATATAACATGTCATTAGAAAGAGGGTTGATGACCGATGGTAATTAAGATTTAAGGTTGTAATTAAAGGATGATGACAATTAATATAGGGAATGACTTAATGAAACAATAGTAAATCTATTAAAATAATTAGAATTAATTTCTATTAACATATAACAATTTTTTTTTTCTTTTTCCTCCAAAATTAATGATTCATTTATATTTTATTGGGGGGCTTTTATTTTTATTGAGGCCTTAAACCTGGTTGTGGCTGTTAAGCTTTGTAAGGCTTTTACTTTCTCTCCCTTGGAATGAAATATTTGATTCTATCCAAAAATTAATTTGTAAATCTGAGTTTAAAATTTATTAAAAAAAACATAACATCCCAGTATCCAAGCTCTTTCTTTTTGTGGGATGAAATGGGTAATGCCTGAGACAATTTCCACTCTTTCTCAATCCTTCTTTTGTGTGTGTTTTTATTTGTATCCCCCAAGCCCCTAGTTTCTAAAACTGTCTAGCACTCCAAATTATTTGTATCATTTGTTTGCAGCAGTTTGCTTTGCAATAGCATATTATTTTATGTTTATATATGAATATGAATTTGGTTTAGTGGGATCTGCATGCTTCTTGCCTGCTATATCTTAAGAACATTAAGAAAATAGTGTAGATGATATCGCATTTATCGCAATTTATGATGTTACTTCTAATTTTGTGTCAGTGGCATTTGGTTACAGGGGACCTAGGTGCTTAGATATGAATGTTTTGATAAGGTTTGAGACATAATTTACATTCCTTGCCAAAGCATATTTGGCACCTGAAGATTTGGTTAAGGTTAACTAGAACAGATACTGCTTGCTAGCATGCTCTTTAGTGTTCTTAATTCATAAAGTTGATAATGGGTTAAATCAATTTTTAGCTGCGGGCAAATCTTATTTCTTAATAATGGCACACAGTTAAATGCCATTCTATGATTGAAAAATTAAATAAAAAAGCCTACGCCACCAAGTCTACTCTGAATTAATACCTTTTCCATTGTTTGCCACCACCAATTCTGACTTTCAAATAGTCATATGCTTGTCTGTTTTCTCTTACATTTACAAACCTATTAATTGGAATGCTGTAGTGAAAGCTTGTGCAATCTTTCACCAAATACTATGTCCTCCTCTTGGTGCTGATGAAGACACTTCTATCTTAACTTTGAAGTCCCCCCCGCAAGCTTCGGTGTGTTCAAAATGGGTAAAAACCTTTAATTCATATGTATGCAAGTTTTAGGCACACTAAAAGGTGAGCAGACTTTGCTTGATAGACTACTGAATAAGGATGTCATTTATTGGAGTGCATTGTTAAGCGTGCAAGTGGAAAGAGGGTCAATGGAGTTGCCAAGTTGATTGGTTGATCAAAAGGATGTAAGGAAAGTTATGATATTGGGGTATGTGGGGTTGGAAAGAAGCAAGAGAGATTTTTTATTTTTTTTATAAGATGTCATCAAACAATGTTCTTCTCAGAATACCATGATCATTGGTTATGCACATGTATGTTGTTTTGAGGAAGTACTGGTGCTTTTCCATAATATGAAAAATGCAAAGGTGAGCCAGATAATTGCATGCCCAATGGATTTCTTATCTGCATCGCTGCGTGTGCTGGCATTGGAGCTTTGAGCAAGGGTGAGTGGCTTCATTTTTTTTTTTTTATATAACTTTTTTTATGATAAGTGTGGCTTCATGCTTTTATTGCTAAAATATAGGGTTAAATTGATGGTTAATTTTTGCCAAATGTCATGAAATATTAGATCTCATGGTTCTTGGTTATGAAGCTCAATCTACAAACCATTGAGATAAGGGCTGTATGATGGATTCACTTAGTTGCGTTGGACTTTTGAAGAGGCGGATGAGCTTGTAAGAGCAATGCTGCAAAGGTAAGCTACTGTGATTTGGTATTCTATTTTGGTTGCTTGTGAAAACCATGGTAATATGAAATTGGCAAAGCACCTTGCTATGAAGCTCATAAGAGCTGTATCCTTAAGACAGAGAATGATATTATGATATATTGAGGAAATACTTACGTCCCGTAACTGTTTTTTCCCGTAGGGGTATAATTGGCATTTAGAAAAAAGCGTAGAGTTCAGTTAATGTAACAGAGTTTCCCGCCAAGATAATTTTTTTTTTTTGATAACCGCCAAGCTAATTGATATAGACTCTATATATAGAATTGTTACTCTCTTGCTTTCTTTCAAGTTTCAAGAATTTCTGCTTTCTTTTCAAGAATTTGTGCTTTCTTTGTTTCAAGAATTTCTTAGCTTTCAAGAAGACAACGGGACACCATGGATCACCGATTGTTTATGGAAATGATTCAAGCGTTCGTTCAATGCCTGGGGTCTAGAGAACAATGGCCTTTATGGGGTCTAGAGAAGGTGGCCAACACACTCGGGGTGTAACACGTGGCTGGGAAGGGTCACCAGGCTAGTTCTGATACTTTGTTAATCGACTGGACTGAGAAGCAAGAATGGACTGAGACATAATGGTCATTTGCTGTGGACGCTTATGTGTGTAGATAGAGACAATCATATTACTTGCTCAGTATATTATTTACTTGTGATTGTTATGGCTAGGGTTGGCTCAATACGATCGATAACTTAGTAGTCAGTCTTGTATTTAATTTACTCCAATATCCTAAATTATAGATTATGAATATACGAAGAATATATAATAATTGGATTTTATATGGATGAAGAATTAATTGATTAAAAATAATTCATCCTCTGACATATAAAGGTTAAAAGTTTTCTTACAAAATGTAAATAAAGTATGACATAAATGCACTAGATTTCATGATTAAACATCATGCAGTTTGTGTTTTTTCAAACACAATTTTTGAATTTAAAATCATGAAGACATGAACTTTTTCAAAATTAGTAACACGATTACGTGTCCTGTGTAATTCGAAATGCATTTAGAAATATTTTATAAGAAATTATCTTATAACATATTTATAATATTTATCATGTGTTATAATATTTGGAATGATTATTCAGTAGTCTTGGTCTACAAATAAATGCGTAGTCCCCTCTCACATGAATAGTGAGTCCCACTAATTAAATTCATGGTGGGACCCACTAAATATATTCATGGTGGACCTACCACTCTGTAAGAGAGGGACTACGCATTTATTTGTAGTCTGAACTATTAATTAATTTTCCTATAGAGTTACAAAACAATTTATGGCATAGTTATAATTAATATCTATGGATTCTCAATTTCTCATACACCATTCGCATTTGCTTTTTTGTTAATGCAGATTGGAGAGCTTGCTGGCCTTGCTGTTGGGTCTACGGTCCTACTTAACGTAATGATTGCAGGGTAATAACTTAATCTAATCTAATTCAAATATATCTTAAAAATAAATGTGTTCATCACATTAATTAGCACTAGTTGAATGCACCATTTTTCCTTATTTTTCATTCATCTTTGTATTTGGTATGCTAATGATATTGGGATCGTTCCTATTTGATAGGCCAACTTCAGGAGCATCAATGAATCCAGCAAGAAGTTTGGGGCCTGCAATTGTACACAGCCAATACAAAGGGATATGGATATACATTGTAGCAACGATTCTTGGGGCTATCTCGGGTGCAGGGGTCTATAATATCATTAGGTGCACCGACAAGCCAGTGCGCGAGATCACCAAAAGTGGTACTTTCCTAAAAGAGTCAAGAAATAATAACTCCAACTGATTATAAGAAAACGAAGAAATCTACACACAAAAAAAGGGTTCTCTCCGCGTTTTTGTACTTTATTTAGTGATTGTTACTTAGTATTCACTTGTAATTTGGTACATTAAGTTAGATTTTTCTCATACAAATTAGTTTACGAATAGATTAAGAAAAAGTGAAAAATTAGTATTTGTAGATGCCAAAAATTTCAGCACCGTATAGGCCGCGTATCAATTCACGGACGGGCTGGACACGGGTCGGATTTGTGTGTGTGGGGGATGTTGAGCCCAAAACTCTACTCCAAGTGTGGTAGACCACTTAGAGGCTAATGGTGCATTTTCCTCTAGTATTCTTCAGTTCACCAGGCTGCAATACTCACGTAGGAGGTTACGGTGGACCAATGAAACCAATGCCGCAGATCAAAATGAGCTGATAATCTTACTTCCACCAGAACATTCAGCAACCACAAATACAGTTGTAATAATAAATGTGGAGCATATTACAGATTCACTTACAAATAGAATCAATCTCATAGGCTAAGACTTAGTACAATAAACTCAACCCTTTAAGAATTCATAATCAGTGAAAGCAAATGCCATGCACATGACAAGTAGTAAAAGAGAAAGTCAAGAGTTAGTGCCGTGGACCAAGAGGCTGAACATGATACACTTGACTTCTTCTATGGCTTGCAAAAAGTAGCAGCAGATCAAAGAAATGTAATAATCATAGAACTTGGGAGATTTGGGAGTAGGAAGAGAACCATTTACTGTGCAAAACGTACATGAGTCAGTGCTATTGAGTTGGGTTGAGTGTTTGATGTAAGTTTTCTGTTGTGGCAGACTAAAAGTACTTTCAAGTCTACCGTGGACCTACGGGAAGTGTCCCGTGGACTGTTGTTGGTTATCTGCCTCCTTTGAGCTTTCGAAGTCAGCTCTTATGGAGAATGTATTCTGGTCTGAGAGTTTTCTGATCAGCCAACCAACCCCCATTCCTTCTTCTCACCCCTATTTATAATGGTGTTTATATCTAATGGTTTGATTTGTTATCCTCTTCATCATGAGAATCATTGTTTAACCAAGAGATAAAGGGGCGGAGATTTGACAAAGTTTAATTTTTGGGGGCTGAGCTGATGGTTTTCATCTGCCGCAGATCTGATTTGATCTGCGGTGAGCGGGGGATTTCAGGCCATTTATGAGGAAGGAAGTGACGAGCATTTAATGCTCGGTAATGATCTGAAACAATTAAGGTGACTTGACCCACATACGTTTTGCATTAATTAGATTTGATCTTACCATTTTTGGTATCATTTCCCAGCAAATTGATACCTTTTCTGTTGCGGCAGATCAAATGAAATTTGAGTAAATTGGTTCCCCTACCTCCAAACCTTGCTTCCTAAGTTCCATGATGTGGAGGAGCAAGGACCACCGTAGTGCTGGGCTGTGGTGGTCGTTGTCCTTGAGTCGTGGTGGCCATGGCAGATTTCTCAAGTCTTTTTTAGCCTTGATTATCATTTTGTCCCAGCTGGTGCTGCCGTGGACTACTTTGTGCCGAGGTCCACTGTGACCAGTGGATAAAGGAAATAACCAGCTGGCTTTTCATCATTACCCACTTCAGATGGTACTGATTTTGGGTGGCCATGAGAGATTTCTTGGTCTTTTCAGCCTTGCCTCATCTTCTTCGTCACCCTCTTCGTCATTGGCCGCAGCTGGTGCCGCCGCAGATCGTTTTTTAGTGACTGAGTTTGCTGTGGACCGCTGGATAACTCATCATGGACCACTGGGTGGTGTGGAGGACCAGCTCTCTTCCACTTTTTTAGGCTTTGGCTGATGCTGCGGTGGATCATCTTTTTCTGGGTATTTACCATGTCTGATGGTTAATGAAGAATACCAGTTTTTCAATGTAATGATTCATCTTTGGAAATATGCCCCTTCAGTGCTTTGAGCACCGTGCCAAGAGAGGAGGGAAAAGAAATGGCTTTTCCAAGACAGCCATTTTCCCTCTTCTTTTTTGAATCAATTTTTGAACCTTGCCCTGGCAGACCTAAGTCTGATGATCAGATGGGCTGGATTTCCCTTCTTCTTTTGGGCTTTAGGCTTGGCTGATGGTTTTTTGGCCATTTCTTTCCACGTTTTATCCATCGTGGGCTACTGGGCTTGCTGGGCTTTGGACCTCTGGTGGATCACTGAGGTGTTGGACTTGGTCTACCGTGGACCGAAAAAATGGGCCTCTACATTTAGCCCCCCGAGCCCGTGCCTCACGTGATGTGAGGTGCGGGTGAGTAGTGTAACTCAGTCCGCAGATCACAAAGTTTTGATTGGTTTGTGTATACGGAGGCCATTGCTCCTTTTGAGTCTACGGCTTCTGAATTAGCCATACTTTTGGATCGTTGGAGAAGTCTGATCAATAGCAAATCATTTGCATTATGTGCTTCATAAATTCTTTTGACAAGAAGTGCTTCAGCAAATATGGATGTAATGAATCAAGTTGTTAGTCCGCGGAGATCCTTTGCTGCCTTTGAGATGAACAACTCAGGTCTGCGGGAATGTTTTTACTCCAATCTACCAAAAACACAATTGCCTCTTGTATCTGCCATACGTGTTTGGCATCTGTTGTTAATGCTGCTGATTGCAATTTTGTTGGTTCTTAAGATTCCATGGACTTGGGTTCGTAGATCTACTACGACTTTGAAGGGAGATGTATGATGCATGGGTCTGCCACGACTTTGAGTGAAATATGAGTTGTATGGGTCTACCACGACTTTAAGTGAGATGTGAAATGTGTAGATCTGCCACAACTTTGAGTGAAATATGAGTTGCATGGGTCTACCACGACTTTGAGTGAGATATAGTGTGCGTGGGTCTGCCACGACTTTAAGTGAAATATGAGTTGCATGGGTTTACCACGACTTTGAGTGAGATATAGTGTGCGTGGGTCTGCCACGACTTTAAGTAAATGTAAGGTGCGTGGGTCTGCCACGACTTTAAGTGAGATGTCATGCGTGGGTCTACCACGACTTTGATTGTGATGTGTTTTTTGTAAGACCAACAGTGTTAGTTCCACATATAAGCGAGGAAGTGAACAAAACTTGTTGTTGTCTTCGGTAGACTATGGTAAGCCCATAAAGCATTTGTCTCAAGAGAGCTCCCACTTCCGCCATAGGATGATGCTTAGGATGTGTATTTGGTTTGTAGTGTCCATTTCCCTATTATCTCGCAGACAGAGAAGCGTGGAGCAGTGATACTAGAATATGATCTTGTGGAGTACGCCAAATCGTATGATTTGCTTATGAATGAACGTCTACCACAGCAACACTCATAGTAAGATGTGAAGAATCTTGGACTACTAGTGCTTCTTTGTGAGTGGTGAGTCTTTGAATACATGACTCAAGTGTTTGGGAACTTAAGAATGCCCTTATGGATCTTCAAAGTGTGAGAGATGACATTGAAGAAGCAACTTTATGCATTGATACTAGTATAAGCCGTGTGGCTGAGTTGGTGAAGGAATGTAGAGAAACCACTGGTGTCGTGTCTACGGTATGCGGTTTCTTCAGCAGACTCCTTTATTTGTTCAATGGTAAGTAAAAGGCATGTGCCTTGATGGATCTCCAAGTGATAGAAGCCCCTAAGCACCTTCTTTGATTCAGACGAATTCAAAGCTCAATGATATGTACTTGATTTATCATTGTGATAATCTTTTTGTGGTAGTTTGACCCCTCGGGTTGCAAGTGAATACATTTGGATGACATTCAGTGGTTTGGCAGCAAACAAATCTTGATGATGGCTCCAAGCTTTTGACAGCTTTGCTTCTGGCAGACCAAAAGATTGCTAATACATCTTGCAATAGCTTTGCTTCTGGCAGACCAAAAGATTACTAATACATTCTACAATAACGTTGTTCACTGATTCTGTAGCAATGTCGTTAACTGATATGCAGTAACGTTGCTAACTGATCTGTGGTAACTTTATTCACCTTATTGTAGAGTAATGTTGTTTACTAGTCTGTGGTTAGACTCAGTAGCTTGATATTCAGCGGTAGACTTTGGCGAGCTCTTGAATGATGAATTGATGGAATTATCAAGACCTAGCCCCCATGTATGAAGAGACTTTGAGATAATCATGTTTTGGAGACTTGCTAGATGTGTGGATCAAGTTGGCTTGTGCTTGTAAAGAGTGTGACACACTTTGATGTAGTCTGCTGTAGCGTTCCTCATAGTTGCCAATAATAGCCAAGTGATGAGAGTTGTTGGTAGAGTCTCTTTGTGGGCTTGCAACACGATGCTTCCAATAGATACTCTAGAGAAAATGATTTGCCAATTATTTGAGGCAAAAGTTGCAAGAAATTTCTTCAAAATCATGTTGGTGCTGAAAGTTGGACATTTACTTTAGAAGTCTATTGCTTCTTTGCTCATGTTGGGCTAAAAGTAACCAACAGCTGGTGTCTGCCGTAGAGACATGTTCCTCCGGTGAAATTTTCAAGTTTGTTTATGTACTTCCAGCAACTTATTCTATACTTCTTGAATACTTGTACACCTTGCTAAGACTCCCTTCGTGGTCTGCCATAAGGATCTCAAGATATCAAGACATAATATTTGAGTTCTTTCAAGTCTGCCGTACCTTAGGGAGCTTTAAACTTAGCTTCCAATGGTGTTCTTCGGTCTTCATGATAGGATGAGAATTCTTCAAATCCTTTCCTCAACAAATCAGTAATGGGTGTATCCATTGATTGATTGATGACTTGAGAAACTAAGGTCATAAGACCTCTTGTATAGCGGTTTTCATGTCTTTGTGCATTCTCAATCTTCCAATGCATTGTGATGATCTCATGCGTGATGGCTAGATCGGTGAGATATGCTTCACATTTTGGCACTTTGTTTGCAATAGAAGAGCAAGCTTTTCAAATAAATCAAATCAAGTGAGCAGTTGTGGCTTGGCTTTTTACTAATCTTGGAGATTCAAAGATAGTCTCGGATTTAGATGGTTGTAGCAGACCCTATGTGAGTCTGCCAGAGCGAAAGAGACATTGCGGCAGACTACTGGTCAGATGAGATTTTGCCATCAAATAGAGTTCATGAGCCAAGAAATAGTGTTGGAACCATTGAACAGCATAAATCGATGCTAGTCATGGTCATTCAGCCCCCAAGTAGCAAGCCTCGGCATCTTTAAATGTATGGTTGA
This sequence comes from Fagus sylvatica, assembly GCA_907173295.1. Classification (NCBI taxonomy): domain Eukaryota; kingdom Viridiplantae; phylum Streptophyta; class Magnoliopsida; order Fagales; family Fagaceae; genus Fagus; species Fagus sylvatica. The sequence continues at coordinate 30,245,645 of OU015767.1, forward strand.
CATTGCGAATGGGTTGTTCAAGCCCATTGTTGCCTTCTTGAGTACAAAAGCTCTTGTTTCCCAATTATTTGAAGCAAAATATATTCATAAAGGCTTTCCAAATATTGGTGTATATATAGTGGGCAACTTGGCCATGATTTGTTATATTGGCATTCAGTAGACCAATAAAAAGAAACTCATTTCTTCAAAATAAGAGCATAAGTTAGAGATGCTAATATGGGTACAAACCTCCATATGTTGGATGATGATTTCATTTTTTTGATTGCTGCAGATCAAACACATTGCTGATGAAGTTGTTGTAGAACCTATTGATAACGTTACAGCAGACTTTGATGATGAAGTTGCAGCAGATGCTGCTTGTAATGTTACAGTAGATTTTGTTGACGAAGTTGCAGCAGATGCTGCTTGTGATGTTACAGCAGATTTTGTTGACGAAGTTGCAGCAGATGCTGCTTGTGATGTTACAGCAGACTTCGTTGATGAAGTTGCAGCAGATGCTGCAGCAAATTGATGCTGCTAATGACTGATGTTGGTCCACCGTGGATGAAATTCCAGAGTGGGGAATGATTTTGTTGTATTATAGGCTACTTGGATGTTGTAGTAGACTACTAAATTTGTTGTTTCTGCCGCGAATGAAATTCTGGCTTGTGATGATGATGACTAACGTTGGTCCACCGTGGACGAAATTCCAGAGTGAGATGATGATGATTGATATTGGTCCACCGTGGATGAAATTCCAGAGTGGAGAATGATTTTGTTGTAGTATAAGCTACTTGGATGTTGTAGCAGACTACTAAATTTTTGTTATTCTCACCGCGGATGAGATTCCGACTTGGGGAATGATGTTTGCGGCAGATGCTACTTGGGTGTTGTAGCAAAGGCTGCTAATTGTGTTGGTCCCACCGCGGATGAAATTCCGGCTTGGTGAATGATGTCTGCGGTAGATACTACTTGGGTGTGTATTCATGCCTTTGTTAACTTTCCTTCTTCCTCATTTTCGTAGATGCTAGTAATAACATTAGGATGAAGGAAGATGAAGATGTTGATGTCACCAAGGCCATTGGATTGGTTGCTGGTGTTATGGCAGATGCCCTTGTAGTGGACTTCTTCGGTAATCTGTAGCAGATTGATTCAGTATGGTTTACGGTAGATCTCCTTGTATCATCAATTCTATATTGTTGACATTTCCATGAGCGACTGTAGGAGTGATGACTTTGCCTTTATTATGCCCTGAAAATAGATTTCATTGAACTCTTTGTTGAGCTTGTGGGAGCTCTAAGGTTCCAAAGTAGGATTCCATGGTGGACCTCCCGAGAGAAATTTGTAGTCTACGGTAGCATGACGAATAGATCTATGGTGGCAAGACTTGAGATCTTTCTTGTGTTTGCTACTGCTGGTAGGTTTCATTCCTGCTTCTACCCCCTTGAGTTGTGTAGATAGGAGATATACATGCACATACTTTGAATGTTGTGTGTTGATCTACCATAGGCTCTAGCGCGCCTATGGCTTATGTTGTGGAGGGAGTTTCTCTATTTGGAGCTACCCCTTGTTTTGGTAGCATTCCTGCTAGCGGTATCATCATACAGGCAAGCTATATTACAGTGGGAGGCTTCCTTAGTTGAGGAGTTCCCTCGTTGCTAATTCATACTCAAGGCTTTGTGAGGAATAAATTTGTGGCAGACTTGGAAGTTGCTTCGGAAGTCTGTAGTAACATTGATAGCGCTGTTGGCCATGGTATGCGAGCTGAGGGCATTAGCTTTCCCATGGCAACCACATCGGATGTTCCACGGACTTGGCCGTGTTATGTGAGACGTCTTGGTAGACTTGATTGTGTCATGTTTTTGCCATTCCATAGACTTGATTAACATCGTATGGAGTGTTGTTCTATTGACTTGATTGTCGTCATAACTCCGTTATTCCATAGACTTGGTTGTTGTCATATGAAGTATTGTGTTCCATATATTTTTTTGTTGCTATCTCATGGAAGGGATTCTGTTTCCATGGACTTGATTGTTTTACGGGAAATTCCATTTCCGTAGACTTGGTTGTCGTCGCTTGAAATATTCTGATTTCACAGACTTGGTTGTTGTCATGTGAAATATTTTGATTTCATAGACTTGTTTGTTGTCATATGAAACATCCTACCGCCGTAGACTTGGTTGTCGCCTCATGGCGAGATTCTGTTTCCATAGACTTGGGTATTGTCTTATGAAAAAGTTTGTTTCCGTAGACTTGGCTGTTGTCTTACGGTATGAAAAATTCTGCTTCCGTAGACTTGGCTGTTGTCTTACGGTATGAAAAATTCTGCTTCCGTAGACTTGGCTGTTGTCTTACGGTATGAAAAATTCTGCTTCCGTAGACTTGGTTGTTGTCTTACGAAAAATTCTGTCTCCGTAGACTTGGTTGTTGTCTTACGGAAAATTCTGTCTCCGTAGACTTGATTGTCGTCCTATGGAGAGTTTTGTTTCCGTGGACTTGATTGTTGTCCTATGGAAAGTTTTGTTTCCGTAGACTTGGTTGTTGTCTTACGGAAAAATTCTGTTTCCATAGACTTGATTGTCGCCTTATGGAAAATTTCTGCTCCCATGGACTTGATTGTCGCCCTATGGAAAATTCTGTTCCATGGATTTGGTTGTCATCCTATGGAAAGTTTCTGTTCCATGGACTTGATTGTTGTCTCATGGAGAAATCTTTTTCTTTGTTACCATAGACTTGATTGTTGTCTTATGGATATATATATGTATATATTTTTTGCCATAGACTTGATTGTCGTCTTATGGAAGTTTCCTTTCCCATGGACTTGGTTGTTGCCCTATGGAGGATTTCTGGTCTCATGGACTTGGTTGTCGTCCTATGAAAGATTTTCTGTTCCATGGACTTGGTTGTCGTCCTATGGAAGATTTTTTTGTTCCATGGACTTGGTTGTTGTCCTATGGAAGATTTTTTTTGGATTTGATTAAGTCACGGTAGTCGTTCCATAGACTTAATCTCATCATGCGTTTGCTTGTTGCAATTTTATTGCTGATTTGCTTGATTGATTTTTGTTTCTTCCTTTTTGTAGGCGTGGATGATGCCGTGCATGTGTCGGAAGATATTGATGAAGTAGGAATCACCGGTGAGGTCACTGTTGTTAGTCCACCACGAAGGCCTACTATTGAAGCCGGTTCAAGTATTGGTGTTGGCAGCTTGTCCGGTGAAGTTGCTGACTTCTTGAAAGAGTTTGATGCGAAGGCACCCAATCCTCACCCCGAGCAGTACTTTTGGTCTTTCAACGGGCCTTTGGTGCCCTTCGGTGATTTCTGGGTTCCCAATGATTGTTCGCCTTATTTGTCGCGGCTGTCTGCGGGACACAGTGATTTTACCAAAGGCTTCAAGCTCAGCATTGGGCTTGATGGACCCATGTTATCCCTGCTTGGTAGCGTGTTGGCTGCCATGGACGAATCCAGCCTTGAAGATGTGACCAAAACTCAGATTCTTGCGTGGAGGAGTGTGATTCAAGACCTCATGGATGTTGGCTTTGATTTGGGGTTCATGATTGAGCGTCTGCGGCAGACGGCCCAGTGTTTGTTTGGCAAAAGGATTGTGGATGAGATAAAAGCACTTCAGCACTAGATTGCCCTTCTACAAGACTCCTTGGTTGAGCTGACTGCTTATCAGGATGAAATGATGTCCACGGGAAGGATGGTTCTCAGGTCTGAACGCAGTGGATCATTCCTTGACAGCCTTCCCGATTGACCTTTGTAGTTTTCATACTTATCCTTTTGTGATGACTATGTTTTAGTCTTATTCTCAAACACTTGTATGTATGTTTTGTGGTGGCCAAGTTTTGGCTTTTCTTTTTGGACAAATGACCAAGTTTTGGTCTCTTTCTTTTTTTTTGGACAAATGACCAGGTTTTGGTCTCTTTGAATGCTCATGTTCATACTTTATTCAATCATGATATATCTAATCTATTGCCTTTTTGTAAGAAAAATCTTGAGCATGTGATAATTCTTTGATTTCTTGGCAAAATATAGATATTGCATGTCATGATTTGTTAATAATACAACATGGTTCAAATTGTTCCAAAACAAAAGATTCCAAATGCTTGGCTAATAAAAGTGCAATCTTACGAGTAATAACGCTTCAGCCATTTTCCGTTGATGGGATCCACCAGAGTCGTGCCATCTGCGGTGGATAGCTTATAATAGTCACTATCATATGCTTCGCGGATCAGGTATGGCCCCTCCCAGTTTGATGCTGACTTGGATGGCGAAGGGACCTCTCCTCACATGGTCCACTATTCTTAGGACCATCTGGCCCTTGGCAAAATTCTAGTCTGCAGCGTCTTTTCATAGGTGCTGGCAGGCTTTTGATGGTACCGTGGACTACGAACTTGGGCCAGCTATGTTCTAGCCCCTAAGTGTGGAAGAGTCATGTTCTGTAGACTGGTGGATTTCTTATGTGGCATGGTTGTAGCCCCCAAGTACCGTGGATCAGCTTCGAAATGATGGAACGAGGGAAGATTTGCAACTCAACTCCCCAGTGGAGTCGCCAAAATGTAGATGCCAAAAATTTTAGCACCGTATAGGCCGCGTATCAATCCACGGACGGGCTGGACACGGGCTGGATTTGTGTGTGTGGGGGATGTTGAGCCCAAAACTCTACTCCAAGTGTGGTAGACCACTTAGAGGCTAATGGTGCATTTCCCTCTAGTATTCTTCAGTCCACCAGGCTGCAATGCTCACGTAGGAGGTTACGGTGGACCAATGAAACCAATGCCGCAGATCAAAATGAGCTGATAATCTTACTTCCAGCAGAACATTCAGTAACCACAAATACAGTTGTAATAATAAATGTGGAGCATATTACAGATTCACTTACAAATAGAATCAATCTCATAGGCTGAGACTTAGTACAATAAACTCAACCCTTTAAGAATTCATAATCAGTGAAAGCAAATGCCATGCACATGACAAGTAGTAAAAGAGAAAGTCAAGAGTTAGTGCCGTGGACCAAGAGGCTGAACATGATACACTTGACTTCTTTTATGGCTTGCAAAAAGTAGCAGCAGATCAAAGAAATGTAATAATCATAGAACTTGGGAGATTTGGGAGTAGGAAGAGAATCATTTACTGTGCAAAACGTACATGAGTCAGTGCTATTGAGTTAGGTTGAGTGTTTGATGTAAGTTTTCTGTTGTGGCAGACTAAAAGTACTTTCAGTCTACCGTGGACCTACGGGAAGTGTCCCGTGGACTGTTGTTGGTTATCTGCCTCCTTTGAGCTTTCGAAGTCAGCTCTTATGGAGAATGTATTCTGGTCTGAGAGTTTTCTGATCAGCCAACCAACCCCCATTCCTTCTTCTCACCCCTATTTATAATGGTGTTTATATCTAATGGTTTGATTTGTTATCCTCTTCATCATGAGAATCATTGTTTAACCAAGAGATAAAGGGGCGGAGATTTGACAAAGTTTAATTTTTGGGGGCTGAGCTGATGGTTTTCATCTGCCGCAGATCTGATTTGATCTGCGGTGAGCGGGGGATTTCAGGCCATTTATGAGGAAGGAAGTGACGAGCATTTAATGCTCGGTAATGATCTGAAACAATTAAGGTGACTTGACCCACATACGTTTTGCATTAATTAGATTTGATCTTACCATTTTTGGTATCATTTCCCAGCAAATTGATACATTTTCTGTTGCGACAGATCAAATGAAATTTGAGTAAATTGGTTCCCCTACCTCCAAACCTTGCTTCCTAAGTTCCATGATGTGGAGGAGCAAGGACCACCGTAGTGCTGGGCTGTGGTGGTCGTTGTCCTTGAGTCGTGGTGGCCATGGCAGATTTCTCAAGTCTTTTTTAGCCTTGATTATCATTTTGTCCCAGCTGGTGCTGCCGTGGACTACTTTGTGCCGAGGTCCACCGTGACCAGTGGATAAAGGAAATAACCAGCTGGCTTTTCATCATTACCCACTTCAGATGGTACTGATTTTGGGCGGCCATGAGAGATTTCTTGGTCTTTTCAGCCTTGCCTCATCTTCTTCGTCACCCTCTTCGTCATTGGCCGCAGCTGGTGCCGCCGCAGATCGTTTTTTAGTGACTGAGTTTGCTGTGGACCGCTGGATAACTCACCATGGACCACTGGGTGGTGTGGAGGACCAGCTCTCTTCCACTTTTTTGGGCTTTGGCTGATGCTGCGGTGGATCATCTTCTTCTGGGTATTTACCATGTCTGATGGTTAATGAAGAAGACCAGTTTTTCAATGTAATGATTCATCTTTGGAAATATGCCCCTTCAGTGCTTTGAGCACCATGCCAAGAGAGGAGGGAAAAGAAATGGCTTTTCCAAGACAGCCATTTTCCCTCTTCTTTTTTGAATCAATTTTTGAACCTTGCCCTGGCAGACCTAAGTCTGATGATCAGATGGGCTAGATTTCCCTTCTTCTTTTGGGCTTTGGGCTTGGCTGATGGTTTTTTGGCCATTTCTTTCCACGTTTTATCCACCGTGGGCTACTGGGCTTGCTGGGCTTTGGACCTCTGGTGGATCACTGAGGTGTTGGACTTGGTCTACCGTGGACCGAAAAAATGGGCCTCTACAGTATTCACTTGTGAGGATCTGCAGAAAAACTGAAGCTTCAGGCTGCACGTGGAGGCGCGTTGACGGTCGGAATGGACTTCGGCTTATGTCGTTTGACCGATCTCGGGATGGGCTACTGATCTGTGGAATCAGATTTTCAGAAAAAATGAGATTTGTGATGAGGTGCTTTGGATGGGATTTTTTTTTTTTTTGAAATGCAGAAGCGGGAGGATCGAGTTGCTCGTTAGAGCTCTAGGGTTCTGATATCATGTTAAAGTCTAGTGGGCCGAACTCAATCTCAAAAGACGCCTTGAGAGATAAGGATTACCCATGACTTATAAATTGCACAACCCAAGAATACTTGGTCAATGTGGGACAAGACTCTCACTTTAATACAGTGTAACATGATATACTCATTGCCAAATTATAATAAAGTAATAATCATCTTATTGCTAAAAATGCTTTTCCATGGATGCCTGTAATCTAGAATGTATGATCCAAGCTTTCCTTAAGCAGAGGAATCGCCATAATTCATAACGTTAGAAGTTTGGGAAGTGAAAAAGTATTAATAAAAATCATCTTCGTTGGGACCAAATTACCTAATGCTGTGGGTGTGACCTATACCATTTGTTTGCCAAATACCTTAGGTTAGGCATCCCTTTTAGGAAATTTCTCATTTATGCAAAATTTTCCCTTTGTTTTTGTTAGAAATTTTTGGTTGAACCAAATCCAAATGAGTTGAGGCTCGCTTTTGTAAACAAAATTTCAGTGGTGTACGTTGTATAAAACAACACACAAAAGAAAATCTTTATTTCACATTAATTTCTATTTAGTGCACTTAGGCGGTGGATATTATTATTATTATTATTTTTTATTTTTTATTTTTTTTCTATAATACACCACCAAGTGAGTCATATCAAGATTTTGTTCGTGGGAGAGTGTAAAGAATGTAAAAATCTTTCAAAGATCTTGTTTATTTGTAAGTTCAATCAAGGAAAACACATGCGAGAAAACAACTCTTATTTTATATTACAACATAGGAGGCAAATCCATTTTTTTCTCCAAATTTTGGAGAGCCAACCCCAAAATCATAACTTACAAGTTAGCCATATCATCCCTTAATTTGCCTTCCATCTCACACATAATCTGATACTTTTTATTTTATTAACGCATGTATGAGGTGGTAGACAAGTTTTGCAATGTTGTGAAATTATCATTGTAACCCTGACTTTATTATTTTTATTTCCAACAAATTTTTTGCTCCAAGGGCTCTAAACCCACCAGGCCACCATCATTGAAATCTCAAACTCATTATCCATACAAAATTCCACAACGAGATACAGAACTCTAAAAAAGAAAAGAAAACAAAATCCAAGAAAGAACATAACAAAACTCAAGTCCGGATCATGGACCACAGAGTGAGTTTTGTCTTAGGCCTGATATGCCCTGATTCGTGTGCCTTTAATAATTTGGGCTTAAATAAAAAAAAAAAAAAAATGGGGCTTGTAATTTCTTGGGCCTATGAGTTCTCTAACTTGGTTCACAGGCCTATAATTATGTAGTCTAGGGACAGGCCCAGAGTTCTCACATTTAGCTCCAACCGCCTTGATTCGCAAGCATATAATTAATTTTGGCCTGTGGTTTATTCTTGATTCACAGGCCTGTGGATTATGTTGCTCATAATGATGTTGACCAGTGACCTTTATCTCGTACTACTAATTGGTGCCTAGCCGGATTTGAGTTCAAGAGGAAGGAGATATGTTGTGCCCCTCTGGTGCATCCTTTTTCTAAGCACTTTATGTTTCAATAAATTGAAGTTAATTAAAAAAAGAAAAGAAAAGAAGACTACCGTATACTAATATTCACCAATTGATGTCAATGGACGCTTATGCTTTTTGTATGCCTCTATTAGTGAACAATAAGACTAACCAATGTGGTTTATAACAGTGTCATACAAAATAATTGAACATACAATTATTTACTTGGACAATTGCCAGTATTTCCATTAAAAATGAATTATATTTGGGCAAGTATTGTACCTCACTGGAAACCTTACCTTATAAATTGAAACCAAATGATTCATTTGAGCCATCCCTTCATCTCCTCAATTAATTGCCTGAACTTGGCTGACAATCCGGGCCTGATTGACATATTACATGCAAGGCTAAAAGCGCTCCTTCAGGTCTCTCTCTCTCTCTCTCTCTCTCTCTCTCTCTCTCTCTCTCTCTCTCTCTCTCTCTCTCACACACACACACACACACACACAGAGTTGTAACATCATGCTTTTGTATGTTTCAGGGATATAACCTTGTTATTGCTGGAAGTGAAATTCCGAAGTGGTTTAGCCATCAAAGTATGAGGGATGAAGTGAATATAAAAGAACCTTCTCATTTGTGTAATGAGTGGGTGGGAATTGCTGTTTGAGCTCTATTTTTTTCACACAAGCATCATCCATGTGACCAAATCGACAACAGCCGTGAACTTGCGTGTCATTTGATAGCAAATGGAAATCATATATATCCTCTAGCAGCAATTAGCAGTATTGCTAAGGTTTTATCAGATCACAATCATATATATCCTTAAATATATAAAAGTTTTAAAATGAATAGTGCTACAAACACAATATTTTCACAACAATTTTAAAACAATATTGAGTTGGTAGGTTTTTATTAGTTCTCACATGGACTCATCACTTACATCACTTTATCATTTACCATTCATAGTTTGACACCTCAACATTGTTGTGAAATTATTGTGAAAATATTGTGTTTGTAGTTTTATTTTTTTAAATTCACTTTAAATCATATATATCATGGGACACCACCATTGATTTTCCATTTTGTAAATAAAAGAGATACATATCTAATATTGCTATTTGATATAAGATTTTCCTAATAAATATACATATATATTAAAATACAATTAAGGTGTAATAGGTTTAGTAGTTCTAAAAAGAAATAAAAATACAATTAAAATTTTTTTTTTCTAGGCGATTTAAATTTTCAGAATATAATCGGAAAAGCAACTATTTGAAGTATAATTAGTTTAAGACAACTATATAACTTTCTCTTGGCTCTTTAGGTAAAAGAAATAAGGGTGGAGAATGGAAGAGAAGTGAAACTGTCAGTAGTAGTGATTTGGCACCAAGCTTGAGTGGTTAAGCAAAAGAAAGTGATTTTAGTTGTTTAATTTACGGTTACAAATTAATTATTAACAGTTTGCTTGAGTGGCTTTTTATGTTAAGAATAGGGGGGTGAAATTGAAAAGAGTGATCATTTGTGTTACTTAGATGACAAGTATAAGTGTATAACCATCCGTTGCATGTTTCGTGAACCACATTTACAGCAATGTTTCAGTGTGAAATACGTGGATTGACAGCTCAATGATCATTAATCACGAGTTTGTGTAACTAATTATAGTAAAATTTAATAGGGTAAATTATAATTTAATATTATATTAATATATAAATATTTTTTTTTTGAGAACAGGTAAATTATAATTTAAGGATAGTTTTAAATTAAACCCTAAAATTTAAAACTCTTACAAATTAAATCTTATTAGTTAGTTTCAAATTAAACCTTAACTTTTTTAATTCGAGGGTTTAATTGTCAGTTTAAATTCATATGTTTTTAAATTCAAATGGAGGCTATATGTTAAACCCAAAACTCACTCTTTGAAATACCTTGAATCCACATGTTAGAGATATGGAGTGGCCACACAAGACTTCTCAATTTCATTTTACAACCAATTCAAAGGCTCCAAAAAGACATAATTGATATTATTTATTATCTAATCCTAGGGGTTTTTTGTGTGTGTGTGTGTAAATTAGTAAAATATAAATACCATAATTTTGAACATTTTTTAGATAAGAAATTTTTTAGTCTCTAATTAAGTAGATATTTGGCAAGCATGATGGGCTCGCAGAAATTGTATAATCCAAATTTTTTCTTGTTGAAATGTTCATCTATTGACTATTAGGCACTAAATGAATTTTGTGCAATTCCAAGCTTGTTCTATTTTAGAAGGAAGGAAGAAAAAGCAGTATTTTCTGTCTTTTATCTCTTGGCTAAATCGACCAATACCATGAGTGTTATGCTGAGTACTAGTCCTGAATTAAGATTGATCTTTAATTACTGAAGCCCCACAGTGCCAATTTTGAAAACACTAAGCTAAGAGGTTATTGGTGCCTAGATAAGGAGGGTCGTTTTCTGTGTTTGCTAAGTCATGGAGGAGAGAGTCAATTGTTTGTGGCTGCCAACTTCGTAACAATAAGCTAACAGGACAAATTCATACGTCCAATTTCAAAGGAGGGTCAAATAATAGTACTTAAAAGGCATTCAATACCTTATGTATTTATTCAGTAAAAGTAAAATACATAAATCAGTCATGGAGTTTGAGCTAATAACAGAAATAAAAGGACTTTTAAAAAATATCCAGTTTGACCCTTAAGGGTAAACAATTTCTGGGAAAATACACAAATGGTGTTAAATGCTATTTGTACTTAAGGGACAAATTGAATATTTTCGAAAAATCTTGATAATTTCTGTCATTAACTCAAATCTTAGGATGATTTCTGTATTTTACTCTTTCAATTAAAAAAAAAAGGTCAATTAGTATTTCTGGTGGCTAGTTGAAGCAGTCTTTAGTACCTTTCTTTGTTCAAAACATCGAAACATCACGTTTTTCAACTCTATGTCTATATCTCCTATAAAAATCTATATTTCAAAGTAAAACACAAAGAAGAGCAAGAAAGGGAATTGGTCAATAAATATATATCTTTCTTTATTATCAAAAACTCCACATCAGTCTCTCTCCCTCTCTATTTATATCTGGACCTTGGGTACTCATAAATTGCAGTTGTTCAGTTGGGTTATTGCTCTCTCTCTTTGTTTTGACCTTAGCTTATTTTTGTGTCAGAAGTAGTGATGGGTGAGAATTCAGGAAGCAACGGCAACCATGGGGTTGTTTTGAATGTTAAAGAAGGTGATGTTAATCATGATTCTCCCACCGTTGCTTCCAAAACCAACAATGAAGCAGGGTCCTGTGACTCCTGTATCTCTCTAACTTTCATGCAGAAGGTGACTCTCCTGTTATATTTGCCTTTCCTGTTATATTTTGGACCTGACCTCAATAATGTTTGACTAGTTCAATAACTCATTTAAGGCAACTATGTTTTTTGGTCATTCTGCTCTGTCTAAGCCTCTAAGGCAACTTCGTGTACCAAGTACAAATCTTGAGAAACGAATTTAACATGGAATTAAAGGAAATTTTTGTTGACGACATGCAGTTGATCGCGGAGTTGTTGGGGACATACTTCTTGATATTTGCTGGATGTGCAGCGGTGGTGGTGAATTTAAACAATGAGAAGGTGGTGACTTTGCCTGGAATTTCAATAGTTTGGGGACTGGCTGTGATGGTTCTGGTTTACTCTATTGGCCACATCTCTGGTGCCCATTTTAACCCAGCAGTCACAATTGCCTTTGCCACTTGCAAAAGATTCCCATGCAAGCAGGTAAACTACACCAACCATGACCTTCTCTTTATCACTTACACACAAATTTGGTATGAAGGGGTCAACTCAGACTCAGTACTGCAAGAAATGATTATGAACCAAACATAATATTACACGAAATTATGTGTGTTATTGCAAGACATCTTTACAAAAGACTAGTTCAATTTTGGTGGATTTATAGTGTATTAATGCTTACATGCCTCTAATTTATATACTATCCTGTAGATTAAATATCCCTCTCTTATTTGATCTTGTAGGTGCCTGCTTATATAGCAGCTCAAGTCCTTGGATCAACACTTGCAAGTGGAACCCTTCGGTTAATCTTCAATGGGGACGAGAACCAGTTTCCAGGAACACTGCCGGCTGGATCAAACATGCAGTCTTTTGTGCTTGAGTTCATAATCACATTCTACCTCATGTTTATCATATCCGGTGTTGCCACTGATAACAGAGCTGTTAGTTCTTCACCTTTATATTGCTCCAATTTTCCTATAGAGTTACAAAACAATTTATGGCATAGTTATAATTAATATCTATGGATTCTCAATTTCTCATACACCATTCACGTTTGCTTCTTTGTTAATGCAGATTGGAGAGCTTGCTGGCCTTGCTGTTGGGTCTACGGTCCTACTTAACGTAATGATTGCAGGGTAATAACTTAATCTAATCTGATTCAAATATATCATAAAAATAAATGTGTTCATCACATTAATTAGCACTAGTTGAATGCACCATTTTTCCTTATTTTTCATTCATCTTTGTATTTGGTATGCTAATGATATTGGTATCGTTCCTATTTGACAGGCCAACTTCAGGAGCATCAATGAATCCAGCAAGAAGTTTGGGGCCTGCAATTGTACACAGCGAATACAGGGGAATATGGATATATATTGTAGCACCCATTCTTGGGGCTGTCTCGGGTGCATGGGTCTATAATGTCATCAGGTTCACGGACAAGCCAGTGCGCGAGATCATCAATACTGGCTCTTTCTTAAAAGAGTCCAGAAATAACAACTCCAATTGATTTAAGAGAAAAGGAAGGAATCTACACACAAAAAAAGGGTTCTCTCCGCGTTTTTGTACTCTATTTAGTGATTGTTACTTAGTATTCACTTGCCATTTGGTTCATTAAGTTCGATTTTTCTCATACAAATTAGATTATGAATAGATTAAAAAATTCTAGTATTCACTTGGCATTTGGCCTATTAAGTTCGATTTTTCTCATACAAATTAAATTATGAATAGATTAGAAAATTCTGACTTAGATAAAAAATAAAAGTGTAAGGGGGGAACACATGCTCGTCTATTTTGGAATATATATCTTTATCAATACAATTTTAAAAATGAAAGTTTGATTTCTTGTTATTGTTAATGTCATATGAATAACTACATAAATTACTTTGAAAGAGAGAAAAGGGATAAGTCAATCACATTATTAACCTGTGGGGGAGAGGAAAATATGACACGAGGATCAGCTGCATCCATATAAAGTTTGTCAAAAAAGTTGTGCAGATGACTTCTTGTTATTTAATTCATTATCGTAGCTATTTTGGCACATGCATGCTTATCGATTAAAGATCTTCTCGATTATTTAAATTCTAATATTTGACTCCAAAATGAAAATGAATTACTCAACAGAATTTTTTTATTCGGGTACAAAATTTTTCCAGCAAACAATGGAAAGCATACACATGTCAGTAAAATGGCGCCAATTTCTTATACTTGTCATCAAGCACCGCATATGCTAACGTAGCTACATGAAAAGATTTAGATGATTGATTATTTGATTAATTTGTTTTCATTGACCAATCCATGGAAAAGTCCCTAATTCCACAAATTATAGATATATACCTTGCACTCTGAAAAAGAGGGAATACCAAATGAAAAGGTCGGCGTTCTTATCTTAAGAGTCATATTATATATATAGTCACAAAATGAATCAAAGTTTGTAGTTATCCTTATCCAAAAGGGGAAGAAGAGGGGGATGATATATCATATATGGGTGTTGGAAAAGAAGAAATGAATAGACATGGGTAATTATACTATACTCGGGGAGTACATTAAATGTGTACTCCTTCCTCTCACAAAAGTCGTGGGTCTCGCTAATTAAATTCATGGTGGGACCCACCAATTCTGTGAGAGGAGGGAGTACGCATTTAATGTACTTCTGGAGTATTATATAATTTCCCGACATGATGTACTCATTGCCAAATTATAATGATCATCTCATTGCTAAAAATGCTTTTCCATGGATGCCTGTGATCTAGAATTAATGTATGATCCAAGCTTTCCTTAAGCAGAGGAATCGCCATAATTCATAAAGTTAGAAGTTTGGGAAGTGAAAAAGTACTAATAAAAATCATCTTCATTGGGACCAAATTACCTAATGCTGTGGGTGTGACCTATTCCATTTGTTTGCCAAATACCTTAGGTTAGGCATCCCTTTTAGGAAATTTGTCATTTATGCAAAATTTTCCCTTTGTTTTTGTTAGAAATTTTTGGTTGAACCAAGTCCAAATGAGTTGAGGCTCGCTTTTGTAAACACAATTTCAGTGGTGTTGTATAAAACAACACACAATAGAAAATCTTTCTTTCACATCAATTTCCATTTAGTGCATTTAGGCGGTGGATATTAATGTTTATTTATTTATTTTATAATACACCACCAAGTGAGTCATATCAAGATTTGCTCGTGAGAGTGTAAAGAATGTAAAAATCTTTCAAAGATCTTGTTTATTTGTAAGTTCAATCAAGGAAAACACATGCGTGATAAAAACTCTTGTTTTATATTACAACATAGAAGACAAAACCACGATTTTCTCCAAATTTTGGAGAGCCAACCCCAAAATCATAACTTACAAGTTAGTCCTATCATCCCTTAATTTGCCTACCATCTCACGCATAATCTGATTTATTTTTATTTTTTATTAACGCATGTGTGAGGTGATAGACAAGTTATGCAGTGTTGTGAAATTATCGTTGTGACCCTTGATTTTATTGTTTTTATTTCCAACAAATTTTTTGCTCCTACCACCTTCAACCTCATACCATGAGCCATCAAACAGACAACCCCACCTCCATCACCCACGGCACCCGAGGGCTCTAAACCCACCAGGCCACCATCATTGAAATCTGAAACAGAAATCTAAAAAAGAAAAGAAAGAACATAACAAAACTCAGTCCGGATCACGGACCATAGAGTGGGTTTTGTCTTGAGAGGCCTGATATGCCTTGATTCGTGTGCCTTTAAAAATTTGGGCTTGTAAATCCTTGGGCCTATGAGTTCTAACTTGTTTCACAGGCCTATAATTATGTAGTCTAGGGACAGGCCCAGAGTTCTCACATTTAGCTCCAACCGCCTTGATTCGCAGGCACACAATTAATTTTGGCCTGTGGTTTATTCTTGATTCACAGGCCTGTGGATTATGTTGCTCATAATGATGTTGCCCAGTGACCTTTTTCTCGTACTACTAATTGGTGCCTATCCGGATTTGAGTTCAAGAGGAACGAGATATCTTGTGCTCCTCTGTTGCATCATTTTTCTAAGCACTTTATGTTTCA
>OU015767.1:30261375-30408856 GCA_907173295.1 Fagus sylvatica
ATTAATTGATTAAAAATAATTCATCCTTTGACATATAAAGGTTAAAAGTTTTTTTACAAAATGTAAATAAAGTATGACATAAATGCACAAGATTTCATGATTAAACAGCATGCAGTTTGTGTTTTTTCAAACCTAATTTTTTAATTTAAAGTCATGAAAACGTGAACTTTTTCAAAATTAGTAACACGATTACGTGTCCTGTGTAATTCGAAATGCATTTTGAAATATTTTATAAGAAATTATCTTATAACACATTTATAATATTTATCACGTGTTCTAATATTTGGAATGATTATTCAGTAGTCTCAGTCTACAAATAAATACGTAGTCCCCTCTCACATGAATAGTGGGTCCCACTAATTAAATTCATGATGGGACCCACCACTCTGTGAGAAGGGGACTACGCATTTATTTGTAATTTGAGACTATTGAATAATTTTCCTAATATTTGAGGAATCAATTTCAATTATATAACATGTCATTAGAAAGAGGGTTGATGACAAACGGTAATTAAGATTTAAGTTGTAATTAAAAGATGATGACAATTAATATAGGGCATGACTTAATGAAACAATAATAAATCTATTAAAATAATTAGAATGAATTTCTATTAACATATAACAATTTTTTTTTTCTTTTTCCTCCAAAATTAATTATTCATTTATATTTTTATTGGAGGTCTTTTTTTTATTGGGGCTTTTTTTTATTGGGGCCTTAGGCCAAGGTAGGTTGCCTACACCTTAAGCCGCCCGCCCCTGGTTGTGGCTGTTAAGCTTTGTAAGGCTTTTACTTTCTCTCTCTTGGAATGAAATATTTATTCATCCAAAAATTAATTTATAAATCTGAGTTTAAAATTTATTTAAAAAAAATAACATACAAGATCCCAGTATCCAAGCTCTTTCTTTTTGTGGGAAGAAATGGGTAATGCCTGAGACAATTTCCACTCTTTCTCAATCCTTCTTTTGTGTGTGTTTTTATTTGTATCCCCCAAGCCCCTAGTTTCTAAAACTGTCTAGCACTCCAAATTATTTGTATCATTTGTTTGCAGCAGTTTGCTTTGCAATAGCATATTATTTTATGTTTATATATGAATATGACTTTTAGTGGGATCTGCATGCTTCTTGACTGCTATATCTTAAGAACATTAAGAAAATAGTGTAGATGATATCGCATTTATCGCAATTTATGATGTTACTTCTAATTTTGTGTCAGTGGCATTTGGTTACAGGGGACCTAGGTGCTTAGATATGAATGTTTTGATAAGGTTTGAGACATAATTTACATTCCTTGCCAAAGCATATTTGACACCTGAAGATTTGGTTAAGGTTAACTAGAACAGATACTGCTTGCTAGCATGCTCTTTAGTGTTCTTAATTCATAAAGTTGATAATGGGTTAAATCAATTTTTAGCTGCGGGCAAATCTTATTTCTTAATAATGGCACACAGTTAAATGCCATTCTATGATTGAAAAATTAAATAAAAAAGCCTACGCCACCAAGTCTACTCTGAATTAATACCTTTTCCATTGTTTGCCACCACCAATTCTGACTTTCAAATAGTCATATGCTTGTCTGTTTTCTCTTACATTTACAAACCTATTAATTGGAATGCTGTAGTGAAAGCTTGTGCAATCTTTCACCAAATACTATGTCCTCCTCTTGGTGCTGATGAAGACACTTCTATCTTAACTTTGAAGTCCCCCCCGCAAGCTTCGGTGTGTTCAAAATGGGTAAAAACCTTTAATTCATATGTATGCAAGTTTTAGGCACACTAAAAGGTGAGCAGACTTTGCTTGATAGACTACTGAATAAGGATGTCATTTATTGGAGTGCATTGTTAAGCGTGCAAGTGGAAAGAGGGTCAATGGAGTTGCCAAGTTGATTGGTTGATCAAAAGGATGTAAGGAAAGTTATGATATTGGGGTATGTGGGGTTGGAAAGAAGCAAGAGAGATTTTTTATTTTTTTTATAAGATGTCATCAAACAATGTTCTTCTCAGAATACCATGATCATTGGTTATGCACATGTATGTTGTTTTGAGGAAGTACTGGTGCTTTTCCATAATATGAAAAATGCAAAGGTGAGCCAGATAATTGCATGCCCAATGGATTTCTTATCTGCATCGCTGCGTGTGCTGGCATTGGAGCTTTGAGCAAGGGTGAGTGGCTTCATTTTTTTTTCTTTTATATAACTTTTTTTATGATAAGTGTGGCTTCATGCTTTTATTGCTAAAATATAGGGTTAAATTGATGGTTAATTTTTGCCAAATGTCATGAAATATTAGATCTCATGGTTCTTGGTTATGAAGCTCAATCTACAAACCATTGAGATAAGGGCTGTATGATGGATTCACTTAGTTGCGTTGGACTTTTGAAGAGGCGGATGAGCTTGTAAGAGCAATGCTGCAAAGGTAAGCTACTGTGATTTGGTATTCTATTTTGGTTGCTTGTGAAAACCATGGTAATATGAAATTGGCAAAGCACCTTGCTATGAAGCTCATAAGAGCTGTATCCTTAAGACAGAGAATGATATTATGATATATTGAGGAAATACTTACGTCCCGTAACTGTTTTTTCCCGTAGGGGTATAATTGGCATTTAGAAAAAAGCGTAGAGTTCAGTTAATGTAACAGAGTTTCCCGCCAAGATAATTTTTTTTTTTTGATAACCGCCAAGCTAATTGATATAGACTCTATATATAGAATTGTTACTCTCTTGCTTTCTTTCAAGTTTCAAGAATTTCTGCTTTCTTTTCAAGAATTTGTGCTTTCTTTGTTTCAAGAATTTCTTAGCTTTCAAGAAGACAACGGGACACCATGGATCACCGATTGTTTATGGAAATGATTCAAGCGTTCGTTCAATGCCTGGGGTCTAGAGAACAATGGCCTTTATGGGGTCTAGAGAAGGTGGCCAACACACTCGGGGTGTAACACGTGGCTGGGAAGGGTCACCAGGCTAGTTCTGATACTTTGTTAATCGACTGGACTGAGAAGCAAGAATGGACTGAGACATAATGGTCATTTGCTGTGGACGCTTATGTGTGTAGATAGAGACAATCATATTACTTGCTCAGTATATTATTTACTTGTGATTGTTATGGCTAGGGTTGGCTCAATACGATCGATAACTTAGTAGTCAGTCTTGTATTTAATTTACTCCAATATCCTAAATTATAGATTATGAATATACGAAGAATATATAATAATTGGATTTTATATGGATGAAGAATTAATTGATTAAAAATAATTCATCCTCTGACATATAAAGGTTAAAAGTTTTCTTACAAAATGTAAATAAAGTATGACATAAATGCACTAGATTTCATGATTAAACATCATGCAGTTTGTGTTTTTTCAAACACAATTTTTGAATTTAAAATCATGAAGACATGAACTTTTTCAAAATTAGTAACACGATTACGTGTCCTGTGTAATTCGAAATGCATTTAGAAATATTTTATAAGAAATTATCTTATAACATATTTATAATATTTATCATGTGTTATAATATTTGGAATGATTATTCAGTAGTCTTGGTCTACAAATAAATGCGTAGTCCCCTCTCACATGAATAGTGAGTCCCACTAATTAAATTCATGGTGGGACCCACTAAATATATTCATGGTGGGACCTACCACTCTGTAAGAGAGGGACTACGCATTTATTTGTAGTCTGAACTATTAATTAATTTTCCTATAGAGTTACAAAACAATTTATGGCATAGTTATAATTAATATCTATGGATTCTCAATTTCTCATACACCATTCGCATTTGCTTTTTTGTTAATGCAGATTGGAGAGCTTGCTGGCCTTGCTGTTGGGTCTACGGTCCTACTTAACGTAATGATTGCAGGGTAATAACTTAATCTAATCTAATTCAAATATATCATTAAAAATAAATGTGTTCATCACATTAATTAGCACTAGTTGAATGCACCATTTTTCCTTATTTTTCATTCATCTTTGTATTTGGTATGCTAATGATATTGGGATCGTTCCTATTTGATAGGCCAACTTCAGGAGCATCAATGAATCCAGCAAGAAGTTTGGGGCCTGCAATTGTACACAGCCAATACAAAGGGATATGGATATACATTGTAGCAACGATTCTTGGGGCTATCTCGGGTGCAGGGGTCTATAATATCATTAGGTGCACCGACAAGCCAGTGCGCGAGATCACCAAAAGTGGTTCTTTCCTAAAAGAGTCAAGAAATAATAACTCCAACTGATTATAAGAAAACGAAGAAATCTACACACAAAAAAAGGGTTCTCTCCGCGTTTTTGTACTTTATTTAGTGATTGTTACTTAGTATTCACTTGTAATTTGGTCCATTAAGTTCGATTTTTCTCATACAAATTAGTTTATGAATAGATTAAAAAATTCTAGTATTCACTTAGCATTTGGCCTGTTAAGTTCGATTTTTCTCGTACAAATTAGATTATGAATAGATTAGAAAATTCTGACTTAGATTAAAAATAAAAGTGTAAGGGAGAACACATGTTTGTCTGTTTTGGAATATATATCTTTATCAATACAATTTTAAAAATGAAAGTTTGATTTCTTGTTATTGTTAATGTCATATGAATAACTACTTAAATTACTTTGAAAGAGAGAAAAGGGATAAGTCAATCACATTATTAACCTGTGGGGGAGAGGAAAAGTTTGTCAAAAAAGTTGTGCAGATGACTTCTTGTTATTTACTTCATTATCGTAGCTATTTTGGCACATATGCATGCTTATCGATTAAAGGTCTTCTCGATTATTTAAATTCTAATATTTGACTCCAAAATGAAAATGAATTACTCAACATAATTGTTTTATTCGGGTACAAAATTTTACCAGCAAACAATGGAAAGCATACACATGTCAGTAAAATGGTGCCAATTTCTTATACTTGTCATCAAGCACCGCATATGCTAACGTAGCTACATGAAAAGATTTAGATGATTGATTATTTGATTAATTTGTTTTCATTGACCAATCCATGGAAAAGTCCCTAATTCCACAAATTATAGATATATACCTTGCACTCTGAAAAAGAGGGAATACCAAATGAAAAGGTCAGCGTTCTTATCTTAAGAGTCATATTATATATATAGTCACAAAATGAATCAAAGTTTGTAGTTATCCTTATCCAAAAGGGGAAGAAGAGGGGGATGATAGATCATATATGCGTGTTGGAAAAGAAGAAATGAATAGACATGGGTAATTATACTATATTCTGGGAGTATATTAAATGCGTATTCCTTCCTCTCACAGAAGTCGTGGGTCTCGCTAATTAAATTCATGGTGGGACCCACCACTTCTGTGAGAGGATGGAGTACGCATTTAATGTACTCCCGGAGTATTATATAATTTCCCAACATGTGTACTCATTGCCAAATTATAATGATCATCTCATTGCTAAAATTAGAATATCTCAATTTCGATGTTTCCTCGGCTCTAGGGTTTAGGTAGCCTAAAACCCTAGCCGCCGATGGAATCCTTTCTTTGTCCTAGTACAAGTTAGTTCGTTTCCCAAGTGATTGGCGTCTCACGGTGGAACTTTGGTGGTCAAGTATTATCTTAAGGATATGGAGGAACTCACGAGCATGTGTGATCGTATGTCTCTCACTGCAAAGGAAGGGGGTAGAGTGGATTTGAGTGACTCCCAAGAAGTCGTGGGTGGTCTATTGGCAGCAAAATTCTTAACCAAAAGGGTTATCAACATAGAGGCGATAATGCGGACTCTAAAACCTCTCTGGAGGTCAGGGCATGGGTTTACGGGACGAGATATGGGTAATAACCGGGTGATGTTCCTATTCACTGACACAGCTGATATGGAAAGAGTGCTTGCAAATGGTCCATGGTCATTTGATAAGTACCTGATTCTGCTGAAACGTTTTGAAGATAACCAGTCCTTCTCTAAAGTGGTGTTCGACGTGTGCTCGTTCTGGGTCCAGATTCATGATCTGCCAGTTCGATGCATGACTAGTGCAGTCTGCGAAAAAATTGGGAATACGCTGGGGCTGGTTGAGCAGGTGGAAGAGATTACAGAGGGGCATGGGGGAGGAAACTTTATGAGGGTTAGGGTGCAACTGGATATCACTCAACCACTGTGTAGGGGCAGGAAAATCTGGTTCGGTGGGGAGCAGGACCATTGGGTGTCTTTTAAGTTTGAGCGGCTGCCGATCTTCTGTTACTGGTGTGGCCAGATCAGTCACGACGACAGGGATTGCACAATCTGGCTAAACAGTCGTGGAAAATTGACCCCAGATAAGCAAGAATATGGAGCATGGCTTCGGGGTGAGCTTCCCCGCTTCTCACGCCGTGGGGTACCACCACGAGAATTCTCCTCCTCGGAACCAAGGAGAGACAGGTCGTTGGTTCGGAGCTCTGGGGTGCCTGTGTCTAATATGGAAACTCCGGAATTTACGTCCTCGACAATGAAGGAAAAGGAAGAAATTAATTTCCAGGCGAAATTGAAGGAGATTGACCGTGAATTGGGGCTGGATCATGGGGAAATAAATGAATCCTTGGAGATTCTATTACAGGGTGACTCACAGAGCAATTTTCAAATTTCTGAGGCGGGATTAATACGGAATGAGGACAATAGAGCTGGGCTGGAGTCAGGGGAGCTTAATGGGCCTCATGTGGATCAGAGTGGGCCCCAAGGGCCAAACAAGAGGTCACTTGGCAGCACGTGGAAAAGGATTGTACGCAAATCTAATGGGCCTCTAACAATGGCCCAACAGCCCATACTACCAAAACAGAAAAGAAGCCAGAACATATTCCTTGAGGAGGAGGTGGTACGAGGTTTAAAGAAGAGTAGGGTGCAGGGGGGTTCTTCTTCAAATAATGAGGATCAGATATCGGCGGGGGTTGCAATGCAACCCCGCCGGACGCCATGAGTTGTCTGTTTTGGAACTGTCGTGGGCTTGGGAACCCACAGACAGTTCATGAACTCACCATTATGGTGAGGAAAAAGGACCCACTAGCTTTGTTTATTTCTGAAACAAAGCTAGATGATAAGCGGCTGGAGGTGCTCCGATGTCATTGGGGCTTTGGTGGAAAATTTGTAGTCCCAAGCCGGGGACAAAGTGGAGGGCTTGCATTCTTTTGGAGCAAAGAAGTACCGGTATCTATCTCCTCCTACTCTCAACACCATATAGATGCGATAATGGATTATGATGAAGCGGCATGGCGGGTTACTGGGTTCTATGGGTCTCCCACGGTGGCTGGCAAATCGGTGGTTTGGGATCTTCTTAGGGTTCTAAGGGGTCATCATAGGTTACCTTGGATTTGTGGGGGTGATTTTAATGAGTTATTGCATGGTGAGGAAAAATGGGGCAGGGTGAGTAGACCCGAAGCACAAATGAGAGAGTTTAGAAAGGTTGTTGATGAGTGTGGGTTTGTCGACTTGGGTTTTGTGGGGTCGCCGTTTACATGGTGGAATAAACAACATGGTGCAGCTCAGGTTCTAGAATGCCTGGATAGGTGTCTGGCTACAGCGGAGTGGCTGTTACAATTTCCGAATAACAGGGTCACTCATCTTCATGCGGTTTTCTCAGATCATAGGCCTCTGTGGGTTGAATTATCGTTATCTGGGACTGCTGTGAGACCTCGCAGAAAACGGTTCCGCTTTGAGGAGATGTGGACGCTTCACCAAGGCTGTGAAGACACGATCCGGACAGCTTGGGGGACTCGACACAGGGGTACTCCCATGTTCCAGGTGGTAGAAAAGATAAAAGCCAGCAGAGAGGAGTTGAAGAAGTGGAGCTTTGAACAGTTTGGCAGTATTCGAGCTGTTATTGATGCAAAAACCCAGATGTTGCAGCAGGAAGAAGAGCTACTGCCTGAAGCTCAGAATGTGCTGTTGATCCAGAAGCTGGGTAGAGAACTGGCCGACTTACACTCTAAAGAGGAGACGATTTGGAGGCAGCGTTCGAGGGTTCTATGGCTTCAACGTGGAGATCGTAACACAAAGTACTTTCACTGCCAAGCTACTTATAGAAAGCGGAGGAACTTTATTCATGGAATCCGAGATCAGTTTGGTGCCTGGCAGACTAGAGATGAGGATGTGGAGCACACGATTGTGGAGTATTATAAGACTCTGTTTACTACCTCTCAACCTGGGCAGTTTGATGATATTCTATTGGGTGTGGACAGGGTGGTCACGGCTGATATGAACTTACAGTTAGATGCTGAGTTTACTGCAGCAGAAATGGAGCATGCTATTAAACAGATGGGTCCGCTTAAGGCCCCGGGTCCGGATGGTATGGCCCCTAGTTTTTATCAGAAATATTGGCACATAGTGGGTAATGATGTAACTGCTAGCATTTTATCTTGTCTTAAGGATGGCTCTTTGCTGAAAAAAATAAACCACACCCATATCTGTCTAATCCCAAAGGTGCAGAACCCTGAGAGTATGAAGGATTACAGACCCATTAGTCTCTGTAATGTGGTTTATAAAATTATTGCAAAAGTGCTTGCTAATAGATTAAAGAAGATTTTACCATATATTATATCAGAGTCACAAAGTGCTTTCGTACCTGGGAGATTAATCTCTGATAATATTTTAATTGCTTTTGAAACTCTGCATCATATGAAGCTTATGAAAGGTGGCCAGCAGGGTTATATGGCACTTAAGCTAGATATGAGTAAGGCCTATGATAGGGTTGAATGGGCGTTCCTAGAAGCTATTATGCTAAAGATGGGGTTTACTGTATCTTGGGTGTCTATGATAATGGAGTGTGTGCATTCTGTATCCTATTCTGTATTGATCAATGGCGAGCCTCGGGGTTTTTTCCACCCCACTAGAGGACTACGCCAAGGAGACCCGATTTCTCCATACTTATTCTTGTTATGTGTAGAGGGGTTGAATGCTCTCCTAGCCGAAGCAGCTCTCTCAAAGCAGATTCAGGGTATTTCAATCAGCCGTGGTGGACCCAAGTTAACTCATCTCTTTTTTGCAGATGATAGTGTTTTGTTTTGTAGGGCGACCTTGCAAGAGTGCAATGCCATTCAGGACATCCTCCGCATTTATGAAAGAGTTTCTGGGCAACAAGTTAACCAGGATAAGACCACACTTTTCTTTAGCTCATCTACGAGTGAGGCGATCCAAAATGAGATTAAAGATGCCCTTTGTCTGCCAGCTATTCGCCAGTATGAGAATTACTTGGGTCTTCCATCCATGGTCGGACGGGCAAAATACAATTCTTTCACCCAACTCAAGGATTGGGTTTGGAGGAAAATTCAAGGGTGGAAAGGTAAACTTCTCTCTCAGGCTGGCAGGGAAGTATTAATCAAAGCAGTCGTTCAAGCAATTCTGACTTACACCATGAATGTCTTCAAGCTCCCAAAGAAGTTGTGTTTAGAGTTGGAGAGAATGGTGCGTGATTTTTGGTGGGGTCATTCGGGTGAGGCCTGAAAAGTTCACTGGGTTAATTGGAACGCCCTATGCAAGCCAAAGCAGGTGGGTGGTATGGGATTCAGGGAGCTGTCCAAATTCAATGACGCTTTGCTGGCAAAGCAGGTGTGGCGACTCATACACAATAAATCCTCTCTCCTTTACCGAGTGTTCCAAGCTAAATACTTTCCTAGAAGCTCTATTATGGACATTAGGTGCTCCCCTCGGGCATCCTTTGCTTGGAAAAGTATTCTTCAAGCTCGTAAAGTGATTCAGAGTGGTGTGAGGTGGCGAATTGGGAGGGGTAACTCAGTTCGCATCTGGAGTGATAAATGGCTCCCTTCACCATCCTCGGGTCTTCCACTCTCCCCGCCAAAATTGCTTGAAGCTGGAGCGTGTGTCTCCTCTCTCATCCAACAATCTAGCGGGACTTGGAATGCTGCTTTGATTTCTCAAATTTTCCTGCCCAGTGACGCTGAGCTAATAAAAAGCATTCCATTAAGCATTCGGGCCAGGGATGATGCTGTTGTCTGGAGTCGAGAGCAAAACGGAAAATTCACAGTCCGTAGCGCCTACAAAATGTTGAAGAAGGCAGAGTGCTCTTCTCAGCAGAGTTGCTCTGATATGGGCACCTGGAAAAAATTCTGGAATATGATATGGTCAGCTCGGGTGCCCCACAAGGTTCGCCATTTTTTATGGCGTGCATGCATGAATGCGTTGCCCACCATGGTGAACCTGTTCCGTAGGCAAATAGTTACTGAAGGAAGATGTGGGTTATGTCTGGGTGATGCGGAAGATGTGCTGCATGCCGTGTGGAGCTGCCCGGTCCTTATAGATTTGTGGGGTCATCATGAGTTTGCTAGGAAAATTCTCCGCCGCAACCATGCCTCTATTCTTGATGTGCTTTCCAATATTTTTGACTGTGGCTCAGCAGGTACCGTGGCAGAGATGGCCTTCATGCTCTAGTGTGTTTGGCAAAGACGGAACAAAGCATTATACCAGCGCCAAGCTGACCCGGTTGATTCCATCTACCCCTTGGTTCAGAGGCTTAGCTCGGAATATTACCTTGCAAACGAAACTGAGGCCCCCCGTGCAGTGCCCATTCCTGGGGCGTGGAGACCATCTAGTGTGTGTGATTTTAAAGTAAACTTTGATGCAGCTGTTTTCCCCAAACATCATGTTACCAGAGTGGGGGTTGTCATTAGAGATGGGCAGGGACTTCCCATAGCTGTGGCGTGTCAACGGTACCCATGTGTTTATGCGATTGATAATGCTGAGGCAATGGCGGCAAGGGTAGCTCTCCAGCTGGCTTGGGATGTTGGGCTAAGGAATGTTGAAGTGGAGGGTGATTCTTTGGTGGTGATTACTGCTCTCAAAGACCAGGAGCGTTGTTTGGCTTCATTTGGGGATATCATTTGGGATATTCAACATCTGGCGACATCTTTCCAATGTGTTAATTATGGTCATGTTCGTAGGGAGGGGAATAATGCAGCCCATGTTTTGGCTCGCAAGGCTTTAGATTTGAGCTCTGATTTTTTAGTTTGGCTGGAGGATGTTCCAGGCTTTCTTGATTCTGTAATCCAAGCAGAACTTCCTCAATTCTAATATACTCACTACTTTTTCTCAAAAAAAAAATCTCATTGCTAAAATTGCTTTTCCACGGATGCCTGTGATCTAGAATGTATGATCCAAGCTTTCCTTAAGCAGAGGAATCGCCATAATTCATAACGCTAATAGTTTGGGAAGTGAAAAAGTATTAATAAAAATCATCTTCGTTGGGACCAAATTACCTAATGCTGTGGGTGTGACCTATACCATTTGTTTGCCAATTAAATACCTTAGGTTAGGCATCCCTTTTAGGAAATTTGTCATTTATGCAAAATTTTCCCTTTGTTTTTGTTAGAAATTTTTGGTTGAACCAAATCCAAATGAGTTGAGGCTCGCTTTTGTAAACACAATTTCAGTGGTGTTGTAGAAAACAACACACAATAGAAAATCTTTCTTTTCACATCAATTTCCATTTAGTGCATTTAGGCGGTGGATATTAATGTTTATTTATTTATTTTATAATACACCACCAAGTGAGTCATATCAATATTTGCTCGTGAGAGTGTAAAGAATGTAAAAATCTTTCAAAGATCTTGTTTATTTGTAAGTTCAATCAAGGAAAACACATGCGAGATAAAAACTCTTGTTTTATATTACAACATAGGAGGCAAAACCACTCTTTTCTCCAAATTTTGGAGAGCCAACCCCAAAATCATAACTTACAAGTTAGCCATATCATCCCTTAATTTGCCTACCATCTCACGCATAATCTGATTTATTTTTATTTTTTATTAACGCATGTGTGAGGTGGTAGACAAGTTTTGTAATGTTGTGAAATTATCGTTGTGACCCTTGATTTTATTGTTTTTATTTCCAACAAATTTTTTGCTCCTACCACCTTCAACCTCATACCATGAGCCATCAAACAAACAACCCCACCTCCATCACCCACGGCACCCGAGGGCTCTAAACCCACCAGGCCACCATTATTGAAATCTCAAACAGAAATCTAAAAAAGAAAAGAAAGAACATAACAAAACTCAGTCCGGATCACGGACCATAGAGTGGGTTTTGTCTTGAGAGGCCTGATATGCCTTGATTCGTGTGCCTTTAAAAATTTGGGCTTGTAAATCCTTGGGCCTATGAGTTCTAACTTGTTTCACAGGCCTATAATTATGTAGTCTAGGGACAGGCCCAGAGTTCTCACATTTAGCTCCAACGCCTTGATTCGCAGGCACACAATTAATTTTGGCCTGTGGTTTATTCTTGATTCACAGGCCTGTGGATTATGTTGCTCATAATGATGTTGCCCAGTGACCTTTTTCTCGTACTACTAATTGGTGCCTATCCGGATTTGAGTTCAAGAGGAACGAGATATCTTGTGCTCCTCTGTTGCATCATTTTTCTAAGCACTTTATGTTTCAATAAATTGAAGTTAATTAAAAAAAAAAAAGGAATATCCTAAATTATTAGTTCAAGAGCTGACTACTTGTATTTAATTTACTCCAATATCCTAAATTATTAGATTATGAATATACAAAGAATATTAATAATTGGATTTTATATGGATGAGGAATTAATTGATTAAAAATAATTCATTCTCTGACATATAAAGGTTAAAAGTTTTCTTACAAAATATAAATAAAGTATGACATAAATGCACCAAATTTCATGATTAAACAACATGCAGTTTGTGTTTTTTCAAACACAATTTTTGAATTTAAAGTCATAAAGACGTGAATTTTTTCAAAATTAGCAACACGATTACGTGTCCTGTGTAATTCGAAATGCATTTAGAAATATTTTATAAGAAATTATCTTATAACACATTTATAATATTTATCACGTGTTATAATATTTGAAATGATTATTCAGTAGTCCCGGTCTACAAATAAATGCGTAGTCCCCTCTCACATGAATAGTGGGACCCACTAAATATATTTATGGTGGGATCTATCACTTTGTGAGAGGGAGACTATGCATTTATTTGTAGTCTAGAACTATTAATTAATTTTCCTAATATTTGGGGAATCAATTTTAATTATATAACATGTCATTAGAAAGAGGGTTGATGACCGACAGTAATTAAGATTTAAGGTTGTAATTAAAGGATGATGACAATTAATATAGGGAATGACTTAATGAAACAATAGTAAATCTATTAAAATAATTAGAATTAATTTCTATTAACATATGACAAATTTTTTTTCTTTTCTTTTTCCTCCAAAATTAATGATTCATTTATATTTTATTGGGGGGCTTTTATTTTTATTGAGGCCTTAAACCTGGTTGTGGCTGTTAAGCTTTGTAAGGCTTTTACTTTCTCTCCCTTGGAATGAAATATTTGATTCTATCCAAAAATTAATTTGTAAATCTGAGTTTAAAATTTATTAAAAAAAACATAACATCCCAGTATCCAAGCTCTTTCTTTTTGTGGGATGAAATGGGTAATGCCTGAGACAATTTCCACTCTTTCTCAATCCTTCTTTTGTGTGTGTTTTTATTTGTATCCCCCAAGCCCCTAGTTTCTAAAACTGTCTAGCACTCCAAATTATTTGTATCATTTGTTTGCAGCAGTTTGCTTTGCAATAGCATATTATTTTATGTTTATATATGAATATGAATTTGGTTTAGTGGGATCTGCATGCTTCTTGCCTGCTATATCTTAAGAACATTAAGAAAATAGTGTAGATGATATCGCATTTATCGCAATTTATGATGTTACTTCTAATTTTGTGTCAGTGGCATTTGGTTACAGGGGACCTAGGTGCTTAGATATGAATGTTTTGATAAGGTTTGAGACATAATTTACATTCCTTGCCAAAGCATATTTGGCACCTGAAGATTTGGTTAAGGTTAACTAGAACAGATACTGCTTGCTAGCATGCTCTTTAGTGTTCTTAATTCATAAAGTTGATAATGGGTTAAATCAATTTTTAGCTGCAGGCAAATCTTATTTCTTAATAATGGCACACAGTTAAATGCCATTCTATGATTGAAAAATTAAATAAAAAAGCCTACGCCACCAAGTCTACCTGAATTAATACCTTTTCCATTGTTTGCCACCACCAATTCTGACTTTCAAATAGTCATATGCTTGTTTGTTTTCTCTTACATTTACAAACCTATTAATTGGAATACTGTAGTGCAAGCTTATGCAATCTTTCACCAAATACTATGTCCTCCTCGTGGTGCTGATGAAAACACTTCTATCTTTACTTTGAAGTCCCCCCCACAAGCTTCGGTGTGTTCAAAATGGGTAAAAACCTTTAATTCATATGTATGCAAGTTTTAGGTACACTAAAAGGTGAGCAGACTTTGCTTGATAGACTACTGAATAAGGATGTCATTTATTGGAGTGCATTGTTAAGCGTGCAAGTGGAAAGAGGGTCAATGGAGTTGCCAAGTTGATTGGTTGATCAAAAGGATGTAAGGAAAGTTATGATATTGGGGTATGTGGGGTTGGAAAGAAGCAAGAGAGATTTTTTATTTTTTTTTATAAGATGTCATCAAACAATGTTCTTCTCAGAATACCATGATCATTGGTTATGCACATGTATGTTGTTTTGAGGAAGTACTGGTGCTTTTCCATAATATGAAAAATGCAAAGGTGAGCCAGATAATTGCATGCCCAATGGATTTCTTATCTGCATCGCTGCGTGTGCTGGCATTGGAGCTTTGAGCAAGGGTGAGTGGCTTCATTTTTTTTTTTTTTATATAACTTTTTTTATGATAAGTGTGGCTTCATGCTTTTATTGCTAAAATATAGGGTTAAATTGATGGTTAATTTTTGCCAAATGTCATGAAATATTAGATCTCATGGTTCTTGGTTATGAAGCTCAATCTACAAACCATTGAGATAAGGGCTGTATGATGGATTCACTTAGTTGCGTTGGACTTTTGAAGAGGCGGATGAGCTTGTGAGAGAAATGCTGCAAAGGTAAGCTACTGTGATTTGGTAGTCTATTTTGGTTGCTTGTGAAAACCATGGTAATATGAAATTGGCAAAGCACCTTGCTATGAAGCTCATAAGAGCTGTATCCTTAAGACAGAGAATGATATTATGAATGTGAGGAGAAAATGAAGGCACTGAGTGTAAAAGAGAAGCCTGAATGTAGCGCAATTCAAGTGGATGGTAAGGTTCATGAGTTCTTAGTTGGCAAAGGAATGACATCTTGAGAAAAGTAGACATTAAGAAATAATAGATACGATAAATTACACCTTTTAACTCTTCATTGCAAAGCCAGGATATTAAGAATTTTAGATTGCATTAAGTCCTAACTCCTAACTGATAGCAAAAGTGGACTGTTGTAGCATCCATAACAGCTTTGAAGTAAATTACAAGCAGAAGGAATCTGCAAATTTGTGGATGGTGAAAATTACTTCAATCAACCTTGCTGAATGCTGATGGAAGTTAAAGTTGGATGAATGACAGTGTCTAACAACAAAATCCATGGACTTACTATGTCCTGGAAAATGGAACCAGTCTGTCATTAGTACTAATGGAATGGAGAGGAACGTAATGTTGTTGCCAATAAATTGTAAAATTTATCCTATACTATGTTTAGCCAATTTGTCACCTACGAAATTTCCACCTCATTTCATCTGGTGGTCTACAATAATGACAAAAGTGAACATATAGTAACAAGCATATAACTTCAACTAAATACAAAACCTCATCTTTCTAATTTGATCCACATATGTATGTATGCACACAAAAGCACATTATAGAAATTCTGCTTGGAGTAGCTTCCACCCATAAGTTCTGATGCAAATTTTTCTTTTAATAAATTTATGCTATTGATTTGAAGTAACAAACTAACATGTGCAACCTTGTGCAAATTAGAAACATAATGTTAAAACAGTAATAGTGTTAACTATTTATAACATGTTTTAAGGATTTTTCTATCATTAGCTAAACAGTAGTTAATTATAGAAACAATCTTCACTATGCAATTCACTACTAAAACAGGCCTGGTTCAAATCGAACCACACCTGCCGGAATACCTTGATGATGAGGTCATGGTATTCATCGGAATTCAATGTTAGATAGCAAGCCAAGAGTTCTTCAAGCTCTTCTGGCTGGCTGATCCTTTTCTCCATGATCATCTCAAGCATTGAGTCTCTGAAGTCCTGCTGTGGATCGAATGAGCATTTTGCAACAGCGAAGCTCTCCAGGCATGTTGTTTCCTCTGCAATTCTCTCCTTTTCCTTCTTTTTCATCTTCAGTTTTGATTTCTTCATGTCTTCTAGCGCTTTTATTTTGCAGGTTTCAACCTTGGAAGCTGTTCTTGGAGAATAAAATGGTGCCAATTTCTTATACTTGTCATCAAGCACCGCATATGCTAACGTAGCTACATGAAAAGATTTAGATGATTGATTATTTGATTAATTTGTTTTCATTGACCAATCCATGGAAAAGTCCCTAATTCCACAAATTCACGTGAGGCGATATATACCTTGCACTCTGAAAAAGAGGGAATACCAAATGAAAAGGTCGGCGTTCTTATCTTAAGAGTAATATTATATATATAGTCACAAAATGAATCAAAGTTTGTAGTTATCCTTATCCAAAAGAGGAAGAAGAGGGGGATGATGTATCATATATGCGTGTTGGAAAAGAAGAAATGAATAGCCGGTTGCATTGTAACATGATATACTCATTGCCAAATTATAATGATCATCTCATTGCTAAAAATGCTTTTCCATGGATGCCTGTGATCTAGAATTAATGTATGATCCAAGCTTTCCTTAAGCAGAGGAATCGCCATAATTCATAACGTTAGAAGTTTGGGAAGTGAAAAAGTATTAATAAAAATCATCTTCGTTGGGACCAAATTACCTAATGCTGTGGGTGTGACCTATACCATTTGTTTGCCAATTAAATACCTTAGTTAGGCATCCCTTTTAGGAAATTTGTCATTTATGCAAAATTTGCCCTTTGTTTTTGTTAGAAATTTTTGGTTGAACCAAATCCAAATGAGTTGAGGCTCGCTTTTGTAAACACAATTTCAGTGGTATTGTATAAAACAACACACAATAGAAAATCTTTCTTTCACATCAATTTCTATTTAGTGCAGTTAGGCGGTGGATATTATTATTTTTCCCTATAATACACCACCAAGTGAGTCATATCAAGATTTTGTTCGTGAGAGAGTGTAAAGAATGTAAAAATCTTCCAAAGATCTTGTTTATTTGTTAGTTCAATCAAGGAAAACACATGTGAGAAAAGAAATCTTGTTTTATATTACAACATAGGAGGCAAAACCACCTTTTTCTCCAAATTTTGGAGAGCCAAACCCCAAAATCATAACTTACATGTTAGCCATATCATCCCTTAATTTGCCTGCCATCTCACATAATCTGATTCTTTTTATTTTTATTAACGTATGTGTGAGGTGGTAGACAAGTTTTACAGTGTTGTGAAATTATCGTTGTAACCCTGACTTTATTATTTTTATTTTCAACAAATTTTTTGCTCCTACCACCTTCAAGCTCATACCATGGCCACAATCATTGAAATCTCAAACCCATTATCCATACAAAATTCCACAACGAGATACAGAACTCTAAAAAAGAAAGAGAAAACAAAATCCAAGAAAGAACATAACAAAACTCAAGTCCGGATCATGGACCACAGAGTGAATTTTGTTTTAGGCCTGATATGCCCTGATTCGTGTGCCTTTAATAATTTGGACTTAAATAAAAAAAAATTGGGCTTGTAATTCCTTGGGCCTATGATTTCTAACTTGTTTCACAGGCCTATAATTATGTAGTCTAGGGACAGGCCCAGAGTTCTCACATTTAGCTCCAACCGCCTTGATTCGCAGGCATATAATAAATTTTGGCCTGTGGTTTATTCATGATTCACAGGCCTGTGGATTATGTTGCTCATAATGATGTTGCCCAGTGACCTTTATCTCGTACTACTAATTGGTGCCTACCCGGATTTGAGTTCAAGAGGAAGGAGATATCTTGTGCCCCTTTGGTGCATCCTTTTTCTAAGCACTTTATGTTTCAATAAATTGAAGTTAATTAAAAAAAAAAAAAGAAGACTACCATATACTAATATTCACCAATTGATGTCAAGGGACGCTTATGCTTTTTGTATGCCTCTATTAGTGAACAATAAGACTAACCAATGTGGTTTATAGCAGTGTCATACAAAATAATTGAACATACAATTATTTACTTGGACAATTGCCAGTATTTCCATTAAAAATGAATTATATTTGGGCAAGTAATTGTACCCCACTGGAAACCTTACCTTATAAATTGAAACCAAATGATTCATTTGAGCCATCCCTTCATCTCCTCAATTGCCTGAACTTGGCCGACAATCCGGGCCTGATTGACATATTACATGCAAGGCTAAAAGCGCTCCTTCAGGTCTCTCTCTCTCTCTCTCTCACTCTCACTCTCACTCTCTCTCTCACACACACAGTTGTAACATCATGCTTTTGTATGTTTCAGGGACTCCCTCGTCAATATCCAATGGGAAGATATAATCTTGTTATTCCTGGAAGTGAAATTCCGAAGTGGTTTAGCCATCAAAGTATGGGGGATGAAGTGAATATAAAAGAACCTTCTCATTTGTGTAATGAGTGGATGGGAATTGCTGTTTGCGCTCTATTATTTTCGCATAAGCATCATCCATGTGACCAAATCGACAACAGCCGTGAACTTGCGTGTCATTTGATAGCAAATGGAAATCATATATATCCTCTAGTAGGAATTAGCAGTATTGCTAAGGTTTTATCAGATCACATTTGGCTACTTTATTTGTTTCCTCAACACTATGACAAGCGTTCGATAAAAATTATTGTGGGCATATAATGTGAATGGATTCAATCAGATTGGCATTAGAATTGAAACCAAAGGTTCAGGCTTGACGGTGAAGAAATGCGGGTTCCGTTTGGTATACATGAAAGACATTGCAGATCTCAAACGAACTATGGGTCAGAGTAGCAACAACTTAGAAGATAACAAAATCAAGCGAAGCCTTGATGACTATGATGGGACTGGACCTAGTAGAGAAGGAAGCTTTAATGATGTACCGCACCCAAAATGGAATTTATGGCCCATGGTAAATCTGATTGTGAGGAGTCAAGTGAGTATGAGGAATGTGGTGAGGAGTTCAGTGATAGTGATTAGTGACTTGGGATTTCGTCATTGGGAGAAATCTAGTGAAAGTGACTTGGAAGGTTAATGGACCTTTTGATCTATGAAGCACGGGTATGTTTCCGGGTACGGGTAGGGTACGGCGATACTCTAATTCCTAAAAAACTAGGGTACGGATACGGCAGGGTATTTTTTTATTATATATTTTTATATATTATTATATATATATATATTTTTACATATATTTTTAAATATATGTAAACTTAAAAACAAATATGGATAATAAGATACATACATTGCCATTGAATTGTCTTTATATTACAAACCAACATTGGCAATTCTTAACAAATGAGCTTTGACCCTAGAATAAGAACCCTTGTAAATTTCTTGACAATAATTACACTTAAAACTCATATTTTCCCCACCTCCACTACTCTTTTCTATTTTTGTGACATATGTCCATAAATGAGCATTGTCATCCGGCATAGAACCACCAGAACTAGAAGTATTCGCCATTTACCTACAAACCCACATAAAAACCAAACACACACCGCAATCACAAACCCATAACATATTAACACTAAAATCAATACACATAAGGCTATAAACCCATAACAGTTAACAGAGCAAACACAAACCCATATATATTATCATTTATCAGATGAGATCCACAAAATAAAACACAACAATTTGGAAACAAAACAATTTCCATCACCAAACCTCAATTTGATTTCACAAAACCCCCAAATTGATCACCACTAATTTCACAATTGCTACTTTGGTATAACATAAAAATCAAACCTTCCCCAAATTTCACCAACCAAACCAGCAAATGGCCATTAAAACAGAAAAGCTGTAGTATAAAAAAAAAAAAAAAAAAAAAAAAGAAAAGCTGTAAAAAGAGAAAGTGAGAGAGAGAGAGACTCACGACCGGAGCTGCGGAAGGAAGAAGTAGAGCAGAGCAGAGCAGATCCCCTTCCGTTTACCGAGAGCAGAGACACACGGAGAGCAGAGACAGAGAGCAGAGCAGAGACCGAGCTCACCGGCGGTGGAGGAAGTGAGAGACAGAGAGTAGAGGAGAGAGAATCGGGAGCAGAGACCAAGCGGCGTGAGATCGAGTGGCTGAGAAAGGTGAGGGAGAAGATATTTAAGTTTGAGATTTACGCTAAACGGCGGCGTTTTGGCTCGCCCCGTACCGGACCCGACCCGACCCGTACCGGACCATACCTGACCCGTACCAAAACGGTACCGGAATTTTTTTTTTTGGCCGAAATCGGGTACGCCTGGGGTACGCATGCAGCGGTACCCCGGCGGTATACGTACCCACGACGTACCCGGTACCGGTACGGCGCCCATTTTGCCGTACCGGTGCTTCCTAGCTGTTTTGATCTTGATTACCTGTAAGTGTAACTACTAAGTCACTCTCACTCTCTTTTTCCTATTTCATGTCTTTTTTATTTTTTGCTAATAAAGAACACATTATTGACAAAACTAATCCCGGTATACATCAGAGTCTAGTACTCCGCACTTTAGCAGGAAGAGCTTGAGGTAGAATAAGACCAGAAAAATTACATTGCATTGCCCATTTCTGAATTCATGAGCGACTCCATTAGCCTCATGGCTCTGTAGTAACACTGGTAAGCAACCTTTTCCATGCATATAGGCAGGCATCTACATTGAGCTTTCCTACTCCCTCTGGTGGTTTGCTCCATCTTGCTTTGTCCCTTCTCTTTTCCAAGTTACTACTGATCCCCACTTCCTTTACATAACTGTCAACACTTCTCATCCCCTGAAAACTTATTCTACCAGAGCTAAATTCCTTATTTTCCACGCTACATCAATTACACTAACTTATCTCTTTCCACTCTTCCATCAATAAGACCTGAGCCTTTCGTGAAGTTTGGAATCCCACGGCTTCTTCCACACCCAATTATTTTCCCTGTTAAATCTGCCTCCCTGGTCTTCCCAATGAGCAGATATGACAGAAACTTTGCCTGAAGTATTTCCCACCCAAATTAACTTCAATCCCTAGAGTCCATGGATCTTTGCATACGTCAATGTTGTGACCATCCCTCACAAAATAACTTCTTCCTTTATTTATAATTTTATTACATTTTTCGACTCCTTGCTACACCCTCATTGCATGTTTAGCTTTTGTTGCCATGCTTGCTTTTTAGGATTTTAACACAAAGATTATCCTTGTCCGTAGCAAGCATCCGTGTACCCTTGGATTGCATAGTTGCATTGAGGTCTTTAAACCTCTTGAATCCAAGGCCTCCGCGTTTGGGTTGGCATAAATAATCCCAAGCCTTTCAAAGAAAGATAATGCTGCCTATCATCATTCGGTTTCCACCAAAAACTCCTCACCTCTGCATCCATGTTTAGCTTTTCTTGTTGTCCTTGCAACTTTGTTTCTCTACACTTCTCATCTGGTTTGTTTCCTTGATCAAATAAAACAAAGTAGTACTCCAAGCTAATTAATATACATCTTATTGAATGTTCAGGATTTGTACAACCAGTTGAGAATCATCTCTTTTCTTGACACTACTTGTTTAATCCAAAGATGAAAATTAAAAATTAAAAACAGTCTTATAAAATAAACAGTGACTAGGGTCATTTTGGTTTAGTGATTTGTGTTACTTATTTGTGCTAGTTGCTCCATTCATGGAAGATTATTGGACTTGTTCGTGAGGGGATACTTTCTGTGTCAGTCTGTCACATGGCTAGGAAACAAGAAGACAAGTAAAATTGATTGTATGCTCATTATTTTCATTCTGTTATATTCAAGGGTATAATCTACAATATTGTAGCGTATAGTTTGTCATTAAAAAATTTTCAAGGTGGAAAAACAGTATATGCATACCATTGAAAACATTATTATTGAAATCCGCTTGTTAAATGTTTTCTACAGTTATTCTCAAAAAAAAAAAAATGTTTTCTACAGTTGTGTACCTTCAACCAAAGAAAAATGCCCTTCTCTGTTTAAGAGAATAACTGACTTTTGTATGCTTCCTTTTTCATCTTTATTTTGCTATGAAATTTTTATTACTAGTAGGACAACAATTTTAAAAGTTACTAAAATAATTTGAATTAGCATGTTTGAAACTTTGAGGACATTGTTATTGCAATTCTCACAATGCAGTAAACTTTAGAATCAAATCACAGTTAGTGAATGATCCAAATTTCAACCATGAGGAGCTTGATCATAACTCGCTTTATGTGAAATTAATTTGGATATGCAAAATTTCCTCAATGAGCAAAAAACAAGTTCTTGATATATCCAAATATCATCAAAGCTGTTTACAATTGATCGATTTATGTGTCAACAGAAAAGGGTCTGCATTAACATCAGTGATATTTACATAGACTGCTTAAACTATCAGCATCAGGAACCTAAGCTTGTACCTATATGTTAATAGATGTGCAATCACCAACTAAATAATACACTCTCACAGGAAACAGTCTTCAAAGCTAAAAGCATTTAAGTACCATTTCTTTTGTCACAAAACAATGTTGTGAATACATATTACTCGATTGTCAACTAGAATATGATTTAAGGACAGCAATAGACAATAGAGAAACCTGAACATATGACAGACTTCACAATAAATTACTAAGCATCATTGTGTATTCATCTTTACAGTAATCAGACTTGAGCATGCAAGCAACTTTGTAGACAAGGTAGAAAAATGGAGAAGGTAGCCTACATAGATTGGTAAGCCCTCCTGATCTAGTTGTTATCGTTGTTTTTAATGTATTAATTCCAGAATTTAAGTTTTCTCACATTTCCCCCTTTGGTTTTATTTTAGCCTGATGTAGTTTATATCATAGTGGAAATATGCTACACTTCTATAATCTTTCAAGTATATAAATATATATGAATCATTGTCATTATTTTTAAAAATAATTATAATTTTCAATAATACGAAAAATATATTTTAGGATTCCCTTAAGAAAGTCAAAATGATTGCATCTGTTAATAGGTACTTAAAGTTATCTTTACACTTTGACTTGGAAACAGGACCTGGTTAGGGAGCTATACTCTCCTAAAGTTGCTGCTCAAATTTGGCTACCCCTATCTCAAGGTGAAGAGTTACTGATAAGCTGATATGGTCTCATGTACACATGGTTGATATGAGGTCAAAAGAGGCTACCAATTGCTGCAGGCATTGGAAGGAGGGAACTCAAGTAATGGATCCTAATTGGAGGGTCTTAGCTCTTAGATGGAGAAATCTGTGGAGCTTTGTTTTCCAGGTATGCACAAGCCTATGATGCACAACAGGCGGATCAAAGTAACTGCTGGAGAGTGTGTCCAGTTGTGGAGGATGGGTAGGTGTTTTTGACGGTTGAGGGACACTCACAGAGAGGGTGTGAATTGGTGGTTTCGCCTTTGTAACTAAATTATGCAGAGCTGGAATATTTTTGAAGGCTGTTTCTGTTCTGCCATATGCAACCAAATGGCATGCAACTAGATGCCCAGCTGGTCAAAAAGCATCAACCAAGGCTATTGAGATTGGTCTTTGCATACTTGTTGTTTTGATAAGTAGTAGAGGAGTGGAAGACCTCTGTTTGGGAAAGAAGGTTCCTTGGCAACATAGAAGTTGGAGAACGCTAGTAGTATATATGTGCTGTGCATAGGAGAGTCACTTTAGAGCTAGGGCCCTGGCTACACTCACTGCAAAGTCTTGTGAACATTTTTTGGGGCTTGTTACTCTATCACTAGCCAACTCTTCTTACATAATTGTATCAAAAAACAAAGTTATCTTTACACCTTTTTTAGACTAATGCCTTTTGGCATATTTCTGCATGCAATCATTAACATTTAAGACATTATAGAAGAGATTCGTGTTTTTTTGTGAAAATCTTGCTCAATTCTCCTGTTAATTCAAATAAGAGCAGCTGAATTAACTATCAAATGGCTCTGGCTGAGTAATTCTTGTATACAATTATTTTTTTGTATTTTTTTGCACCCTGCAAATCTAATGTTTTGTTAAACATCTATCAAATATAGAAATTGAAATTTATCTTCCTTGTGTAAATATTGTTGTGTACTTTGATTGTTGTTTTTATTTTCTCCCATGATAATGCAAAATATTTCATTTTTTGCTTGACAAGATTTGTGACTTTATGAGTCACATTAAAGAAATTCCCAATAGAAAAACTTGGCTCAAACCGGTTAGAAGAATAATGATACGAAGAAAAATGAAGTTTATAATACCTTCTTTTTGGCAATGGAAGAATGAAAATTGCAAAATGAGTTCCAATTTAAAAGGATCTAAAAGAATACCTCTGGAGCAAAATCATCTAATCTTTTCAAGCATATGATAGTGAATTTCTGCTCTGCTGCATAAGATGAACTTTTGGTTTCTGCCAAGGTTAGGCAGAACATATACACTCAAGCATGTATTAAGCAAATCTCATTTGTGCTTAGAGCCAAAAAAAAAAAAAATCTCATTAGTGAACTTATTGAAACCCTCATATAGCTCATCACATAAATCCATTTGCAAAGTCATAAATTTATATGATGGGGTTCCCGCTGAATTTTAAGATACATTTTCAATCTTCAGATACTATAAACCATGTGAAACAGTTAAATCTAAAATCTCCAATAATGTCTTCAACCGCCTTTCAAAATACCCCCCCCACCCCCTTCCCCTTTCTTTCTTTTTCAACAAACGTGATGAGCATTGTCTTCCTGTCCTATCCCAAGTGATTTCTGTTCATTTGAAATACCTTCTGGATCTCAATGCAACAAATCATATAAACTAAATTACAAATAAAAAATCAGCTAGCCTGTTACAATCATCAATACATTATTGGAAGGATAACTGTCAAAGGTTTGATCACATGACCTAATCCTTAAAAAGCTTAGGTGCAATCATGAGACCAAGATTAGCTATGGTTTGAAAGGATCAAACCAAGATTTAGATCAGCTGCAATGTTAACCAATTCTGAGCTTAAAAGTTTTACGAGATTAAAAAACTTGATTGGACATTGAGGATCTCTCCAAACCAGTTATATTTTCTATATCTATCTAGTAATTTGTTGATCCTATATTTATTTGAGACAGAGAGATACACATAACCATCTCCCTGAATTTATATTTCTCAGTCCTTTGAAAAGATGTAGGAGTCAAGCCGTTTGAAACTATTCCTTCTTGTGAACCTATAGACTTGATAGCCTCATTATGAACAGAAATACCACAACTCCAGGTTCAGTGAAAATAGCATATTATTAGAAAAAGAGAAGAAAAGGGGGCGGGGGGAGCAAAATCAGAATCTGAAAAGGAAGACTAGGAAAATTAATCCTTAAACCTAATTAAGAGTGACAATGTTTTCTTGTTCTATAGAGTGTGTACTATTTTCCATCTTCTATGGTACCTATAAAATGCACAAAGAAATCAAATCTTACAAAAGACTTGAGTGAAGAAGTTCAAGTTCGGGAAACATTGTACGCCATGGTAGGCGGATGAGGTTTCACGATGGTGTCAATGCTGAATACTCGTTGAAGAAACTGCATACACAAAATTATGAATGGATTCAGATGCAAAATTAAAGAGTAAAGATATTATTGAGAACTAAATAAACAAAGATTGAAAGTTGTATAATTCCAAGCAGTGAGTGACAGATAAGCTATAATTAGTAATCTACAATCATTGAAGACACGTATATGTAACCTCACTTCATGAAACTGAGGCTTCAATCATAATAAGAGTCAATCATCTATAGAACAACAACAATCAAGCCTTTGTTCCAAAATTTTGGGGTTGGCTATGGGTCCTCAACAGACTAGTCAGGATCGGCTATATATATTATTTTCCATCATTCTATTCTATCAAAAGTCAACCATTTATAGTGTCAAATAAAAGAAAAAAAAATCTTCCGGAAGAAAACAAAATAGCATAATTTTCAAAATCAAATTGAATAAATGAAAGACAAAGCATTTTTATGACTCCAGAACATGATAAGGACAGTCTCAACATTAAACCTGATCTCTCTCTTTGCTGATGATGGGCTGTTGTGGCAATATACACTTACAAGCATTCCATTCTAGCAGATGCATACTAGTATTGTCCTCTAAGACAAACAAACACTACACTAAAAGAAATCAAGCAAGCTCTAGGGATTAACTTTAGCGCTCAAATAACAGAAGCAATTTGTTTCAATAGCAGGAATTTAGAGTTATTTCCAATAATCATTGTTCACGTTTGGTTGATATTCACCACAAGTTAATACAAAGGGGCAAAATTATCAATGAGCTGTAGCTCAAATGAAATGACATATTATTCCTCAAAAGAAAGGTATGGAGGGTGAGATAGAAATTATTATTAAAAACCTATTAGGAGCCTGTGAAACTTATCAATGAAAAAACAGCAATAGCCACAAAATTGCTCTACGTCTCTAATACCCTAATGGTCTCTACCGAATTTGTGCATGGGATTTTAGAACCCCAAACTCTGCAAGTGATCTCTCTCTTGTGGAAATAGACAAAAGTGTTGGCTATAACTACCTTCCAATCATAATTAACGATCAAATACACTGTCAATACTCCACTTACAACTCATTGATCAGATTTTTCTTGTTAACCACAGAAAGAGGTATCCCCCATTGTATTTCTAACTTGCTTTGCATGAAAAAAAAAAAATGTTTGAAACTGCCATCGCCTATAATTATATCACTTGAAAATCAATATTGGGTAAAAGTTCTCATCCACTACTAGAATGGATTTCTCATGTAACACAAAAATCAAATCTATTTAAATGATTAAGAACAACCAGGAACTGCACCAACACTGCAAAAGGATCTACTACTAATGACAAAGACATGAACTTTAAAAACCAATAGCGGTAGTTTTTGCATAGTAGGAGTTATTACCTCGAGATATTTCCGTCTTTACAAATCGACCAATGGGCTTAGTAAACTTAATGTAACGCATCCTTTCGGATAAGCATTGTGAAAATTCAAAATAGTTTAATTGGTCAACAATTTGATTTGTTAAACTGTCGCCTTTATAAGTCTAAAAATAATTCTAAAAGTCATGATATTGAATTATCCTAACTTTGCACTTATGGTTACTTTTGTAATTTTGGTTTTATGTAATTTTTTAGAGATTTTATGGATGGAATAATGAAAAGAGTTAAACAGTCAATAATTTGTGGTTATCTTATTTTATTTTAATGCCGCACACTATTCTGATTTCTGAAATCAAATCACATTCAATGTAAAAGCTTTGAAGGCATGATAAACCCAGAAATCCATGGAAATGAGATCAAACGTCCAATAACTTATATTTGGTATATGTGAATGTGATAGATAGAACAAAACAATATGAATTTAGAACATTATAGTTGGTCAAAAAGCAATATAAATACAACTTTATAGCTGGCCACCAAGAAGTTATTCTTTCGCCTTTTCCTTATTTGACAAAGAAAGTCATTCTTTCATCTTTTCGAGAACGCGGAGTCGGTGAGTGTATTTGTCATCAAATCTCCACTAAAATGCATATCTTTTTTTTTTTGTTTGTTTAAATAAAAAAAAATCTAAATTACACTTTTGACAATTAAATTTTAGGATGGTTTTTATTTTAATCCTATCAAGTTTAATTCCGTTTTTAAAATAATCTTTTCGTTCATCTTTATGATTGATCTTGTTGTTTAGTGCTAAAAGAAAACGACTTTTTTTTTTTCCTCTCTCTCTTGACAACAAAAAAAGTAACCGACATTGATAACCATTTTGAAAACATTATCAAATGTAATGAATCAAAACAAAAAATCTCAAATTTAAGGGATTAAAATGTAAAATAAAATAAATAAATAAAAACTCAAATTTTAAGGATTAAAAGTGTAATTAACCTAAAAATGTATTTCCAATAAAGCAAGTAGAAAAAAAATGAAAAAGCAATATAA
Source organism: Fagus sylvatica (assembly GCA_907173295.1). NCBI lineage: Eukaryota > Viridiplantae > Streptophyta > Magnoliopsida > Fagales > Fagaceae > Fagus > Fagus sylvatica. Next base: position 30,289,337 of record OU015767.1, read on the forward strand.
AGTATAAACAAATGCCAGTAGCTGGTCTAAATCTTTCTACTCTCTTCTTTTCTTGGTGGGGGAATATGGAACAATGCTTGCGTTCAAGAATAATCAGACGATGGTAGTAAGGGAAAAAGAAAAGGTTGGATACAATCAAAAAAAAAAAAAGTTGGAATCGGGGAGATTTTTAAAGCTAGGGAATTTAATGCAATTCTTCTAAGACAAGGGTGAGATCATTGCCTAGCACAAAAAAGAAATACTATAAAAATAAGAAGTTCGAAATTTCTCTTTTCACATAATTAATACGATCTGTATGTTGTTGACTTGACTGAAAACACAGAAAAAATAGTTGGTCATTCCTCTATTATAGACTTGTTTATAAGGTTAAAATAAATAAAAATTACTTCCCTACATTATGGAGTGGCTACACAATAAGAAACAATAGATTTTTTTGTCTAAAAATGGAGAAAGATTAGGGGTTTCACACCACAAATAAACAAATTCTCTTCTTTTTATTTTTTATTTTTTTTATTTTTTATTTTTTTATTTTTGGGGCAAATAACATAGCAGGAATCATATAGTTACTTCCACATTAGGTATTGCGTTAGAGAACCAAAAGATAGAAGAAAATTGCGCATTACTCATGTAATATATTTGTGCATAGATTAGGGCTTTGCTATGCATAATCTTAATGTTGATTACGAACTTTGCTCCTAGCTCTCACTCTTCTTTTTTTCCTCATTATTTTTTAGTCTCTTCATTTTCAATTTCTTAATGTCTAAGTCACCCTATCTGTATACTTCTAGACTTTGGTTGCACCCAGCTTTCTCATAAAATTTTTCCTAACAAAGTTACCGTATGTCCTTAATAATGATCTGAAGTGCATAATTAGGCGAATAAGAGAAAATAAAGTAATTATGCACGGCTTTACACGCTTCTAATTGGTTGTACTAAACTAATTAGTAATTAGTGGATGTATAGAAAGAAAGCAATATGAATAGAACTTTATAGTTGGTCAAAAAAGCAATATAAATAGGACTTTATAGCTAGCCACCAAGAAGTTACTCTTTCTCTTCTTTAGTGGAAATTTGATGACAAATACTCCTACACATTCTGTGTGTAGGAGTATTTGTCATCAAATTTCCACTAAAGTCCATCATTAAAAAGTTTCTACCAAAGCAAGTAAAGTACTTAAACAAAACTTTATAGCTGGTTATGAGGAACTTGCACAAAAACTTTATAGCCGGTGACTCTGTCTTCTCTTTCTTTTGTTTTATTAATTGGGGGAGTAAATTACTTGCATATAGGACATAGCGCTAATTAAGTTCATCCCATGTGCCACGCTTAAAGAAGCCAAAAAAGCAAAGTTAAGAGTAAAAGCATTCAAGAAGAACCAATCGGGAGTAGTATGAAAAAAAGAAATTAAAGGTTGGAATTGGAGAGACTTCATAGAAAAGTGGGAGAAATACATAGCAACACTCCCTCTCACAAAGGTTAGAGCATTGCCTAAGCACAAAAATATATACCCTATTTAATTAAGTTCTTCTATCAGTACGGTATCCAAAAGCGCTGTGTCAAGAGGTTTTAGAGCTTTTCAACCAATTGCTGCAATTCTCCAAATCTGTAAGTTCTAAATTTTCTTGAACACATCCATCTCTTATTCCCAACAAATTGTTTTTCCTTCTAATTTATTTCTTCAGTTCTAATTGAATGTACTTTTTTTATCCAAATTGTGGTTCATGATTTATTAGGATATTTCCAATGGCATCCATGAGCACTAAAAATGCCTCATCATCATCATCTTCCTCTTCTACACCTCGATGGAAATACGATGCATTCCTCAGTTTTAGAGGTGAGGACACCCGCAATAATTTTACGGACCATTTATATTGTGCTTTGAAACAAAAGGGCATTTTCACCTTTAGAGATGATGAAAAACTTGAGAGGGGAAAATCAATTTCACCGGAACTCTTGAAAGCAATAGAGGAATCGAGATTTGCTATTGTCATTTTCTCAAGAAACTATGCATCTTCAACGTGGTGCCTAGATGAATTTACAGAGATCGTTGGATGCATGAAAGAGAAGGGAATGACAGTTCTACCTGTCTTTTATAATGTTGATCCATCTGATGTACGAAAACAAGCGGGAACGTTTGGAGAAGCTTTTGATGTACATGAAGAACGTTTCAAAGAGAACATAGAGAAGGTGCAGAAATGGAGAGATGCTTTGAAAGAAGTGGCTAATATCGCTGGGTGGACTTTACCGGCCGATGGGTAATTTAGTTTGAGATCTTTCTTTCTTTCATATGTTTCAAACAACTCTTTATATATATATATATATAGCGCATGAATTTGACTATAATATATGCTGTATTTAATTTGTGCATATTATATAGGTTATGTAATCTATGCTACAATAAAGGGAATAGGATTTAATGGTTTCGTTTTTAATTTACAAAATATTTCCCATTAAATAGTTGAAATAAAATTTCAGAATTCGAATTACATAATATGATGAGCTTAAAATTGTCAAAATAAAATAAATAAATAATTCTTAAAAGATGGACCGTAAGAGAAAAACAAAGAGTGATGAAGAGGTTGTTATCTTTAAAAATCAAATTATCCATAATTACATATAAAGTAGTGAAGGATTTAATGACAATTACAAAAATTAAGCAAAATAAATTTTAATTGAAAAATAAATCTCCAAATTAACCTGTTAAGTAACTTATAACTCCTTATCATCAAAAAAAAAAAAAAAAAAACTTATAACTCCTTACATATGAGTTATGCACAAGTGCATTTTACAATAAACACAATTAGATACATATTAAACATGCATAACTAAGTTTAACACTATTGATGTTCGTTTTAGAATGGTGTCAATTCTTGAAAGTACCTTCTAGAGATAACATTTAATAGTAAGCAAATTTTTTATTATTAATTGCTCTTTTTCTCAGTGTTTTTAAAGGTAGTTTGCCTATTGATATACTTCATTTTTACTCCCTAACGTAACTTTTGTTATTATAATGTATTGAATTATTCAATGCTTACATTTTCAAATACAACAACAATCAAGTTTTAGTCTAAAATATTTGGAGTTGGCTATAGATCCTCAAAAGACTAGTCATACTTTTCCGCCATTTTATTTTATCCGGAGTCATACTAATTCACATATCCTTTTTTACTAGTATTTTTTTTAGATAATATGATAGTTTACAAGTGTGGGGTGTTCTCTTCATAATGGAGAACATGCAATGACACTTAGCTATAAGGCTTTTGACCTTTTTTACTAAAACTGTTAATGTTAGTTTTGCTCTTTCTCTACTTTTTTTCTTTCCCGCAACTTGAATCAATTCACTCTTTCTTACTGGTAAATTAATTGCTCTCCTCTATAATTGAGTTATCATGAAAATATATTGAACACAAACAACCATATTTTTTCAGAAACTTAATGAATGAAACTTTAGTGAAGTAGATTCCTAATTAAGTAGACTTAAGGCAATGGTTTCCTCATTTCTGAATATTTTCCATCTCTTTTATAGGTTCTTTCTTCTTCTTCTTCTTCCCCCACACCCTTTAAATACTCTGATTTGGAAGGCCATGATCTTTTTTTTTTTTTTTTCTTTTTATAAATAATTAGAAATTTCATTGATAATAAATCAAATGTGAAATACATCATTTGCCAAAAAGGCAGTAAAGGAGTCAATGAATGGTACATATTTGTATGCTTAAAATGAACTATAGTAACACAATACTTATATGCGTAGGTCTTTCAATTCTGGCTTGCAACATTCAATTACATTTATTAGTCGTCCCAATTTCCGTGTAAACCAACTAAACAAAATACTATATTTCTGCCAATATTTTTATTTTATTTTGGGTCTTATCATGGTAGGTTAAACTCATGGTTTATTGTTCTCTCTTTTGCAGGCCTGAGACAAAAATTATCCAAAAAATTGTGAAAGTGATATTAAATAAATTGAGTCGAACATTCTCAGTAGATACCAAGGGACTAGTAGGAATAAATTCCCGAGCGGAGGAATTGAAGTCACATTTAGCTTTAGGGTTAAACAATGTTCGCATTATTGGAATTTGGGGGACAGGAGGAATGGGTAAGACAACTCTTGCTAGAGTTGTTTATGGAATGGTTTCCAATCAATTTGAAGCTTGTAGTTTTATCGCTAATGTTAGGGAAGTTAATGAAACACAAGGTTTACTTCAGTTACAAAAAACACTTTTGAATGAACTTTTGATGGAAACAGATGTGAATATAGGTGAGGTTGATAATGGAGTTTTCATTATCAAGAATAGGTTATGTCACAAGAAGATTCTACTCGTTCTTGATGATGTAAATGAATTAGAGCAATTGATGAAGTTAGCTGGGGAGAATGATTGGTTTGGTCCAGGTAGTAGAGTTATCATAACAACAAGGGATGAGCATTTGCTAAAGAGTCGTGAAGTAGATGGAATATACGAGGCTAACGGATTGGATTATGATGAATCTTTTCGTCTTTTTAATTTGAAAGCCTTTAAAAAAGAGTATCCTACCAAAGATTTTCTAGAGCTATCCCAAGCCTTTGTAAATTATGCTAATGGTCTTCCTTTAGCCATTGAGGTTTTGGGTTCCTCTTTGTTCACAAGAAGTATTGATGAATGGAAAAGTGCATTGGGTAGGCTCAAAGAAATTCCTAATGGAAAAATTCTTAATGTACTTCGAAGAAGTTATGATGGACTAGAACTAATAGATAAGGAGATTTTCCTAAATATTGCATGTTTCTTTAATCACAGGGCCAAAAAGAGTGTGATAAAAATACTAGATTATCTTGAGCTTTACCCGGAAATTGGATTAAGGGTTCTTAATGATAAATCTCTCATAAAATTGGATGACAATCACTTGTGGATGCATGATTTACTACAAGAATTGGGTCGGGACATAGTTCGTCAAGAGTGCCCTAAAGAAGAGCCCGGGAAACGTAGTAGATTGTGGTTGTATGAAGATATTGACAATGTACTCACCAAAAATATGGTAAGAGATTATTTAAAGATATACTTATTATATTAGTCGACAAAGTTTAAATTAAAATAGTTCTAGTAACAATACATTTTTCAATTCATTAATCCTTATTTTCTTTCTTGGTTATTAGGGAACAGAAGCGGTTCAAGGCATAGTCCTAAAGTTGCCGAAACCAAAAAATGCAAATTGGAACCCAGAAGCCTTTTCAAAGATGAAATCTCTTAAGGTTCTTGAAATTCATAACGTTGACCTTCTGCATGGACCCAGAATTCTTCCTAATAGCTTACGATTACTTGATTGGAGCTGCTACCCTTCAAAATCATTGCCTGTAAGTTTCCAACCAGATGGGCTTGTTGAACTTCGCATGTGCAGCAGCAAAATTGAACGACTTTGGCAAGGAAGAAAGGTAAGATTGTGACTCAAGTACCCTTGTACTACTTTACTTTTTTAAGTTCATTTAACTCTGTGGTTTCTAAAGATGTTTTACCCTTCTTCTTTTTCTTCTAACAGTCTCTTGACAAGTTGAAAGTCATCCAACTGGAAAATTCCATACAATTGATTGAAACTCCTGACTTCACCGAAATCCCAAATCTTGAGGAATTGGTTTTTGAAGATTGTATAAACTTACGTGAGATTCACCCTTCATTCGGAGATCTTACAAAGCTTACTCTTCTTAATTTAAAAGGTTGCAAAAACCTCAAAAGTCTTCCAAGCAAGTTTGGAATGGAATCCCTTGAGATTCTTATTCTCTCCGGTTGCTCAAAAGTAAAAAAAATTCCAGAATTTGGGGGAAACATGGAATGCGTACGTAAGCTTTACTTGGATGGTACTGCTATTACAAAACTACCTGCATCAATTGAGAATTTGACTAGCCTAGTTTCATTGAATTTAAGGGATTGCAAAAATCTAGTGTGTCTACCCAGCACCATTTTTAATTTGAAGTTGCTTAAAGATGTGGATATTTCTGGATGTTCAAAATTTGAGAGACTGCCAGAGAATTTGGGGAATGCAGAAAGTGTAGAGGAACTTGATGTGAGTGGAACTGCTATAAGACACGTGCCTTCTTCCATTGGTCGCTTGAAAAATCTTAAAGGGCTATCTTTCCGTGGATGTAAGGGGTTATCGTCATCTAAGAAATCATGGTATGAGCTCATCCCTTTTTATTCAAAGCCGATAAGTCCAGATCCCGTGGGATTGTCCCCTCTATTGGGTTTGTGTTCTTTGACCAGGTTGAATCTAAGAGACTGCAATCTCAAGGCAATCCCCAATGATATTGGTAGCTTATTCTCTTTAGAAGAATTTAATATAGCTGGAAATAAGTTTGTTTGCCTTCCCGAAAGTATTGGTCAACTATCTAATTTAAAATGGATGTCGATGGAAAATTGCACGAGTCTTCGATCATTGTCAAAGCTTCCATCAAATATTGCAGAAATTTGGGCAAAAAATTGTATCTCACTGGAAATGTTAACAGATCTATTAAAACCAAATGGTTCATTCAAACCAAATCTCTATCTTCAGAATTGCTTCAAATTGACTGACAATCAATGCTTGACTGACGTGTATTTTGCAGCAATAAAAAGGCAGCTTCAGGTCTCTCTCTCTCTCTTCTCTCTCTTCTCTCTCTCTAACTCTCAGTTCTAAACATCATGCTTTGTATGTTTCAGGGACTCTCACCTCAATTTCCAGATAATATATATGATGTTGTTATTCCTGGAAGTGAAATTCCAGAGTGGTTTACCCATCAAAGTATGGGGGATGAAGCAAATATAAAAGAACCTTCAAATTTGTGTAATGAGTGGATGGGAATTGCTGTTTGCATTGTGTTTTGTTCGCACTCAAATCACCAAATCGATAATGGACTTAACTTTTGTTTGACAGCCAAAGGAAATGGGGAATTAATTGCACCAGGCTATGGCATTGGCTTTATTCCTTACGTTTTATCAGATCACCTTTGGCTACTCTATTTGTCTCCTTCATACTATAATGAGAATGACATAAAATTATTGTGGGAATGTGATGCAAATGGATTCACTCAGATTGGGATTAAAATTGACACCGACGGTACAGACTTGGAGGTGAAGAAACTCGGGTTCCGTATGTTATACAAGAAAGACATTGAAGATCTCAACCGAATTATGGCTCAGTGTAGCAACAACAATATCACTCCTTATGACGGCATTGATGTTCTCCATCATAATTTCGACAATTCAACGGTAGCAGTAGAAGGTAACAAAATCAAGCGTAGCCGTGATGACTATGATGGGGTTGGACCTAGTGGAGAAGGAAGCTCTAATGACCTACCACACGCAAAAAGGATTGAAAGACTCCCAGAATTCAAGGATTGTGACGAGGAGCTAAGTGATTGTAGTGAAAGTGACAGAGAATGTTAATCAACTATTTCTTTTACCTGTAAGCCATTCACTGCCTTTCTTCTTAATTTAATTTTTGTTGGTTGTTGCATTTTTTTCTTCTTCTTTCCTTTGGGCTAAATTTGTATTTTCTTTTCTTTTTTTAAGTTTAGCTTCAAAATATTATTTTGCTAGTTGTACTTAGTTTCATTATTGCCAATTATTCCAACTTGCCCCAAACTCTCAATAGTTATAAATATCAACATATAGTGATATCTTGATGTTTGATTAGCGTTGTCAATAAGACTCCTAGCACTGTGGTGTGTTCTAAAAGCAGAAGAAATCATGTGCTGGAAAGCAAGTAAACATCACATCTGGAACGCTTTTGCTGCCAAAGGTACTAATTTATTGTTCTATCTCATGTTGTTTTCTTTCGTTTCTGGGTTGTCCTCATTTTAGAAGTCCATAAGCACAACCTCATTTTCTTTGCATGACAGGTAGTTCAAAATGATTAAACTAGAATTCTAATTCATGAATAAAGCCTTTTCTATTTCTTTTACTTTCTGTGTTTCTTTGTCCTTACCCGTTTCAGATCATGACCAAGGCAAAACTGTTCATGCTCGTTTCACATGATAAAACAAACTAGAAGACCTATCTCCACATGCTAACTTGGTTTGGTTACCCTGTCAAAGCAACTAAACTATAATAACTAATAAGAATTACTAACCTAGTCCTCTGGTGCATATTTTTCGTTACATTAGTGAGACCCACTTAATTAGATTGGTAAGCCCTGCTCTAGTTGCTATCCTGGCTTTGATGTGTTACATCCAGAATTTAAGCTTTGTCATATTTTTCCCCTTGGTTCTGTTGTTTTAGCCTGATGTATTATATTTGATACTGGAACGAATAAGATCCTACACTTTTATAGACATTCAAGTGGCGTGTATGTGTGGGTATCAATCTTTTTCAATAATACAAAAATATATTTTAGGAATCCCTTAAGGAAGTCAAAACGAGCTGCATCTGTTAATAGGTATTTAAAGTTATCTATGCATACTTGGCTAGAAAGCTATACTCTCCGAAGTGGCTGCTCAATGTGTGGAGTTACTGATAAGTTGATATGGCCTCATACAACACATAATCATAGTGAGTGAAACTAAGTGTCTTATGCAATGAGTAAGAGGAAAGAGTGATGCTAGGGATACTACAAATTTTACTACTTAAACCTTATAAATTGATGCGTTACTAATCATAAAAATGTGATTCATATATTAACTTATTATGTTGTTGAAGTGGCACCAATCACATTCATTGTCACACCAGTTTATAAGCTTTTTGTAGTAAAATTGGTTGAAACTTTAATATTTTCCAAGAGGAAAACTTGGATCAAATATTTAATCTTGAATGGGCTGTATGGTTTGGGTCAGATTAGACCCTTAGAACTGAGTTCATTTATCCTTACTCTTTGATGTAGTGCTTGACTCAGTGGATGGATGATCCATTTCATAAGCAAGAATATGTGATGTTCTCGAGATTGTCTTACCATAACTCTGTGAGGCTTTTGGTATAACCTAACAAAGTGATGTTTGAGTGTGATAAACAATCTGCTTATGAAGTGCTATGGCTCAGTAAATCTTTGTTTTTGCAGGTAAGCACAAGCCTAGAAGCACAACATGCAGATCAAAGTAACTACACTAGAGTACCAAGGCGAGTGTCCTAGTTGTGCAGGGATGGCAAGTGTTGCTGACAGTTGAGGGGCACTGGCAGAGGGTGCAAATGGGCTTGTTTTGCCTAAGTAGCTAAATCATGTCTTGGCAGGAAAGTTTTTGTTGGCTGTTGCAGTTCTTCCATATGCAAACGAGTGGCAGCTTGCAGATTGAGAAGCATAAACTAAGGGTCAACAGCTTGGTTTTTGCAGATTTGTTTTGGTTAGTCGAAGAGTAGAGGACCTCTGTTTGGGAAAGAAGAAGGTTTCTTGGCAACTTGCTGCGCTGATTGTAGACCACAAGCGCACATGCTCATTTTGTTTGCATGACAGGTAGTTCAAAATGAATAAACTAGAATTCTAATTCTTATATTTTGCCCTTTGTTGTCCTTCCCATATGGTTCGGTTTGGTTTAATTTAAACTATGCAAAGGGGTTTTATTTGTTTGGAACTATTAAAAGGCATCCTTGTTTTTCTATTGTGTACAAGATATTTCTTTTACTTTTTGTGTTTCTATGTACCTATCAAAGTTCACAAGCCATGCATATTTATTAAATAGTTTTTGTATATATTATTTGGATTATTTTGGTTCTTGCGTTTCTTTTTGCAATGCTTTGTTGTTTGTTTGATTATTTTTCTCTCTAATGCTATGAACATCGTAAATATTTAATTAATGAGGGCTATACTTAGGTGAATTTGCAAGATGCAAGCACCATGAATTTATTATTGTGATTGAAGACAAAATTTAAAAAGTTAAATATGGAAAGTTTCCCACAAGGAGTTGTAAGTGAAGTGTTCTCTAAGTACCCTTCTGAAATTCAAATGAAAAGTTTCCTACAAGATATTCTAACTTTCCCGCGCTTTGTGTGGGTCTGTGACTAGTGTTAATAGATGTGCAATCACCAACTAAATAGTAAGCTTTCAAAGGAGATGTTAAACTTAAACCATTTAGTCCTATGTAGCAACTAGCAATCTTTTAAACTAAAAGCATTTACAAAACAAGAGCTATGTAGTGCAAAGAATAATAGATAGTATTGAATAGTCAGTATTGCTAAATGGCCTTAGCATTGCTCTTTAACTATGCAAGTTTTTACCATATGACTACTAGTTTTGCTATGGAAATGGGTGCTATCACATGAATTACCTCATCAATATGTAATATTAATAGTTTAAAACTCATTTTATATATGGAATTTCTCTTTAATTATGCAAGTTTTTACCATATGACTTTCTTCCTTTTGACAAGCTCATAAGGTCTCAATCCAAATCTGGGGCTTATTTGGTTGAAAATGGATACTGGCTGTTGCATGCTAGGAATTGTAAAAAACATGCTGGCAGGGCTGTTATTGATCTTACTGAGTCACTGGCATAACCTTAAGTGAATACACTGAGCTTTGGAACCAGTTATGTGTGTTACAGTTACCTTATAAAATGATTTTCTTTCTTTGGGGAATTTTATTGAATGCTCATCCCGTGAGGGCAGAATTGAGAAGCCATATGTGGACTGCGGACTTACGCCGTTTGTGTCAAAGATAAACCATTGACCATATTATTATTTTTCTTGTCATCTAGAGCAATTGGATTTGGTTCGATCTGCCCATTAAAACTGATTTCTTTCAGCCTTAATCAATTCAGTCATGGATCAAGAGCTGGCTGAAGGGCATCAGGGGTAATGTAGAGAACTTAAAGTACTTCTTAGTGTCTTTTGTCTCTTTTTTATGGTCTATGGACTTATAGCTAATCAGGTTTGGTTCGATCTGTCATGTATAGTAAAAGTTTGATTTCTATGTGCAGGGTAGCTAACAGTTCAGAAACAAAGAAAAGCCTCAACAGCAGCAGAATATACAAGTTCAGACCTTCTCAGTGTCTTGATCTCTGGCAACCATTGCCTCTATATGATCTTTCGCTTGGTTAGCAGACAGCAGACTCCTAGTCTTGCACTCCTTTCTTCTTGTCCTGTTTTCATTCCTTTGTCTCAATGTACCAAAAAAACAAATTATGTACGTAATTAGCTATTATTTGAAAGGATCAAACCCAAGATTTAGGCTCAGGTGAAATGTCAACCAACTCCAGGCTTAAAAGTTTTATGAGCTGAAGTAGTCAATTTGACATTCGGATCTCTCTGTACCAGTTATATTTTTAATTCATATTCTGTTATTTGTTTATCATATAACCATCTCTCTAGATTTATATTTGTCCTTCACAAAGTTATGGGAGTCAAGCCCATTGAAAATGTTACTTCTAGTGAATTTATAGTCTTGATGGCCCCAAATGCATTGAAAAGGGTTCAGGAGCTTCACAAGAAATACTTATTATAATGCAGAAGTACCATAACTCTAGGTTCTGTGAAAGAAACAGATTGTTAGAAAAAGAGAGAAGGGGGAGCTTTAACAGAAGCTGAAAAGGGATCATTGGAACTAATTAAGAGTGAAAATGTTGTCTTATTTTGTATAATTTGAACTATTTTCCATCTTCTCTGCTACCATAAAAATCACAATGAAATCAAAACTTACGAACGAACTGTGTTAAGATGCGTGTGAAGAAGTTCAAGTTGTGGGAAACATTGTAGGCCATGGCAGGTGGAAGAGGTTTCACCATGGTGTCAAACGCCGAATACTCGTGGAAGAAACTGCATACATAAAAGAAGTACTACACTAAAAGAAGAGAAGAGAAGCTCTAGGAATTAATTTTAGCACTTAGATAATAGAACCAATTTGTTTCAATAGCAGGACTTTAGAGATACTTCCACCAATACTTTTCCATGTTTAGTTGATATTAACAAAATTATTGGATATAAAATTGCCAATGAGCTGTAGCTTAAATGGCATTTTATATCCTCCAAATTTTACTTCCTAATTCTTATGTGTGAAAGTGTATCCAATTTGAACAAATTATTGTGTAGGGCTTGAGCTCGGCTTCATCAAAATAAAAGTAGGCTCAAGCTCAGATCGAGGCATAGAACCCAAGCTATATGTTGGCTCAACAAGTATTCACGAGGCTGCCCTGCTCATGAGCCTTTGAGGATTGGCTTGGAACGTCAATCATCATGGCAAATTTGGATAACATATCACATATGACATATATAGGAGAAAAATGTTAGGAAAAGTTTCAATTCAAGAGACTTCTTTAGCAAAGTTGAAAATTACTTAGCGAAACCAATACGAAAATGGAAGTGATTTAGATTATTGGCCAAACAACACTTGTACAATTTCACCAGACTTTTTTAGATGATATCACATAACATGCTTAGGTTGGAGGATTGTGTTAGGTATGAATATGAAGAAGATGACACTAAACGGCATGTAGCTTTTGTATAGACTTAATGAAGAAGCTGTAAACGGCATGTAGCTTTTGTATAGTCTTGTATAGTCTTGATAAGTCTGATCCAGTTGTCCACATACTTATCACGTGTTCATAAGTTTGTTAAGCTTAATTCTGTTACAAGTAGTTAAGTTTTTTAATTCAGTTTTAGTTCATTTTGAGTGTATATATATTCAGTGTTAAACCAGAGATTAATCAAGGAGGTTTTCACTCATTCTAGCATTCTCTAATCACTCTCTCTCTCTCTTCTTCTTACCTCCATTACTGTAATACAAAGATCTTCAGATTCTTTCATGGTATCAGAGCCCATGATCATGGATCCTGTGGCAAATCCATTGTTACTGCTCAACAATATGTCAAACCTGATGTCAATCAAGCTGGATAGTGTGAACTATATGGTCTGGAAACTTTAGATCTCAGCTATCCTCGATGCTTACTCCATGATTGAACATCTTGATGGTTCAACACAACAACCAAGGCAGTTTCTCATCGATGAAGCTAGTGTTCAATCTGTGAACCCAGCCTTTCTAATATGGAAAAAGAAAGACAAGGCACTCCTGACCTTGATCTATTCTACACTTTCTTCCCCTGTATTGGCTATGGTGATAGGATCAACCACTTCTCAAGAAGTCTGGAACAGGTTGGAGGAAAAGTTTACTTGCACAGCTCGAGCAAATGTGCTCAATCTGAAATTAGAGCTACAAGGAATCAAGAAAGGGAATGAGTCAATCAGTTCCTATCTTCAGAAAATAAAGTGTACAAGAGACAGACTCTCTGCTGTTGGAGTTCATGTTGATAATGAAGAACTTCTGCACATGATCCTCAAGGGATTACCAAAAGAGTTTGCTCCTTTTGCTTCTGCAATAAGGAATAGAGATGATACCATCTCTTTTGAGAAACTTTCAGTTCTACTGCAAACTGAAGAACAGTCCATGACTGAAGCCTCAGATCCTTTCTCAAACTCTGCACTTGCAATGTTTGTCACCAACAATCAAAAACCTCACACTGGTTTTAATGGAGGCTTCAATAGTAATCAAGGCTATAACAGAGGCAGGGGAGGCAGGAACTCCTCCAATCGTGGCAGAGGTGGCAGATCCTTTGGCTCTTATCCCACTCCATCACAGATGCCACACACCTCCAATTCTCAGCCTCCATCTCAGTTTGGATCTCAAGGCAGACCTGAGAGACCAACCTGCCAAATTTGCTGGAAGGCAAGCCATTATGCCATTGATTGCTATCATAGGATGGACTTTGCCTATCAAGGAAAGAACCCACCTACAAAGCTTGCAGCAATGGCAAGTGCCTCAAACCTCCAACACACTCAGAATTCTGAGACTTGGCTCACTGATACAGGAGCATCTGATCACATCACAGCAAATGCTTCCAACCTCAACACCCCAACACCTTACCAAGGTTCTGATCAGGTCACTGTAGGTAATGGCCAGATTCTCCCAATCCAAAGCATAGGTAATGCTCAATTACGTACTCCATATCATCAATTCCAACTTAGAAATGTCCTACATATTCCAAGAATTGCTTCTAATCTTTTGTCAGTGCATAAACTCTGTTTGGATAATAATTGTAGTTGTCATTTTGATGCTAAACAACTCTTGATTCAGGATTTACCTACGGGGAGACTCCTTTACAAGGGTTTGAGTAAAGATGGTGTCTATCCCATCCACTCTTCCCAATTCTGCAGATCTGCATCAGTCAATAAGTCAGCCTGTCTTGCTTCTTCTACTCTCAAATGGCAACTCTGGCATTCAAGACTAGGACATCCTAGTGCCAAGGTTCTCCATAATATTCTTCCTTCTTTGTCTCCTTGTACTTCTTTAGATTTCAATTCAGTACCAACTCATTGTAAACACTGCATTGCTGGCAAAATGCACCAGTTACCCTTTCCAGTATCCATTAATAAAGTAACTGCTCCATTTCAACTTGTCCATGCTGATCTATGGGGTCCAGCTCCTAATGTCTCAATCAATGCATTTCGTTTTTACTTAGTCTTGGTTGATGAGTTTACCAAATTCACTTGGGTCTACCTTCTTAAACACAAGTCTGATACATTTTCCATTTTCAAGCAGTTCACAGCCTTAGTTAAAACACAATTCCAGCACTCTATTCAAACCTTTCGTACTGATTGTGGGGGGGAATTCACATCTAATGAATTTCATACATTTTGTGCCAATAATGGCATAGTTCACCAACTCAGCTGTCCTCACACTCCACAGCAAAATGGTGTGGCAGAAAGGAAGCATAGGCATATTATACAATGTGCCTTAGCTCTCCTTTCTCAGTCAAACCTTCCCATTTCTTATTGGTCATATGCAGTGTCCACTGCAACTCATCTCATCAACAAATTGCCAACCCCAATACTGTCCAATAAGTCACCTTGGGAACTTTTATTCAAGTCCAAACCTTCAATTTCTCACCTCAAGGCTTTTGGTTGTCAGTGTTTTCCTTTACTTACCCCATACAACAGTCACAAACTTCAACCCAAATCTGTACCCTGCATATTTGTAGGTTATCCTTCTACTTCCAAAGGTTATATTTGCTTTGACCCTTCATCACATAGGTTCTATTCTTCTAGACACGTTTTGTTCAATGAAACTGTATTCCCTGGCCTCACTACCTCTGTCCAATCCTCATCATCTCTCCAAACATCTACCTTTTCACCTGAGTCTTGGTTAAATACACTCATTACTTTACACTGCTGTTCTCAATCCCACAGTCTTGCTTCTCTTGGCAATACAACCACTTTACATGACTCCTCTCCTTTATCCAATAGTCCAACCACAATACCCAATACACTCCTTGTACCCAATAGTCCCACACCTCCACTATTGACATCCCATTTGCCCATACACTCCACATCTACCTCAGATAATCCACCTCACAGTCCCAATATAGCCCCTATGTCAGATGCCACAGCTGTATCAGATGCCACAGCTACCTCACAGACCCCAGCTCTCTCTCCAGATATAGCTGAACCCTCATTACACCTTCCTAATCCCATATCAGTCAATACAAACACCTCTCACCATCCTATGCAAACCAGGTCTAAGAGTGGCATCCATAAACCTAAACAAGGTTATGCAGCACAAGTGGACTACACTGTCACAAAACCATCTTCTTATAAAATTGCTGCTCAACACTCTCAATGGTGTATTGCAATGCAAGATGAGTTTGATGCTCTACAGAAACAAGGCACTTGGTCTCTTGTTCCACCACCTCCACACAAGAACATAGTGGGTTGCAAATGGGTATACAAACTCAAAAGACATAGTGATGGTACTATAGCAAGGTACAAAGCCAGACTTGTGGCCAAAGGCTTCCATCAACAACAAGGAGTTGATTATGATGAAACTTTCAGCCCTGTGGTTAAACCTCCCACTGTTAGACTCATACTCTCATTGGCAGTATCACTAAACTGGCCCCTAAGACAACTCGATGTTAAAAATGCTTTCCTCCATGGAACACTCAAAGAGGAAGTTTATATGGCCCAACCTTAGGGCTATATTGACACTACCAAGTCTCACTATGTTTGCAAACTCCACAAGTCCATCTATGGCCTCAAGCAGGCCCCTAGAGCATGGTTTGACAGCTTTACTACTCAATTACTTCACTTGGGGTTTACTGCATCCACAGCTGACTCATCCCTCTTCATTTACCACCACAAGGGAGTTATAGCTTATTTGCTCCTCTATGTGGATGATATAGTGCTCACCAGCAACTCCACACCCTTCCTAGATCACTTGGTTCTTCAACTAAGTCAAGTCTTTGACATCAAGGATTTAGGAACTCTACACTATTTCCTTGGCATACAAGTGACTCGAACCCCTGAGAATCTTCTGCTCACTCAAACAAAGTATGCTTCTGACTTACTGATTAAGCACCATATGGTTGACTCCAAACCAGCCAAGACTCCTTGCAGCCCCAATACTAGACTATCTCTTCATGAAGGTGATATCTTATCTGATCCTCATGGCTATAGAAGTCTAGTTGGTGCACTACACTATCTCACCTTCACCAGACCCGATATCTCATTTGCTGTTCACCAAGTCTGCCAATACATGTCAACTCCTACCTCTACTCACCTTACTGCAGCAAAGAGAATCTTGAGGTACATCAAAGGTACTCTGCATCATGGCATTGCCTTCACTCCAGGTTCTTTATCCTTATCAGTATACTCAGATGCAGACTGGGCTGGTGACCCAGATGACCGTCGCTCCACTTCAGGTATGCTTATTTACCTTGGTTCTAATCCCATTACATGGTCAGCCAAGAAGCAACCTACCGTGTCTAGATCCTCTACTGAGTCAGAATACCGTGCCCTTGCCACTGCTTCCGTTGAGGTGTGTTGGATTCGCACCTTACTCAAAGATCTTGCCATTTATTTGTCTCAACCTCCAGTTCTGTGGTGCGACAATGTTTCTGCTCTCGCTATTGCCTCTAACCCCGTGTTTCATGCTCGAACGAAGCACATTGAAGTTGATTTTCACTTCATTTGAGAACGTGTCCTTCGCAAGGATTTGGTGGTTAAATTTGTTTCAACTACTGATCAATTGGCAGATATCTTCACCAAAAGCCTTCCCACTCATCATTTCCTTGATCTCTGTCGCAATCTCACGGTTTCTCTGAAACACCATTCGATTGAGGGGGAATGAAGAAGATGACACTAAACGGCATGTAGCTTTTGTATAGACTTAATGAAGAAGCTGTAAACGGCATGTAGCTTTTGTATAGTCTTGTATAGTCTTGATAAGTCTGATCCAGTTGTCCACATACTTATCACGTGTTCATAAGTTTGTTAAGCTTAATTCTGTTACAAGTAGTTAAGTTTGTTAATTCAGTTTTAGTTCATTTTGAGTGTATATATATTCAGTGTTAAACCAGAGATTAATCAAGGAGGTTTTCACTCATTCTAGCATTCTCTAATCACTCTCTCTCTCTCTTCTTCTTGCCTCCATTACTGTAATACAAATATCTTCAGATTCTTTCAGAATACACCTATCATATCACATAACACAACAGGAATCACAATTTTGGTGTGAGATTAACTTGCAGACAAGTCATCATCTATGTACTTCCACATTGTTAGGTATGGCATTACAAAACCGAAATATAAAACAAAGTTGCGCATTGCTCATGTAATACGTATGTGCATTAAAGAGACATAGTCATTAATTTGAAAGAATAAACATTCTTCAGTTGATGTCAAAGCGGCTTTACTATGAATGATCTTGATGTTGATTACGATTTACGAACCTTACTAGAAGCTCTCACTTTTTTTTATCCTCATTATTAGTGGATGTATTAGTTACCAAGTTTCCAACACGCAACCAATGACATGAAAAGGGATTAACTTATTCACGAATATACAAAAGCCATGATTATTCGATTAATTTCTCAAAAAAATAAATATTATTTAAAAGTCGTTGTGATCAATGGATTAAGAAATTCAAAGTAATTCAAAAATCAAGTGTTGGAAGCTACTCTAGATAATTTCTAGTTCTTATAAGCTATAGTTTAACAAATCATGGTGGAAATCTGTTATACCAATTAACTAACAATTATTATTCAAAAAGCAATTAATGAAGGACTGGTTGCTTAAGTAATTAAGAATGGATGAATTTAATATTCTAACACCTTGTAGATCAATAGCATTATCCGATTAATGGCGATCTTAATTTTAAATCGCTTGGGTGGCTTGGGTCAAAAGTGCCGGTGTGGAAGATTTGCAAAATCAAATAGCCAAGAGTGTTTTTTAGCAATAAAAAGACCTCAATTGTCCAAACGAGGAGACTAGGGAGGAGACTTTCTACCATAAAAAAACAATGGGAGGACACTTCCTATAACTTTCCTAAATTCTTCAACATACCCCACCCCATCTGGTCACCACAAAATGACTTCATTGACTTGCACATTTTGTTAAGAAAAGGGAAATTTACTTAACATTTTCAGCCCCCAAAATAATTTTCTGGCTCCGTCCTTGATAATGGGAGATAGTAGCTCTCTTTCCACACACACCTACACTTAATTTTTATTAGGGCAAATTGTACTTTTTCACCCTAATCTTTTTTTTCTTTTTCTTTTTCATTTTTTTATTGTCCCCCAAACTTTTGATTGTAACAATTTACCCCTTAATTGGAAAGAATTGCACGTCCAATATCCTTTGTCTAAATTGGATAAAAAACCGACTTATGTGGTCACATTAAAATTAAATTTCTGTCAAAATTAGAAATTTCTGTCTCATTTATTCAGCAAAAAAAAAAAATTAAATTTATGTCAAAATTAGAAAGATCCCACCCTTTACTTGTCAAAATATTTATTAGAATATTGATTTGATTCACTAAAAACTGAATAAAGCACTATGTAATGAGAAGAAATTTTGTTTGTATTGGCTTGAGAAACGTTTACATCGTGTACAAGTATTTATAGGCAAGAATATACAACCTATAAGGGAAGGTCAATACCAATCCCCATAATTAGTTCCTGATTGATATAAATCAAATCTCTAGAATCATGCGGTGAATAAATAGATCAAATCACTACAATCATGGGTAAATGGGCTGAGAATCTGATGCTAAAATCAAGGTTAATTGAGGTAGCCAATCAAGTCTAGAAATCACTTAACAGTCCCCCGCAAACTAATTGGTAGGGAGTGCACCATTAGTTTGTTGCGAAGTAGAGAAACACAAGGAAGCCAATCCCTTTGTGAAGATATCTGCGGTCTAGTTGTCAATACGAACAAATTGCACTTTAAGAGCACTAGTAGTGATGAGATCACAAATGAAATGGTAATTTATTTCAATGTGTTTTGTGCGAGCATGAAACACTAGGTTGGCAGCAATACAAGTAGCACTAACATTGCCATAGTAAAGAAGGCAAGGATCCTAGGTGGAGACTTGGAGTTCATGGAGGAGGGAACAAAGCCAAGTGACCTCAGCAGTAGTGCATGGTAAGGCACGATATTCCGCCTCCGCACTGGACCGTGCCACGGTGGGTTGTTTCTTGCAAGATCATGACACAAGATTAGGACCAATAAAAATGCAATAACCAGTGGTAGACCGGCGATCATCGGGACAACCAGCCCAATTTGCATCAAAGAAGGCATGTAATGTGAGAGAAGAGCATGCCGTGAGATGGATGCCAAGATCAATGGTTCCTTTGATATATCTGAGGATTCACTTCACATTTTATAGATGCACGGTAGTGGGAGAATGCATGAACTGGCAGGCTTGATTAACGACATACGTGATGTCAGGGAGAGTCATCGTGAGATATTGAAGGGAGACGACAATTTGTCTATATAAGGAAGGATCAAATAAGGTGTCGCCATCATGGAGAGAGAGCTTGGAACCAGCTGGGACTGGTGTAGAGCACAGTTTGGCCTCTAGCATGGACGTGCATGAGACGAGAGAGAGGGCATACTTGGACTGACAAAGATGAAGTCCGGTGGAAGTGCGCTTAGCTTCAATGCCCAAGAAGTAATGTAGTTCACCCAAGTCTTTCATGGCAAACTGTTGACTGAGTACACGAATAAATGAGTGTAGAAGAGAGGAACTACGGCCAGTTAAGATAATGTCGTCAACATAGACAAGGAGGATCATGATGCCAATTGAGGAGCGAAAAACAAACATGCCGGGGTCAGCTCCACTACAAACAAAGCCATAATGGAGGAGAAAGCCACTGAATTTCTGAAACCAAGCTCGTGGAGCCTGCTTGAGACCATAAATGGCCTTATGTAGGCGACAAACATGAGTAGGATGGGAGGAGTCACGAAACCCTGGGGGTTGTTCCATATAAACTTCCTCATAAAGCACACCATGGAGAAATGCATTGTTGACATCAAGTTGTCGAATGGGCCAATGATGTGTGAGAGAGAGTGAGAGAACTGTTCGGATGGTGACAGGCTTCACTACCGGACTAAAGATGGGCTAATGCAATTAAAATATTAATTTCACAATTCACAATGTCTTCATAAGGTATGAAATGGTTCTTTTATGTGTGTGTCCAAGCCCCAAAGTTTCTAAATTTGAGTAGCACTCCAAATTATTTGTATCATTTGTTTGCAGCAGTTTGCTCTCCACTAGCATATTATTTTATGTTTATATATGAATATGAATTTGGTTTAATGGGATCTGCATGCTTCTTGCCTGCTATATCTGAATGTCTTGATAAGATTTGAGACATACTTATCACTCCTTACCAAAGCATATTTGACACCTGAACTCGGTTAGAGAAAAATGTAGAATTTTCCAACAAGAGACTCGTTTGAGTCAAGGATAAGGATCCTCTCCATTTCACTTGAAATGGAGATGATCCATTTCATGGTTGAGATTCATTTTAAATAAATGAAGGGCTACTCATTAAAAGAAAATAATTAATGCTAAAAAAGATTAGACGGGGCATTACTTTCTAAACTGTCGTTAGAGAGAGAGACCGAATTAAATCAAAACACCAGGTGAGGATGGAGGCTTCTCTAGCTGGGCTTTCTGACATCAATTCCGTAAAGAGGTGGAGGATATGAGGACAAAGACAGAATGTTAACGGATTTGAGTGAGGTGAAATGGAGAGGATCCTTATCCTTGAGTCAATGCATGCATGAACTTCTAAGCTTGGTAGGTTTCGAATAATATATTATATTCCCCATTTCATTGGAAATGAAATGAATCCATTTTAGGGAAGTATACAAAGTGCTAAGTCAAGCGTATGATTTGTTAGAAAATTCTCCAATTTGTTGTGACCAATAATTTCCGGTATGGTTATTTCCTTTTCCAGATGTCGCATTTTTTGGTTGTTTGTCTGGGTCCTGACTCCTGACTATATATGCACTAGGATGTGAAATATTGACAAAGGAATGGAAATGTGAGCACTGGGATTTGAAATTATATAGCAGAATTAACTTCAATTGATATAGGATAGAATATACAACTTCAATTGATATAGGATAGAATTGAAGTGGGAGCACACTTCGTGGGGCAGTCTAATAAATTAGTGACGGGGGCACAAAATAGACACATCGCCAATTGATATAGGATAGAATATCCAATTTATTTTTTATTTATTTTTTTGGAATTTTCTAGAATATGCAATAATTTTTTTTTTTTATAACTTTTTTGGATTTTTCAAAAATATGGTTTCCTTATTTTAAAAGGGCAGTCACATAAAAGAATGGAAAAAATGGTGTATCATGTAAAAGTTATTTTAAGAAAAGGTAAAGGGAGTTGCTTACATTCTCTCTATCTTTCTTTCTCTGTTGGACACTAAAATTTTGCTGTGTAATATTTAGATATTTTTGGTCCCTATTATTTTTTTTTTTTGTTTTAAAAGCCATTCTTGTGTTTTTAAGCATTAAATTTTACCACATATCTGTGGCAAACGGAATAACTGGATTTAAAAATAATTTAATTAAGGCCCTCTGCTCCAACAAAGCCACCGCAACTTCAATTCATTTTGACCAAACCAGTCAAACTTCCAATCATCAAAACCCATCACTCAAACACCCACCTTTCAGAAAATCCAACCACAATCCAAACACTATATCAAACAAACCATTACCGGCTAAGAAGGAGATTCAAAACAGGAGAGATAGCTCCACGCAAACGGAGAACTTAAATCACTGAAACCCCAAATCGCCGCCGTAGACAACCTTGGAAACCCCAACATCCAACGCAAACCCCGACGTAAATTTCCACTTCTCTCTCTCATCTCAACAGACCAGCCGAACCCAACCCAGCCCTGACGCCGTCGTGGGTCTCGTCTCCGCCCTTCAAGGGTTTCTTCTCCATAATTTAAGGTCTTTACATTCCAATTGAATTGTCCTAGCTTACTCGAGTGTAGCAATACAATTTACAGATTATATCGTTGACTAGTTCTGTATCAACAATATTGTATCAATTGCATTAGTAGCAAAATTCTTAGCGAGCCTCCAATAGTGTGTTTGTTATTTCATTGATTGAAGGCAATTCTTGCTTACTTGAGTAACCATGTGCTTCATTTGACTTTTTTTCCAAAAAGAAACCAGGTTTTTTAGGCTGAGGCAATGCACTCTCACTGCCTAACACCACAACCACAGATGACATGCTTGGTCTATCCTCTGGACGTTGTTGACTCACAATTTTACACCTCATTATTTTAATATATATTTTCTAATTGAATTTAAATTTTATTCTATTATTAAACCTTCCATTAGAATTTTGACACATTATATTTTCTTTAATATAAGAATATATTATTCCATATATAAAACACAATCATAATTAATGTCTAATACTAACATATATTCCATATATAAACACAATATAAATATCTTTTAATAATAATCATAATTATCAATTTTCATCAAGATTTTTAGAGTTTTTTTTTTTTTCTTATGTATTTCATTTAATTTTGTTGCTGGCAATGGAGAAAGATGGATGGATTTGTTATAATGAAACCATGTGAGCTTGAAATGAGTTATGAAAATTATTTAGGTTTGATCATATAATCATGTGTCCATGTATTTATTTATCCTTCTTCTTATTTTAAGTATCATTTATTTTATTTTTGGATAGAAACATGATCCATATGGTAAATATAAACATGAATCGTGTTTTATAAAAATTAGACTATATTCAACTTATGCCAAAAGAAAAATTACATTATATTAAATTTTAATTATCTTATGGTAAATACTTTCTTAGTTATTTTTTTAAACCAAAAAGTAGGATCTATTCTAAATCCGATTCGTAAAGTCTCTTTATCGATCTTGCCTACAACATTTTGAACTACAAAAAAAAAAAAAAAAAAAAAAAAAAAAAAAAAAAAAAAAAAAAAATTCAACAAAAAAAGTAAAAGGAATCAAAATTAATTTAGATTTTATTTTCAATAATTTTTCTGTGCATCGCACAGGTTTGCGACTAGTTCCAATTGAATTGTCCTAGCTTACTCGAGTGTAGGAATACAGTTTACAGATTATATCGTTGACTAGTTCTGTATCAACAATATTGTATCAATTGCATTAGTAGCAAAATTCTTAGCGAGCCTCCAATAGTGTGTTTGTTATTTCATTGATTGAAGGCAATTCTTGCTTACTTGAGAAACCATGTGCTTCATTTGACTTTTTTTCCAAAAAGAAACCAGGTTTTTTAGGTTGAGGCAATGCACTCTTACTGCCTAACACCACAACCACAGATGACATGCTTGGTCTATCCTCTGGACGTTGTTGCACGCATAAGAGGCTAAGATGGATACAACGGAGCACTTCCGACAATGGGCATGATTTTCCTAAACATTCATCAATCAACTCTAGAGGCCTGTCCTCATTCCAAAGTATCCATGCCTAAAAATATCAAAACATAATTTGTCATTCATCTGTCCAACATATCTAGATAAAGAAATCTAACTATTTGAAACTTACACTTCCAATAAGGTTATTGGTGTGGTCTGGATGATAAAACCCTCTACTTCTCTTCCCGCTAATGATCTCCAACAATAAAATCCCAAAGCTAAAGACATCAGATTTTGTTGAAAATTGTCCATCAAAAGCATATTCCGGTGCCATATAACCACTGTAGAAAATCACTAGTTTTAAGTGAAAAAAGATTAACTAGAAAATTCAGTAGATTGACATGAAGACCATGTGAATAATACTTACTAAGTTCCAACCACTCTATTTGTATTTCCTTCTAATTGATCTCCTCCAAAAGTTCTAGCCAAGCCAAAATCTGAAATTTTAGGGTTCATCTCATTATCAAGTAAAACATTACTTGCTTTGAGATCCCTATGTATAATTCTCAATCTGGAATCTTGATGAAGATATTGAAGCCCCCGAGCAATTCCGCATATGATGTGGAAGCGCTTGGACCAATCTAACAATTTACTTTTTGTGTAATCTGGTAAGTTTCAAGTTCAAATTAATTATATATCCCCATATTTATGAAATATTGATAACAGAGTTACACAAGCTCAACAAAATGTATTAGGTTTAGTCATTCAAACCGAAAATTAAGAAGTCCAGGCTTTTGTTGGGCATGTATTCATAAACCAACATTTTTTCTTCTCCCTGAAGGCAACAAGCAAGAAGCTTTACGAGATTTCGGTGTTGAAGCTTGGCAATCAATTTTACTTCATTTTTGAACTCATTCAATCCTTGTTTGGAATTCCTTGAAAGCCTCTTGACTGCAATTTCTTGTCCATCTTCTAGTGTACCCTAAAATTCGCATTTGTAGAAAGATTGTTAAAATTTGAAACATAAACAAAATAAAACAATGCTCCATCATTTGTCATTGTTTTTGTACAAGCACATCACAAATTACCTTGTAAACAGGTCCAAAACCACCTTCACCAAGCTTGTTGTTGATTGCAAAGTTGTTGGTGGCACTAGCTATTGTGGATAGGTCTAAGAAAGGGAGCTCAAGGTCTTCTTCCTTTTTTCCTTCATTATTCTGATGACCTAGAATTCGATTCCACTCTAATTTTACTGAAATAGAAAAGAAATTTTGGAAAGAAAAAAAAGGGTTGAAGAATCATTATAATAGCTGAAACATTCAAAAGAGAGAAACCAAAGTATAAGAGCTGAGATATGAAGGAAACCAAAAATATGTTTAGAACTGTATACATTTCAGTTGAGCTGAAATAATAACCAAATCTCAGATTACTAATTTTGTATCATAAAGCATTAATCTTATTCATGTCTTATAAGATTAAAGCTTTATGATACAAAATTCTTTCTCCCAGAAAGATACTATCCGAATTGGACAATGAGATTTCCATGAAAAATGAATACAATATATAGCAATGTGAGAAGCATTGTGCTTCTATATAAGTTATTGCAAAGAAAACAAGGTATTATAACAAAAACAAACTATACTAATCAAACTTGCAAAGCTTTTAAAATTCAAGGTGTATCAATCAAGACTAATAATAATCACCTTGGTATTTTAACTATCATTCCTACAGATATCTACAAAAATGAGTACCTTGGCCTAGCGATAAAAGATATGTCCTCTGGGAAAGTCAAGGCTAATAATGGTCTATATCATAAACTTTCTCTGGATTTCCAGAGTGCTAGACATGTATAACTTTGTGGAATTAGTAAATAAAAAATTTCACCACTTCCACGTTGAAATCAGATGGTGATTCACCAGGCAACAAATTGCCTAAAGTTTGCTTGATCTGATGACACTGTTCAATTAGTGAAATTCTTTTGCAAAGCACTGATCAAAATTTAATAAGATTGAACTATACCACATAGCAATCCTTGCTCAAAATATTGTATTATCAAATGGGAACAAGTTGATTCTGCTAATATTACTTAGAGATTCCAATTAAAAGGAAAAGTCTTCTAAGTAATTCCACAAGACAATATTACTATATGTTTGCAATGGTTGTCAAAGTGAAGTTATTTTACCTTTTAAGTTTGTCCTGCTTCTGCATATGTAAAAGCCAATTAAGAGCATTCCAAAAACGAAAGCAAGGGCAGCAGCAGCAACTACTACTGCTATCTTCGTCTTACCACCTTTTTTTGCCTTTCCATGGTTCACTTTGATATACAGAGCAAAGCAAATATAGTTAAACCACAAAGCCAAAAGACGTTGAAAAGATAGGGAAGCATTACAGTTTCTAAAGAAACAAAATGAATCAGAATGCAAAGCATAATGGAAACATACTAGATGACGCAGGAATCTTTGAAGCTGACATTCTGATATATAGGTCCTGCCCGTTAGCTGACATCTGTCTAATATCAATTAGATCACCATACCAAATGGCGCAACCACTTCCTCCATCTCTGATATATAAGTTTGAATAAGCCGTACAGGAACAGTTGTTCAAACATTTGACTCTGCATTCCTCAAGATTCATACTTCCATTCACCCAAGTATACGTGGTATCTGGCAATTTGAGCCCAACAAATTTATCAAACCCAATTTTATCTTTATCCTGGCAGCTCAATTGTGCTGTGCGTACACATCCCTTAGACCACTCATCTGGATTCCACGTTTCTTGTGATTTAGGCTTGAATCCTTCTAAACATTGACAGATTGGAGACTCACCAATCATACAAATTCCATAAACACCACATAAATTATACTTGTCACAATTGTCTTTAGGATAAGATGAATACACGCTCAATTTTTTATCTGCTTCGACCCATATGAACCGCTCAAACAAGTTGCTAGTTTGGTTCAAAACTAGAATTGAGATTACAGACGTATTTACCATGTGTAATATGTAATACACCTCATCCTTATTGGAGACAAAATCGTATTTGAAAACCGAGTTGGCCTTTAACTCTGGTAAACCACTGTTACCATGGCCATTCCATGGACCGGTTCTGAAGTACTTCTCCGAGCCTTTCTTCATGACTAACTCAGGGTAATTATGATTTTCAATCCCATAAGTCAAATCTCCAGGAGATGGATCATCTGGACTCTTCCATGCAGATAGGCGCCATTCCAGACCATTCCTTGAGTTCCATCCAATCTTCATCCCTGGTACCAATGTATCACAAAGATAGTCAAAGCTTTGCCACAAATAGTTTTCTGGGTTTTCTTCTTTCTCATCTCTTACTACTAGATTTCCTGAATCTAAAAGCTGTACTATTGGATTCGAGGCCTGTTTTGTTGAATTCGCAAACCAAGCAACAGTGCTATTATGGCTGAGAAGAACAAGACTTCCTAACTGTTTACCATCAACACGCCGGACGAGTCATTGATTGGGTTGAGTCGGTTTGCAACCCAAACAACAGTTTGAACTGGGATATTCTTGTACCATATTCCCAAGTAACGATTCTTGGAACTACTAGGACTAAAGAAACCCAGTTCAAAGCTTCCATCTTTAGAGACCAAGGTCATGCCCTCACTGAAGGACTGGGATTGAGTAATGCTGTCAGCAGCATCGGAGAATCCAGAGAGGAAAACAAGAGAACAAGAACTCAAAAACACAAAAGCAAAAATGTCCATATCTTTCTGTTCTTACTTCTTAGAGCTCTTAGTCAACATGTTAACGATATATAGACCTATTATAAGGAGCATCACAGTAAGAGACTAAAACTTAGAAGGTGATTGAGTCAAGCGCGTGGCTCTTCTGTCATTCTAGATTTTGTTGTGGACAATAATTAATTTCCTTAATGGGAACTGGGCTGGTGGGAACTTTGACTCTGTATGCAGTTTGATCCACGCTTATAGACAAAGGAGAGACTAGTGAGGAAAAGAAGTGTTAGAAGTTAGAACAATTGGGTATTCATTGTGTTCCGTTGGTTATCTTTGAGCCAAGTATTTGATTGGTTATCTTTGGGCCAAAATAAATGTGTGAATCACAAGTCATTTGAAGTAGGTCCAAGTTGGGCCGTGTTATGCTCCATGAGGAGTATAACATGGGCTTGGGTTTCTACACATTTAGCTATTAGCCTTTGCCGCTGTTTTAAAATGGAGTATCCAACCCAAAGCGGGTTTGAGCATCTAAAATTGTGTTGGTTATGGGTTTTGGTCCAAAGGGACATCCCACTTTTTTGGAAGAGGGAGGACCTATCCAAATAGGCTTCTACCACACACACACACACGTGTGGGCACACCTAGCCCATCCGGGTTTTTAATACTTTTTAATCCAAGAATAGTGACCGTTCACTTTGTTGTTTTTTAGAATAGTATTTTGGACAAAATTGATCCAACAATACATGTACACTATAAATCTATAATTAATGTTGTCCAAAAGTCTAAAAACACCACTTTCATGGATGAAATTTATCTAACATAGTGTTAAACACTAGCCTTCCTGAAGATTTGGTTAAGGTTAACTAGAAAAGATACTGCTAGCATGCTTTTTAGTGTTCTTAAATCATCTTCTTGTTTCCCCCAATTTTCAAGATATTACACATATGAGAACTGTTTCATAGAGTTGGTAATGGGTTAAATCAATTTTACGTTAGCTGCAGACCAATCTTATTTCTTAATGGCATACAGTTAAATTCCATTCTATCATTGTTAAAAAAATAAATAAATAAAAAGAGGGCATGATCTGGGCTAATTCTTTTTTTAATTATAATATAACTGTAAAAATTAAAATTAAAATTAAGAACTTCCAATATCACACATTCATTATTATCCACACTAGAATATCCACAATTTCCTATCTTTTATTCAACCCAAAACTTTTGCCCCAAAGAATCTGCTGTTTTTAGTATTGTTATTTGTTATAAATTACCCACCCAATCATGTACTTCTTTTCCGAATAGGAAACGTAAACAGCCAAATCATATACTTGTTCTTTTCCAAAAACGTAAAACTAACCGACTTATGCTTCTATAAAAACAACCATAGCCATAAGTCCATAACTATTCTTCATTCATTCTTCATCCTAACTAGACTCGTAGTTCATGTAATTTGTTGTTAGCATTAGCATTTAGAATACAATCACAATGCCTCATGTTTACCTTCCCGTCCCTCCTCGTCCTCCGGTTGTGGTTCAACTTCAACGAATTCAAATCTCCAAAATCCGAATTCCATCAACTTACTCAAATTTCGGCAAGAATTTGGAAGACGGTATAAACTCTACTGATTTCACCGTTTTGATGGTTGAATCGGGGTTGTTGTTCAACGGTGATTATGTTTGGATTACGTTTCACGGTGCATATGATTTCGCCCACTTGATCAAGATCATGACCCCACACAGAGAACTCCCCTTCGATCTGGTGCAGTTTATGCACGTGGTGCACTTCACTTTTGGAAGCAGATTTTATGACTTGAAGCATATGAAGAAGTTCTGCGATGGAAGGACGTCTACTTCAAAGAAAGAAGCAAGAATGGACTGAGAAGCAAGAATGGACTGAGACATAATGGTCATTTGGTGTGGAGCCTTATGTGTGTTGATAGACACAATCGTATTGTATATGTAACTGATTTTTTACTTTTGTATTTGGTTTATGATATTAATACAAGGTTAAAATTTTTTAATTTATATTTGTTTAATGATCTTATACTTGCTCAGAAGTGGCTCTCATTATATTCTGCAGCCTTTTTATTATATTTACTTGTGATTGTTATGGTAGAGTCGGCTCAATACAATCGATAACTTAGTAGTCAGTTTTGTATTTAATTTACTCCAATATCCTAAATTATTAGATTATGAATATACGAAAAATATATAATAATTAGATTTTATATGGCTGAGAAATTAATTGATTAAAAATAATTCATCCTTTGACATATAAAGGTTAAAAGTTTTTTTACAAAATGTAAATAAAGTATGACATAAATGCACAAGATTTCATGATTAAACAGCATGCAGTTTGTGTTTTTTCAAACATAATTTTTGAATTTAAAGTCATGAAGACGTAAACTTTTTCAAAATTAGTAACACGATTACGTGTCTTGTGTAATTCGATATGCATTTTGAAATATTTTATAAGAAATTATCTTATAACACATTTATAATATTTATCACGTGTTCTAATATTTGGAATGATTATTCAGTAGTCCTAGTCTACAAATAAATACGTAGTCCCCTCTCACATGAATAGTGGGTCCCACTAATTAAATTCATGATGGGACCCACCACTCTGTGAGAAGGGGATTACGCATTTATTTGTAGTTTGGGACTATTGAATAATTTTTCTAATATTTGAGGGAATCAATTTTAATTATATAACATGTCATTAGAAAGAGGGTTGATGACAAACGGTAATTAAGGTTGTAATTAAAAGATGATGACAATTAATATAGGGCATGACTTAATGAAACGATAATAAATCTATTAAAATAATTAGAATGAATTTCTATTAACATATAACAATTTTTTTTTCTTTTTCCTCCAAAATTAATTATTCATTTATATTTTTATTGGAGGTCTTTTTTTTATTGGGGCCTTAGGCCAAGGTCTAGGTTGCCTACACCTTAAGCCGCCCCTGGTTGTGGCTGTTAAGCTTTGTAAGGCTTTTACTTTCTCTCTCTTGGAATGAAATATTTATTCATCCAAAAATTAATTTATAAATCTGATTTTAAAATTTATTTAAAAAAAAAAATAACATACAAGATCCCAGTATCCAAGCTCTTTCTTTTTGTGGGATGAAATGGGTAATGCCTGAGACAATTTCCACTCTTTCTCAATCCTTCTTTTGTGTGTGTTTTTATTTGTATCCCCCAAGCCCCTAGTTTCTAAAACTGTCTAGCACTCCAAATTATTTGTATCATTTGTTTGCAGCAGTTTGCTTTGCAATAGCATATTATTTTATGTTTATATATGAATATGAATTTTAGTGGGATCTGCATGCTTCTTGACTGCTATATCTTAAGAACATTAAGAAAATAGTGTAGATGATATCGCATTTATCGCAGTTTATGATGTTACTTCTAATTTTGTGTCAGTGGCATTTGGTTACAGGGGACCTAGGTGCTTAGATATGAATGTTTTGATAAGGTTTGAGACATAATTTACATTCCTTGCCAAAGCATATTTGACACCTGAAGATTTGGTTAAGGTTAACTAGAACAGATACTGCTTGCTAGCATGCTCTTTAGTGTTCTTAATTCATAAAGTTGATAATGGGTTAAATCAATTTTTAGCTGCAGGCAAATCTTATTTCTTAATAATGGCACACAGTTAAATGCCATTCTATGATTGAAAAATAAAATAAATAAGCCTACGCCACCATGTCTACTCTGAATTAATACCTTTTCCATTGTTTGCCACCACCAATTCTGACTTTCAAATAGTCATATGCTTGTCTGTTTTCTCTTACATTTACAAACCTATTAATTGGAATGCTGTAGTGAAAGCTTATTCAATCTTTCACTAAATACTATGTCCTCCTCTTGGTGCTGATGAAGACACTTCTATCTTAACTTTGAAGTCCCCCCCGCATGAAGAATATATTGAATATTGAGAGAATGAGGAAGAATGTATATATGAATTTCTGTATTGATTGACTGAATAATACTAGCAGTGACTATACAATATATATACTACACGAGTTAGTTTGAGTTTGTTACTTAATAACTAAAACCCAAACTATGACCAAAGCCCAGCTGTCTTCTAACAAAGCCCAGCTGTCTTTTAACAAAGCCCACACTATACGTTGAGCCCACGAGCCTTTACCCAACTCCAACTCATGCGTTGATCACGTGTTGTCTTAAGAGAAGCTTCCAACTGACAACAGCCTAAGCTACTGCCGTTTAACTATAGAGCTGTGAGGAGTGTGTTGTCGTTTACTTCATCACCGCAAGCTTCGGTGTGTTCAATATGGGTAAAAACCTTTAATTCATATGTATGCAAGTTTTAGGTACACTAAAAGGTGAGCAGACTTTGCTTGATAGACTAATGAATAAGGATGTCATTTATTGGAGTGCATTGTTAAGCGTGCAAGTGGAAAGAGGGTCAATGGAGTTGCCAAGTTGATTGGTTGATCAAAAAGATGTAAGGAAAGTTATGATATTGGGGTATGTGGGGTTGGAAAGAAGCAAGAGAGATTTTTTATTTTTTTTATAAGATGTCATCAAACAATGTTCTTCTCAGAATACCATGATCATTGGTTATGCACATGTATGTTGTTTTGAGGAAGTACTGGTGCTTTTCCATAATATGAAAAATGCAAAGGTGAGCCAGATAATTGCATGCCCAATGGATTTCTTATCTGCATCGCTGCGTGTGCTGGCATTGGAGCTTTGAGCAAGGGTGAGTGGCTTCATTTTTTTTTTTTTATATAACTTTTTTTATGATAAGTGTGGCTTCATGCTTTTATTGCTAAAATATAGGGTTAAATTGATGGTTAATTTTTGCCAAATGTCATGAAATATTAGATCTCATGGTTCTTGGTTATGAAGCTCAATCTACAAACCATTGAGATAAGGGCTGTATGATGGATTCACTTAGTTGCGTTGGACTTTTGAAGAGGCGGATGAGCTTGTAAGAGCAATGCTGCAAAGGTAAGCTACTGTGATTTGGTAGTCTATTTTGGTTGCTTGTGAAAACCATGGTAATATGAAATTGGCAAAGCACCTGCGCCTTGCTATGAAGCTCATAAGAGCTGTATCCTTAAGACAAAGAATGATATTATGAATGTGAGGAGAAAATGAAGGCACTGAGTGTAAAAGAGAAGCCTGAATGTAGCGCAATTCAAGTGGATGGTAAGGTTCATGAGTTCTTAGTTGGCAAAGGAATGACATCTTGAGAAAAGTAGACATTAAGAAATAATAGATACGATAAATTACACCTTTTAACTCTTCATTGCAAAGCCAGGATATTAAGAATTTTAGATTGCATTAAGTCCTAACTCCTAACTGATAGCAAAAGTGGACTGTTGTAGCATCCATAACAGCTTTGAAGTAAATTACAAGCAGAAGGAATCTGCAAATTTGTGGATGGTGAAAATTACTTCAATCAACCTTGCTGAATGCTGATGGAAGTTAAAGTTGGATGAATGACAGTGTCTAACAACAAAATCCATGGACTTACTATGTCCTGGAAAATGGCACCAGTCTGTCATTAGTACTAATGGAATGGACAGGAACGTACTGTTGGTGCCAATAAATTGTAAAATTTATCCTATACTATGTTTAGCCAATTTGTCACCTACGAAATTTCCACCTCATTTCATCTGGTGGTCTACTATAATGACAACAGTGAACATATAGTAACAAGCATATAACTTCAACTAAATACAAAACCTCATCTTTCAAATTTGATCCACATATGTATGTATGCACACAAAAGCACATTAAAGAAATTCTGCTTGGAGTCGCTTCCACCCATAAGTTCTGATGCAAATTTTTCTTTTAATAAATTTATGCTATTGATTTGAAGTAACATACTAACATGTGCAACCTTGTGCAAATTAGAAACATAATGTTAAAACAGTAATAGTGTTAACTATTTACAACATGTTTAAGGATTTTTCTATCATTAGCTAAACAGTAGTTAATTATAGAAACAATCTTCACTATGCAATTCACTACTAAAACAGGCCTGGTTCAAATCGAACCACACCTGCCGGAATACCTTGATGATGAGGTCATGGTATTCATCGGAATTCAATGTTAGATAACAAGCCAAGAGTTCTTCAAGCTCTTCTGGCTGGCTGATCCTTTTCTCCATGATCATCTCAAGCATTGAGTCTCTGAAGTCCTGCTGTGGATCGAATGAGCATTTTGCAACAGCGAAGCTCTCCAGGCATGTTGTTTCCTCTGCAATTCTCTCCTTTTCCTTCTTTTTCATCTTCAGTTTTGATTTCTTCATGTCTTCTAGCGCTTTTATTTTGCAGATTTCAACCTTGGAAGCTGTTCTTGGAGAATAAACTCTGACTTTGGAATTCTGCTTTGTTCTTCTCCTCTGTGAGTCCCTGCTTACATGAAGAGATTTCCTCTCTTTCTCACTCTTTGACTTCAGCTCTTCAATTTTCATTGCTTTCAACTTCTGCCACTCTGAACATAAATTTTCTGCTGAGAGTCCTGCAGTTTCCTCCAATTTCTTAGTAGCAAAAACACCATCTTTTGCAGTATTTCTTAGACTAGATTTCTTAGAACTCAAGGAAGAGGCAGAACAATGTTTCCTTGAGCCAGAAGCTACTATTTTGCACTTATCCCTCTTAGGCGTCCAAATTGTTT
Source organism: Fagus sylvatica (assembly GCA_907173295.1). Classification (NCBI taxonomy): domain Eukaryota; kingdom Viridiplantae; phylum Streptophyta; class Magnoliopsida; order Fagales; family Fagaceae; genus Fagus; species Fagus sylvatica. Next base: position 30,323,290 of record OU015767.1, read on the forward strand.
GCGGTGATTCCCATTCCAATGATTCTTTGTCCACAGATTTTGCAGACTTCCATTCCACTTCATTTGTTCCTCTTTCTAATTCCAACACCTTCTCATCCATAACTTGCGGATTCATTCTACTCAATTTCCACTCTTTCTCAATCCTTCTCCATGGTGATCTGTCTCCATTATGCGCATCAAATTCCAATGAAATCTCCTCACCTTTGTTCAGTCCCCTCGCTTCCCTTAAACCCGAGACCATCTCATTGATCTTCTTAGCCTCTTCCCTTGCTCCCATTTTAGTACAATTTGATCTAGAGCCCTTGCACCTAGAAGATGGAACATCAAGCTCATCATCTGATTCATACCAAGCTGATTTCAAGACCCCTCCATTCTGATTCCCATTAACATTCTCTTCTCCAAATGATAGTCTCCAAAAAGCATCATCATCATCATCCCCACCATAAAACCTACCACCATTCTCACCACCACACTGTGGTGAGCCCATGGAGGGAGAATTCAGCTTACCTTTTCGCTTTACTTTTCCGGGTTTTTGTTTAGAGTTGATGTTCATGTGCTTGAACTTGGAAAGCCATGAAATGGGAAAGACATGAGACAAGAAAGAAGGCTGAGACTGAGACAAGGAAGGTGAAGAAGAAGGTGGAGGTTTCTTTCTTCCCCACTTCATATTTTGCTGCTTTTTGTTTTGGATGAGAATAAATTGTTTGATTTGTTAAGGTTTTGGAGTTTCCACAACAAGTGAAACTTGATGATAATGGAGAGAGAGGGTTGTAGCAGTTAGAGTGGGACGGTTAAGCTGTTATAAATAGGAACGTGGGTTTCTTATTGGATTTGTGCTGTTTTTTTCAAAAGAAAGGCCCGCCCATCCTGTGACCACTTACCCACCTTTTCTTACTTTATGGTTTATGGTTTGTAGTTTATGCTTGTAAAAAGATTATCAAAGCAAGGGGACCTCTTACCTCTTACCTCTTACCTAGTCTCATATTTTTTTGTCTTTAAATAAAATAAAATACATTGGAAAAGTAAGGAATCTCTTGGATCTTCTATGCAAAGGAATAAGTAATAAATTAACCATCCAAATTCATTTATGGGGCCTTAATTAGAGCAAGTGGTCCGCAAGTCTATATAATTATGACCACTGTAATTAATAAGTAGCCCACTTTGTATCATTGCTCAAACAGTTACTTGATTAATTGGAGTAGCACACAAATTTCCTTGTTGGGAAATTCTGAAGGGAATTATGAGAGGTAGTACTGGGTTCTAGTGTTTTAGGGGGGAGTTTTTTCTGTGGTCATCGTCCTTTTATGCATAAAATCGGCTAAGGTTCCTTTCTTTTGCTTTTGTCTCGACTTTATTTTTGGTTACAGATTATGTAACATTTTTTCCTTTTTAGTCAAAGGTTAGTACAGTGGGCCAGTGGCCAGAATGGTTGAATGGAATAAGGGCATTTGGGCTTGGTTGGGTTGAACTTAGTCTCATTCAAAGTTGAAGTTCCTAACCAATGCTCTCTGATCTTAAGTTAGACTAGGACAGGAAAGAATTCAGTCAAGACTTTATGGAGCAAATAGAGGTGCTGGTTTAGTTGGTAGGGTCTATTGAACTAAAAATCTTTAAAATTGTCTTAAGAGCGACCCTCTTACAACATATGAGTCTCATAAGTGTGTAAAAAACGTACCAAATATTAAAAAAAAATAATATGATGTTCTATGGACCGTCTCATAAAATGCTTTGTCATTGAACTCAGGCCAATTACACTAATAAAAACACACTTGCACATACACAAAAATTAGATTTGTCATTAACTTTTAATCAGGGGAAGAAAAAGAAAGAACTCAACTCTTAAATTGTGGTCAAAGGCTCAGAGCTCTTGCTACATAAAACATCTGATGTCGTTTTGATTTGGTCTTCTTTTTTTCCCCTTCTTTTTGAGTTCATTTCTACTATCATTTCTAACCAAATGCTAGGAAAAACACAATGCCTGATGCAAGACCCCCACTCGGCTTTAATATTTCACCCAAAATATTGGTCTTGGAGAGGTGCAAGTGCAACCAAATTGGAAACGTTTTTTAATATTTCACCCCAATTGGAAACGTGTTTTTTCCTTAATGTTAATGCATATCCCAGTTTATGCTAAAAAATAATAATAATAATAATAATAATAATAATAATAATAATCTTTATTGGAAACGTGGCATGGCCCAAAAAAAAAAAAATTGGAACAGTGGCATCGATCAAAGAACAAGATTATGGTCTTTGCGTCTGGACTCTGGACTAAGCTCCGCACAAGTCCATCGCAGGATCCAATAATATAGGCACAAGCCCAAATTGTAGTCAGGCCCCAAGTACCGAAAAGACAATCATCCGGCCCACAACTTTAGAGAAGGAAGAATAGCACTCTAAGGACAGAATCACATACTTCTCTGTTACTTCAGGCATGATGATGGGCATCACTTTGATTAAAAGCAAACTTTTCCTCTTCTTTCTTCTTCCCTCTCCCTTTTCTATATGTTTGTTATCTGTATATGCTTTGCTCTTGAAATAAAGGAATCAGAAATAATAAGCTTTTTGAGAAAAGGAATTTGCAATTATTATAAAAGGTATATGATTCATACTCCTTTACTAGTTAGTCATTATAAAAAAAATGTGGATTAGAATTCTATAGAGTTATTAGGAATTAGGATAACCCCACCATGTCATGTTTAAACTTTTATTTATTCCTTTGAAAAGAGTGAATTGGCTTTTATCATATCATCAATAATTTAAATAGATATCAAAATAGTGATAATAAATGTTTTTCTTAAATATTAATGACATGATAAAATGTAATCCACTCATTTCAAATAAATTGATAGGATTTTAAGAAATTTATGATGGATTATCCAAAGAAGTCAAGAGATCTTAATCTAGAAAATATATCCAAGTTCTATGCTAAAAAAAAAAAAATTAAACTATTATTGATTAAGAGATATCAACTAGGGTCAAATACTTACACTATCCATACAGCTTGCTAGTTGGTAGGGCAGAAGGCAAGAATGACACTCCAGGTCCCTTGTTAGGCAAGCCGTAAGTTTCCCAAAATTCAGCCCAACCTATCAAATATTGTATGCAAGGCTAAGGAGTCCAATTTCAGTTTGTCTGTCTGAAGGTGTAAAACAAAGGACCAGCACCAGATTCTCCTAACTGGATGGTGCTCTTCCTCCTGCTTTGACTAAACCTTGCTCAACAAGTAAAATCATATTAGTTATTGACCAAAAATGAACAGAAAAATAGTTAACCTATAGCAGTCATCTAAGTAACATGAAATTATGAATACAAATATACAATACGGAAAAATTCTCATACTAACCTAATTGATATGCATGACTGATGCATATGCCTTTATAGTTAAAGTGGCTTCTTCACCCATCTATCCTGCTGTATCTATCTATCTAAAGTAGTTATTACTTATTACCAACTTTACTTGACAAAAATAAAAAAACAAACAAACTTAAAATCGTGATAAAAAAAAAAAATATGTAATTATTGTCACATCAATAACACAATAAAGTTATTTTTTTAATTACTTTTTTTTTTTTTTGTGTGTTTTAAAAGTTACACATCAATTTTCAAGACTTATATAATAAAATTTGTAATAGTATCATTCCTATATAATATAATAGAGTGGAAGCTCAATAAAACAATGTTTTGAATTCCTTTTAGGGAATTATTTTAGTTTGACTAGTGGAGTAGAATATTTCAATAGCAGTCTATATACTAATGTATTGTTTTTCAGAATTATCACTAAGATAGATAAATTTATAAATAAATAAATAAATAAATAATTATAACTTAACGAAATATTCTAACCATTCTAGCTAGTACGTAACAAATTTCAAAACTTTGAATAAAGAGTTTAAATTAGATTTTAATTTCACTCTAATTTATTTCCCCAATTTCATTTTAATTAGATTTCAAATACTTGCCACTTGGGTATTCGACCCAGTGATAATCCCCCTCCCCAAAATGGCCCACTCCTCTATGAGCGTGTGTGTTCGATCCCCGGGATCTTCAAAATATACATATGTGTGAGTTTATATTAGAATTTCTATCATATATCATATATATAGACTAAACCGAGTTGTCATTTTTTTAGAAATCTAAGTGGTTACATTAATTTACTCATATTAATTTTAGATGCATTTTTGCTCGTTTCATATCATAAAAAGGTGAAAAATAATTATTATTATTATTTTGGCCACAAGTGGATCAATATACTTAGTAAATAATAGTACTATGTGTAAACCCCAATTCGAATTATTTTCCATTTGAAAAAACAAATAATGGTTTTTCTTGAATTCAAATTGTTGGTATTTTGCCTATAATAATAACCTTGTAATCTAGTGGTTACTTAAGAGGGTGCATATGATCCCTTAAGTAAAAGGTTCATAGGCATAGATCAAAGAAACAAAAAAATAGAAACTTTTTATAAACCTATTTAAATCCAAACCATTACAATGGTGAAAGTTCCTACAAATTTATTGAATGAATGTCTTCCACCAAGCAAGTGCTATATGAACATATCGGAAAAATAAATATTCCTTGATGAGCAGCTAAAATTTCCTTCCACAGCATATCCATAATATTGTGCGATGTGTCTATGACTCTAAGTAATTAGAGTACTTTTTTTTCAGCCTCTACACGTTTTATACAAAAATAAGGGACTTTTTCTTTCTTGGACCTTTGTGAGGAAACTTCGGTTTTGTCCCTTTCTTTTCAGGTAGGAAAGGAAAGTCAGATTAACAAAAGTGAAAATTATAAAAGTATCCACCGTCTGAAACAGAATGTGCACCAAACAATTAAACGGTAAAGATAAGCATATTTGGATATTAATAACATAATCCTCTGCAATCAGTGCAATGCACCCCCTAATTAATATTAGCACAAACGTGGGCATATGATAATAAAGTATGTTCCATGCAATGGGAAAGTATGAATTATGTACAAAGCAAGTTCTTTTTTTCTTTAAAAAAGAAAAAGGAAAAAATAAAGTAACATAAAAAGCTCTAGTTCTCATATTAGAAAATATTATGTATCAAGCTATCTTTACTATCATCATCAATGGCTAAGCAAAGGAAAAACCCATGTGCTTTTCCTTTTGCATATATTCTTGTTTTGATTTTCCTTACATTGGATTTGTTTGTGAATGGTGCTGAAAGTGAGTATGTATCGGCTGTGGGTGATCCGGGAATGAGAAGAGATGGCCTACGATTGGCAATAGAGTCATGGAACCAGTGCAATGAAGTTGGTGAAGAAGCTCCTCACATGGGCAGCCCAAGAGCTGCTGATTGCTTTGACATATACAAGGTTTCTCCACCGGAAAAAGGTTAGCTAGCATGCTGTTGTTCTGTTTTTGTTTTTCATTTTGCTTCATTTCCTTCCAGATGAAACACTATTGTCTTGTCTCATATATTTTTCTTTCTTTCCAACAAAAGAAAAAGGGTCATTTTTTTTTCTCTTTCTTGGTCCACAAATCCAGAATATGAAATTATTTATACATTATAAGTTGAGTTTTGAAGTTAATTTTTATTTATCCCTGCAGAAAACAACTGCTCCCTCTGCAATTTGATACCCTATATGTTGGTCCACAGAGTCACGGATAAAGACAACAATCTAGGGGTTGGAGACCTATTTCTTGGAGTGCAATCAACGGCCCTTTACAATGCAGACCTCTATGCAGCGGAGAAAGAACTCTATTTGGGATCTAAATGTGAAGTTGAAGACACCCCAAATCCATGGCAATTTTGGATGATCATGCTAAAGAATGGTAACATGGACACTTATGCTGCCAAATGCCCCAAGAATGGCCATAAAGTTGGCCCTTTTGGCCCTGACAATGGGTTCCCTTGCTTTGGAAAAGGGTGCATGAACCAACCAACCATTAATCATGACTATACCACATTGCAAGGGCCTAAGAAGACTACTCTTAAGGGAAAGTTTTATGGGTCATGGGACTTGGATGCAGATTTGAGTAAAGGATTGGTTGGGAACATATCTTACCATTCAGTTACTTGGGAGAAGGAACTTGGCAAGGGAAGTAGTTGGGTTTTCCATCATGTCTTGAGGACTTCAACAAAGTATCCTTGGTTGATGCTTTACTTGAGATCCGATGCCACACATGGATTATCCAGTGGGTACCATTACCCTACTCGAGGAATGTCTAAAATTGTAAGTAACACTTTTTTTCATTTTTCTTTTTGGCTTTCTTCTAAATAATCCAATTAATTGGATGGAGCAATTCCTTAAAATTACTCATTGTTAGGTAGGTTAATAATTCAATTCTGTTACTTGGTTCCATCAAGCCCATAAGTCGTTCCTTGAATGATTTTGACTAAGCTTTGTGCTTAGTAGAAAAAGTTGAAAATATGGCATGCTCAAGATTAATATGGTTCACCTAAACTTGGCAGGTAAAAGATATGTATATCTTTTGACTTATAGACATCTTGTGCATGTCTGATTGGATGCAGTTTTTTTGTGTAAAACTTAATTGTTGAAAGGCTGAAAGTTGATTAAAGTAAAATTGTATATAGAAAAAATAAAGTTTTAAAAAGTTATACATAAACAAATAAGCTAAAAAGTTAATTTAACGCGTTTTTTCAAAGACTATCCATATCATGTCATGTGTCAGCATTGTAAAGTTTAGGTGAACCATATACATATCTTATACCTATCAATGTCATATCCTTGAAAGTTAAAACATCAATGTGGATAAGTATTATATTTGGTTAATGTATCTAATTCACATATTAACTATGCAGATCCCAGAATCACCTAATTTCATAGTGAGGGTCACCCTGAATGTGATTAAAGGTGGTGGTCCTAGCAGCCAATTTTACCTACTTGACATTGGAAGTTGTTGGAAGAACAATGGCCAGCCTTGTGATGGCAATGTGATTTCAGATGTCACACGATACAGTGAAATGATCATAAATCCAAACGCAAGTGCATTTTGCCATGCAAACAACCTCAATGTGTGCCCACCTTACCATACATTCCCCAATGGGACACGCATTCATCGAAATGATACTACCAATTTTCCTTATGCTGCCTATCACTTGTATTGCTCACCAGGGAACGCCCAGTATCTTGAGGTACCTTACAGTTTGTGTGATCCATATAGCAATCCTCAGCCTCAAGAGATATTGCAGATTTTGCCACACCCAGTTTGGGGTGACTATGGGTACCCTACAAAGCAGGGGCAGGGTTGGATTGGGGATCCAAGGACATGGGAACTTGATGTTGGGAGGTTGTCACAATCACTTTACTTTTACCAGGTTTGATTTTCTCCATGTTCATACCTTTTTTGTTTTTTACCAGTAATTTGATTTTTATTTTCCCCAATGTTCACCATTTCCTCGTAATTTATGTTTTTGAGACAATCGATAATTTACATAATGGTTAAATAGTTAAATTTACTTTTTCTTAATAACTTATGTTTTTAGGATAATTAGTTTTTTATCACAATATTAGAACATGTAGTCAATCTAATAGAAACAGCTTAAACTTTTGGAAGAATTCAATATTTTCATAAGATATTACTTTAGAGCAATTACAAAATAAAAAATTTGTCAAACTTGTACTTTTTTATCCAATGCAAATTCATTCATTTAGATAGATAGAGATGTGAATCAATGTGTTAGAGATATTATGGCCCATGATACCCAAACCTAATTTAGGCCCATATACTTGTTGAACAAATAAACATATACTAGAGAAATATTAGGTATATTGTCACATATGAAATAATATAGTAAAGATGTAAGTGTCAAAAACTTTCTCCTTGTGGACGTAGGTCTTAGTGACCGAAACACGTTATCTCTTTGCTTTAAAACCTAGACTATTATTACTTGTTTTATAAACATAATTTTTTATTTAAGAAGAAACAATGAATTGGCTCCAAATATTTTCCTATAATGTTCTGTGTGGCACTAGGTTATTACTTTGTGGGAAATCAAATATTGGTCCATTTGCTTATGGAAGCAATCATAGGAGAAGAATAGTAATATTAGAATGTTATAAATTGTCCATATGGTTATTGAGACTCGGATGCTAACAATAGCTACAAAAACTAAATCATTGCAGGATCCAGGTACTCCGCCAGCTAGAAGGCAATGGATGTCCATTGATTTGGGAACTGAAATATATAAAGACCCAGATCAAGTTGCGGAATGGACTGTCAGTGACTTTGACATCCTTGTACCTAAGAAACAAAGGCATTGACAACATACACAAGCTTCAAATATTCAATCCAAAACGATGAGGTTTATACAGACATGTGCATAGCTTTTACCCGAAGGGTAACATTTATAGAAGACTCTGCACAAATTTTTAAATTGTCTTTTTATTTTTGGTCAGTCACCAAAATTCAAGGCTCGGATTTTTTTTTAATTGGAGCCAGAAAGCTTAAGAGATAGAGCTCTGACTCCTCCAGTGAATATAATTTTTCTTGCCTTCAGCAATGAGCTGAATTTCCAGTTTGTTCCATTAAACAAGTTGAAGCGGAAAAAAAGTTTGTAAATACACCAGAAGTTTTGGTATGAATAATTACATTGTCTATCTGTCTCTTCCGTACATTATCAATTACTACAACCATCAGCAGTTTGCCAGGATAATATAAAGTTTCTAGATGAAATATGCATAGGATTGTACTTTTACATGTTTCTGTTTAATCAAAATTCAAGAGGAAAAAATTTGTTTCATTTTTTATATGAATAGCTCATTAGCTCATATAAAGGATAGAAGAAATAAAAAAATAATTAAAAAAAAAAAAAGAGACAAATGTTGCTTGAGTGAAGATTTATTCTTGAGTAATTATTATAATAAATATGTAATCTCTCCTCCCACATTAATGATGAATTTCACTAATTAAATTCATAACAAAATTCACTATTTATGTGAGTGGAAAGAATAAGTATTTATTTGTGTTTCGAAAATACTGAATACTTTTCACTATTCTTTTGTATTTAGACAAATTAAATTAATGAAAAACAAGTTAATTATAAAGGTTGGGTTAATATACGTGTGTCTAAGTTTAGATTATAATTTTATTATATATCAAGAAAAAAAAAATAAGGGTTGGGTTAATTATAATTTAGTCATTTCTCATTGATTTTGGATAAAACAAGGTTTGGGATTGGATCTGAATCCAAGAGCAACACAGAGCCTGAACCCCACAATCTCGGCCCAATAGGCCCATAATCCCATTAAGAATATACTTCACACGAAAACCATAGCCAACCCAAATCCTCTAATACTCAAGACCATACCTGAACAGCTCATACTCACTCAGCCCGCCATCCCATTAACTCCAACTCGAACAGCCCAACCAAGTTCAGACCACCCTATCACCCTTTTATTTTTATTTTTTTTGCTGAATGACCAATCCTAGCACCTTGAACTCAAGCCCATGCCCCAGTTCTTGACCCACCCAGCATCTTAAACCCATGTCTAAACAAAAATCTCATTTTCTCAAGTGCAATTTGACAGTTTTGTTGCAATTTCCGGCTTTCCACCCCCAACACTCAAGAATTAAGCTTTAAGTAATAAACTTCTAGTCCACCATTCAATTTTCCATAATCTAAATTTTATGTTAACATGTAATATTTCTTTCTTTTTTTTCAAGTAATGTAGCACTGAATAGCTTAGATATTTTAACCCAAAAAAAAAAAAAACTTAGAGAATGAGGCGTTTATCTTTTCTTTTTTCTTTTCTTTTTTTTCGCAGGGTTTAAATATTTGAATCAAACTGGGTGATGGGTGGAAGACAGACTTTAAAACACAGCATTGACATTTTGAGTGGCTGGTTATTGTTAAGGAATAAATCACAATGTATCCCACGTGGATTAGATGTGCTTCATTATTGTTTATTGTTGTCATATAAATAGGACCTCACATATAATATTATAATACACAAAAAGAAAATATTAATAAAGATGTAGTCCATTAGGCTTCATCCAGTGGACGTAGGCTCATATAACTGAACCACGTGAAACCCTAGCCTCCATCACTCTTCCTCTCTTCTCAATTATATTTCTCTCATTCAAGAACTCACGTTCATTGATCCATGGCCAATTTTCTCACATAGCTTCCGCACCAAAATAAATTCCAACCTTTTTTTTTTCTTCCAATTTTCTCACCGAATCAAGAACCAACCACCTCAGATCAATAGATCGACCACTAATCTATCGAACGCCACAAAAATCAGGCTGATCCGCTTCCTCACGCGCTCACACGCGCTGGTCAAAGTCCTGGGCGTTCGATCCAGGCGCTGCAAAGATTCACACACGCCAGATACAAGTGTCTCGTAGGATAGATAAGATAATGTATAAACACGATTCATTTCCAGTGTAGCCAAATCATAAACAGTCCAACTATATTATTCATTCCAGTGTGGAGCAAAACGATTAACAATCGTCCTTGTTCGCACTCACCTTGTCCAAGTTGCGAATAAGTGCAAAGTGTATCAATTAAAGATGAAGAAGAAAACCTCACAACCAACGGAATTTCTCCCATCTTCTTCAATTTAAAAGGTCTTAGGACTACAAGAGGATAGGAAAATGTGTATACATGATTCATTTTAACGTGGATAGTCGATCCTTACCTTCCCAAGCCTTTGGTGCAATTCCCCTCGAGTTGAATGCCCTCCTTGTAAGTGACCATTATCAAAAACTCCAATGGTAATCACTGTAGACAAATCATAAACTAGTGAAGTATATTGTTCATTCCATTGTGGATCAAAACAATCCACAATTGTCCTTGTTCGCGTCCACCTCGACCCATATTTAGCCACACAATGTGCATCGGTGTGACTCTCTAGTGTCTTCATAACCGACAATCCAATAGCACTCAAAATTCCCAAATGCAATACCCCAATAATAGGTCTCCATGAAAGGTTTGCAGTTGGCCTAGAATCACTACAATACTGGGTTAACTCATCAAACACGTGGTAGTACTGTTAGTATATATACATTGTAGGCCCATTGGCTTTAGGTCCATTACATTACTTGTCCAATACACTTACTTGTACTTAAGGGTGAGCAAAAAACCGTGGAACCCAACCCGCCCGACCAATCCGGCCGACCCGCTCACCCGCCCGCCTGCCCGCTCGCATATATACGGACGGATACGGATACGGATATTTTAAATATCCGGATAACAGACAGATAACGGTTTTTGGAATTTTGGTCGGGTGGATCAATATTTAATTAAATAATATATATATATATTTAAACCCATAACTAGTAGTACCCAGCAATTACCTGCCTACCTGATCAGTACCCAGCCAACCCTGGCCATTACCCACACGGTCTCACTCTCAGCCGCTCCCTCTCTCTTTCCCTCTCCTTCACGGTCAGACTCACGGAATCACGGTCACCTCTCCGACTAGATCTTCTCCGCTGAGCACGGCAACTCCGACTAGATCTCACTGAGCACCGCCAAGCGAGATCTCACCAATCTAGCGAGATCTCGCCGGATCTGGAGAGATCTCACCAGATCTGGAAGAGATCTTGTCGGATCTAGAAGAAATCTCGTCGAATTTGGTGAGATCTCACCAGATCTAGCGCGATTCTCGCCGAAGTAGGTGAGACCTCCAACCCATTTGTTCAGATTTGGAAATTTGTGGTTGTTGATTGAATTTTTTTTTTGCGTTCTTTAACTTTGTAGTTTGAGTTTGATTTTGAGTTTGATGACATGGTTAATACCCGATCACCCGACCGTTCTCGACCCGATAAACTCCGATCACCCAATCCATCCAATCCGACCACACAATGGACGGTCAACGGATTTCATTTCTTCAAACGAATCTGTTGGGTAGGATAAAATATTTCCCCCAAACCCGACCCGCCCAACCCGAGCCCACCCCTACTTGTACTACACATATACTTGTACTGCACTCTCATCTCTGCCTATATAAAGGCAGTCCTATGTACTATTTTACTCATTAAATATAATACACAGAGCTATTCTGCTCAGTCTCAATCTCTATCTTTATTCTCAACATGGTATCAGAGCCATCTTCTTGTGGCCTTCACTAGGCAATTTTTGGCATTCCTCTGCTCTATAGGTTCATGGTCTCTTCCCCGCCGTCGAACACCATCTCGCCGCCTCTGCCTTCCTCGAACTTCACATCTCCAAGCCTCCATTCAACTCACGTACACTACCATCGCATAGATCTTCTTAAGTCTATCCGTTGCAACCAGATCCAACACTGCTCGCGCCCCCACGCGCCACCAGAAGTTTCTAGATCTCCAACCACGTGCCGACATCGCCGCCCATGCGCCACACGCGCGGGGTTCTTCTCCTCTAACACGTGCCACGTCAGCCGTAGTGACGTTAGACCAAGCTAATTTTAATAATTTTTGGAATATACTAGAATATTAATTTCCTTTTTTAAGAGTATTTTAATCAAAATTAAGTCTAAGAATTTGTTTAGGAACTTAAATATTTAGAGTATAAGGATGTCCTAAGATCATGTTTCTTGAAAATTAAGTTTTTAGAGACTTTGCCTTGTTGATTCACTATTTGTTCTTTATTATTTTCTGGTGGACTCCAAATCTCAACCTTGTTGATTCAAGGTGTTGTAAGGTTAGTCCAGGGGTGGCCCTGGGCAAGGGCGAGGTGGGCGACCGCCCCAGGCCTCACCTTAAAAAAAGGCCTCATCCTAAAATTTTTTAAGGCCTTTATAATTTTGAAAGGCCTAAAAAAAAAATATAACCCTATACAAAAAATTAGAAAGGCCCATCTACTTTAAACAAACCTTTAAAATAAGCCCAATAATAATTTATTTCTTCTAGCCCAAGTCCTAAAATTATGTAACCCTAAAAAACATAAAAGTAAGTAAACTTTTCACTTTCTCTATAACTTAGCCGTCATCACGTTTATACGATACTTCTATTCTTCTATTCTAGTATTCTCATCTCTTACTCTCTAATCTCTATTTCTTTTATCACTCTCTCTCTCTCTCATCTTATTCTAAAAGTGAAAAGTTCAAATCTTTATCAAGTTTGAGTTTTGATTTTTGAGGTATGTATTTAATACATGTTTTATATAATAGTTTATGATTATTTTATTTTTATATATAATTTTTATTACTGTGTTCTTAACATCTAACATTTTTTTTTTTTTTCTTTTCAGGTTTTATACATTGTTTCTATTGCCTAAACGGAACAGCTAAATTATTGCTTCAGCCTTCAAATCAGGTTCTATTGTTTCACACCTAAATTATTCTTTTATTTTCATTTAATTTATTGTTTTTTGTATTAGAGTAAAAATGAAACCTAGAAAATTTCAATCTGGATATGATAAACTAAAAAAAAGAAGAAGAATAGAGCAATTGACTCAATTTGATGAGAATTGATCCTGTATTTCGTAAAAAACGTCAACTTCGTAGGAAAAAACAATTTGATGAGAATGATAATACTGAGATTGAACAATCACCTGAAGAATCTTTTAGAGTTAATTATTTTATATATATAGTAGATCAAGCTCTTTCTTCTTTAAAAAATAGGTTTGAACAATTTCAAATATATGAGAACATTTTTGGGTTTTTATTTGATGTGAAGAAGCTAACTTCATTGGATTATGATAATTTTTGAAAAAGTATTGTGTTGATCTTGAAGGATTTTTAAAACATGATAATTTTTCTGATCTTGATGGTAATGATTTATTTTCAGAATTAAAAGTATTACAAGAGATTTTACCAAAAGAAAAAAGGATAGCGACTGATATACTTAATTTTATCAAAGATTTGAATTGTTTTCCAAATGCATCTATTGAATATACAAATCTTACTTGCGATCAACTATGTCACAAGAAAGATTAAATGGATTAGCCATATTATCTATTGAATAAGATTTGTTAGAGAATATTGAATATACAAGTTTAATTAGTAATTTTGCAGCACAAACTGTACGTAGAGATATTTTTCAATGATTTTTTTTTTTTAATATAAGAAGGCCTCATTTTTTTGGACCGCCCCAGGCCTCATAATTCCTAGGGCCGGCCCTGGGTTAGTCATGCACTAACCCTTCCTCCACTATTACACTTTGTTATTGTATAACATGATTGCTTTAGGAGAATCTCATGAACATAGGGGATTTATGTGTTTCTCAAAAAAAATGAGAGAGCGTGAGAGACAAAAAAAAAAGAAAAAGATATTGTCTTCACAAAATTCATATGTATGAGACAACCTCACCCCCAAAACCGTATAAAAATTAAAGACAAAGATGAAAAGGGTCAGACAATATATATGATATGATTCGTAGTAACAGTCGCTCCGCTTTCACTAATTTTAGATTCATGTCCGCGTATGTTTCAACATCAGGTATCAATAAGTTATGCTGGAGCTGGACCAAGCCACTCTTATTTGGGCTATTGAAAACACACAATTTTGGTTTGTCATTAATCCAAGTCCAAACTATGGCCCAATTACACCATTTTTATAGTTGTGCATCGGGAACAATGTTAGGATGACTTTATTCTGGAAAATTATTAGGTAGTCCTGACTATCACGTCATCAGACTAATTTGGTATTCCCGGCCAATAAAATGGCAACATATTCTGACACAAATGATGGCTTCCAACTCATAATAAAAAATATTAACGGAAGTCACAGAACATTCAAAGCAATAGACAGAACATTCAAGCTCATTAAAACTTTTCAGAATAAACTGGTTAGAGTACAAGCCCCAGCCCTTACAGCTATCCCTCACAATCTTCAACCATACCGAAACGTCGGAGGATCGGCGGAGAGTGATGGGATTGGAGATTTGGTTTAATGGGTTGGAGGTTTGAAAAATATTTGCTATTTCTTTTGGGTTAGCCATTGGAGGATTAGCTCAAGGTATTGGAGGAAAGCTCTAGTTGGGTTGTTAGCCTCTTATTGTTGATATTCATTGTTTTGAGAATTTTTTTTTTTTTTTTGATTCCCACATGAGATTAATGAGAAGGACTAGGAGTTTGTTGATGATTCACAGAGAGAAGGTGGCTCTTGGGTACCAAAGATTTTGGATGATGTACTCTATGTAGGCAGAGTGTTTGATATGTTGTCTAATTGAACAATAACATGACTTAACAAGCTTGGAAGAAGAGGACAATGAAGAACATTCTGGGTCAAATGGGGAAGCTACTAGAAACAGACTTGTAAAAAGTCAAAGAAATATTATTATTATAAACTTAATTTAATTATTCATGCGGGCCACTGGGTTTGGTGTGTCAAAGTGAACAAACACCAATCAACTTTAAAACGTTTGTTTTAACGTTTTCATTTGTTAGTCTCTTTTCTTCTTTTTTTCCTTATATATTATGTCTAGGATGTTTTATTGACTGGGAGTATCAAATCAGTTTGATAACGTGGTAGTCCGGGTTACCTAATTATTTCTCCTTATATATTATGTCAGGATGTTTCCTCATATGGCTTGATTTTATTGGCTGGGAGTATCAAATCAGTTTGATGACGTGATAGTCCGGGTTACCTAATAATTTCCCCTTCAATCTTCATCCTTGGACAATGATCATTGGGACATCTCTTGTTCCAATTCTTTTAAGAATTGCATTAGAAATTTAGAACGGGTCTTTGAATTGAAGAGCGAAGCAAGAAACTACAACAATTCACATAAAAGACCAAACTTCCTTTGATATCTAAATCAAACTGGGCTTATGTGGGCTCTTTAGTAAAAACCAGCCATATTTGCTGGGTTAATGGGCCTAACCTATTTTGTTATCAATTTAGGCTCAAGGTTTGAGTTCACACCATTTCATTGAAGCACAAGATCAATAGTAAAAAAGGAGAGCTGAGCAATAATTAAAATTTCTTTTGAAATTGTCCCAATGATCTAGTGCGGACTCCTAACGGTTTTCTCTTGGAGCAACGTTAGTTATCTATCCTTTATTTCCTATTCTTTAATTTATTGTTGCATCGTTCTAGGTTGTCCTGCCCCATTTGTCTTACGCATCAAGTGTTGCTGTTCTAGAATAAATACCATTGGTTGAGATAATAAAGCCAGACCCATAATTAAACCTAGCAAAATTGGACTAAAACCCATTAACTCGCTCGAACCAGAACAAAAAAAATAGGGTATGGGTAATATGAATAGTAATCTGTTTTAGTCTAATAACTTTTTGACCCAATCCGGCCGAACCTACACCCAACTCAACCCGTTTATCAAGCATTTCTTATAAAATTTTAAATATCTTGTTTGGCTCTACCCTGATGGAAGGCAATTCATCATTGTTCCGTTCAAGGCAATGGCTCACCTCTGGGTTAAATATTAGTAATTCAGTAAGGCTTAGGTTTTAAAAGTTTTACTTAGTTATTGCTTTGCAGTTTACAATTAACAGTAACTCTTTTGTAGCATTGAGATGTATAAGAAAAGCTTTAACATTATTACCACCAGATGATTGTTTACATGTGCCTTATAAATATCCTCTAAATTCTTTGTGGAGTAAGATCACTGAACTTGTTTATCTCTTGTTTGTTTGACTTGTTCCTAGTAGGACGGCAGAGGTGGTCCTTGGGTGCATTACATCCATGGACCACACTCCAGGATCAAGGACTAATGGTGCAGTGGAAAAATTGACCATCCCAACAGATAGGAAAAGTCCAAGTTTAGAAGGCAACGCATTAGAGGGTGACTAAGACCTATAGTACAAACCAATGACCACGATGAAATCAAGAAAAAAGAGGAACATCAAGATATTTAATGTTATTGCAAATGCTTCACTGCCGGCCAAGAAGTTCTATTGATCGGCTACATGTTGCATGACAGTTGCATTGTGATGTTGAAGAGTCACCTGCTCAATGCTGTGTGTAACACACAAGCTACCTATGCGGCTATGCCATGAAGAACTTTAGACCCAAGAGAAATTCTCTCTATTTTTTATTTTTTTGATCATACAGAATTTTTTTTTTCCCTTTAAATTTTTCTTCTCCCCCACTCCTTTTGTGGGTTGGCCAAGGTACTCAAGTGAAAATCAAGGAAGTGATCAAGTAGATTAGACAAAGTAACTAATATCTGATATAAGAATTATAGATGTCTTATTATCATCATTAGCAACAATCATATCTCCTAGTGCTAGATTTCCATTATAGATAAGCTCAGCTATCACCATGCTTCAAATCTTTAGGTTTCCAGGGAGTAATCTCCAATCATTTTTCAAGTAAATGGCCTACTTGTTACATCCACTTCGTCTATCCATTCAATCTGGTTCAGTAAGTACATGGCTAATGAAGGCATACCCCACCACACCTTCAATTACCAAAACTGTGCTGGTAGTGGAACTCCCCCAACAATTGGACACCACGAATTCTTCTTTACGTAAGGTTAAGGGACGCAACTACTTCTTTGCTAACTGGTGCACTTCACGGTGCACCAATCACTTCACAGAAAATGATAGAAGCAAAAACCCATTTTTTCCTTTGCTTCTAACTGAATACACACAGATGAAACATCACTAAGGTGATGTGGGCCGACAAACTTGAATGATAAGAATCTCTTAGCACATACTTATTGGCTTTGCCTTATTGAAGTTGCTATATGGTGAAATAAAGCTATCATTTAAAAGAAGAAAATTTAGTCCAACCTTCCATCACATTCATATACAGAGACAACCATATTTCTGAACTCGAAAAAATTCCCATTGTTTTAAGTATATTCTAGCATCTCCTCAGAATCTTCATAAGCTAAATATATACAGTAGGATTCCTTATCCTCGTGATTTTACAACCACAACACTGATCAGGAAATGACACATTTTGATTCTTCAAATTTTTAGATGCTTCCTTGTTTAACATGTGATTTTTTTTTTTTTAATTTTTTTTCACAGAATAGAAGCTACTTTTTCACATGTAAGCTGAAACATTGAGAATCTGCATTCTGACTTTACCACATGTAGTCCTTGTTGATTGTAGATGTAATAGGCACTCAATATCTTCTCTGTTGTCCTAGATTCTTCTTAGAAGATCTTGGCTAAAGAAGAACAAATAGCGACATAGTGCCAAGATAAATCACAGCAAGTCCTCCAGATGGTGCATTTAGGACAAGCATAAATCCAACAACTCACTAACTCAAGAACATAATGAAATTCACTGTTATCAGTAGCTGCCACTGTACCATTTATCATCTGAGTCAAAATCCACATCTTTATATCCTAGACAACTTCAATTATGAAGTTAACGGAATCTATATATACATATAAACCACAGTTTTGAGTTTTGAGTGGGTTAATTTATGGATATTCACCCTCATTGCAATAAATTCAGAAGGTAACCCTTGGGATACATCCAAACAATTTGCTTTTATTCTCATATTTGATTGCTGCAATAACAAAATCATTGGGAAAAAGAAAGTGGTACGTGATACTTTTATTATTTTATACATTGATAGAACATACAAGACAAAAAACAAGTACAGTTGAAACCCGTCTTCACTAAGAATCAATTCGAATCAATTCGAATGTCGTAGTATCAGCCCAATATAGAATCCAAAGTCACAAAAATTGTTGAATTTCTCAAACTTCAAGCATGTTTGAGGTATAAAATAAAACAAAATCACTTGAACAAAAAACGCCCTAAAAGTGCTTATTGTTTTTCCCAGAGCAAATTGTATTGATTTTTGTGAACAGTTTCTAATCTGTTTTTTCTAAATCATAGGACAATACATATATCAAACTTAAGCTAACTGCTCACCACCATTCATCATTCCTTCAAAACACATAAGATATGGTATTCCTATAACTTTTTTCATCACTGTAAATTTCAATGAAAGAATTTGTAAATATTTCCAACAAAAATGGGAACATATATAAGAAGGGAAGACAACAACATGAGGTGGATGTTACCACTACAAAACATGCACTGAAATGGACATTGGCACTGAAACATCACCAGCGAAACTCGAATCCCTGTTTGCAGCTGAGTTGCCCGCAAATGCATATCCTACACCCAATCCACCAAAATGCAAGGCTGCATTCTCACATCTTTGAAACACTCTAGCAAGTGAAGCTGCCTTTCTTCTTGCCCGCTTTGTACCTGTAAATAGCAGGGTCTGAAGTAACCCAGCCAACATTGGGGCCTTAACCACCCTCTCAGTGGCAGCTGCTCCACCACTACGACATAACTCAAGTAACGCTGCCACTGCATTCTCTTTTCCCCTTGGCGTTCCACAACGCATCATTGCTATCAACCCCGCCACTGCCATTTCCTCGTTCCCAACTGCTTCTGCCCCGACTGGCTGCCGAACAACTAAGGCCAATGCACCGGCTGCTTCCTCAGCGACCCCTTCAGTTCCCAATGCCCCTACCAACGCCGTTACAGCCCCTGCCCCTATCATTCTCACACAATTATCCGTGTGCGTTGACAGATTAAATAAAGCCGTTACAGCATCCTTCTTTCCTCTTGGAGTCCCCTCTCTCAACAGCCCGGCCAGGGCTTCAACTGCCCCTTCCTCATCTGCTATTCTCTTCTTATAGTCATGAACTGCGGAGAGGCTGAACAATGTTGCTGCAGCATTTTCCCTTGCCTCTGTCGTGTGCCCAAATCTTAAAACTTCAACAATCGATCCCAAACACCCTTCCTCATCCATAATTTGACTTTTGTTCTTATCATAAATCGATAAATTAAGCATCGCAGTCACAGAATTCTCCTGTGCAACAGGGTTCACAGACAAAAGCAGCTTCCGAAGATGGGGAATCGCCCCAGCTTCCGCAATAAAAGCCCTGTTCTCCCTCCCTGTCTTCGCCAACAAACGTATCTCACGAGCAGCAACGGTCATACCACCCTGAGACCCATTCGCTAGCTGTTGAATGAGAAGAGCCGCAGTGGCTCTATTGGCTTCAAGTGCAGCCCGGGTAGGTGCAGCCGCAGCAAATGACTCAGCAGACACATCCATAGTCTCCGGCGGATCAAAAGGAACTCCATGAGCAATGCACCACTGCATGATCAAATTCCTCAAAGCGCGATTAGAAACAAGCCGAGTATGTACAAGCATTTGCCCAGTCTTGGGACAACTACAATGCCCTTCTTCCATCCACCTAGCTATAGAACTCCTCTCATAAGTCTGTCCAGTAGCTATAATCACAGGGTCTCGCATCAAATCCAACGAAATCGGACAACAAAAGTCCTTGGGTATCGTTATAAACGTCTCCGCAATCTCCTGCATAATCAACCCTTTCCTAGGCCTCCTCACAGACCCAATTCCCGATCCCACCTCATCTTCCTCAAACCCAAATAGCAAAAACCTACAATACCGGGTAAGCGCTACAAACCCATTAAGCACAGACACAGTAGGCTCAACATCACCTTCATGATTCACAATCTGTTCCTCCAAGAACTCAATCTCAACTCTACAACTCTTAGCGTCTTTGATCCCCAACCTCCCCACGAAAAACGACCTTAACTCCTCCGAATTCGGTACCTTCCCATTCTCAAACACGTTTAGGAAACCAAAGAATCGAATCCTAAGAAACTCATCCTTCTCATCAATGAACAACCTAGCTCGCCTCGATTGTCTCTGCAACAACTCAATCTGTTCCTTAACATCGTCGCTCAATTCAACGACATCATTTAACGGAAAAACATCCAAAAGGGTCGAGATTTCTTGGTTCAAATCATGGAAATGACCAGAAATGGAATGGTTTTGAAGCAAAAGCCATAACTTACTGGATTTAGCACAGTAATCAAGAAGTATCTTTGAGCGATAGAGAAGCAAATAAAGCTCTTTGAAACAGAGCAAAGCTGTTGAAGGCAAATTCGCCGAGGCTGAGTCTTTGAGATAATCCAAAAGAACAAGAAACACCTCGATTTTTCTGATGAGAGAGCGCGAGTTCTTCCGCTGGAAATAAAACGACTTGTCGGAGAATTTCGAAACCAGCTCAGCCGAGATCGTTGCTAGGGTTTGTACCAAAGCTACGTCCGTTAAATCAACCGGCGCCAAAAAAGCCTCCAAAGAAGGCGATCTCCGTCTCCTTAACGACGAGAATATCGCCGCCGTTGCCATTAAAAAAAAGAAAGGAAATTCTGAAATAAAAGATCTGAATTGTAATACCTTGTAAAATGTTTGATACAACAATATATGAAACACAACCAGCCTTTATTGCTGTCGTTATTGTTTGTTGGAACTGAACTGTTAATGTTTATTTTTGAAGTTGAATCTTCAAAGGTTGGAGAAGAGGAAGGTCTATTTCAATTTTGGGGAATCCGCGTTTTGAAGTAGGAAAAAGTGACTGAATTTCCAAAGCTTGCTTTCTTTCTTTCTTTTCTTTTTTTTTATTTATTTATTTTTTTTTTTTAAATTTCTCTCTCTTGGAATTTTATTTTCAATGCATTGCAGCCTTGGATGAAAACGACTTTCCGGAATGGGTTTGACAGATAATTATCCAGATTCCTGTCCATTCGTTTCTTCTTCTTTCTAGTTTCTCCTACGGTAGTTGTATTTTTGTGCCCAAAAAGGGTACCTTGTCTGCCTTTAAATTACGATTTTGGGATTTTAATTACTTTAAGGCGTTTTTGGTCAGAGTGTCAGACAAAAACCTTTCTGCCTCTGTTCTGCTTTTTTAATGGACTATTGTCATGCTTTGACTTCTTAATAAGCCCACAGAATTAAACAATATCTATACGTTATTAAACTAAACAGTGTTATTTCCAAGCATCATCGTTATTACACTAATATATTTTGATTAGTGTAATTGTCATTTTATAAATATATCTTATTTTCAAACCAACTAAACAAATAAATATAAGTAATGCAAATAAATTTTTTCAAATATCTATGTTATGAGGTCATCCAAGTTTTTATTTTTAATTACATTATTATATTTAAAGAAACAGACATATCAGACGCGTTGATATAAATATTTTTTGAGATTATAAAATGTTATCTCTTCAAATGATCATATAATCATCAATTCATATCATATTGACTATTTGAAATTCATAGTGTAAGAATTTGTTCACAAATTATGCTCCAATGAATAATCAACACATACATAGTTCATAAAATATTTTGTTCTAATCTATCATCTGATGTGATGAGTTTAAACTCTCTCTTTTTTTTTTCTTTTACTCCTGGTGTTTATATGAAAGTCAAACTTTATCAATCAGGACAAGATAAAAACAGTACAAGTTTTCAGAATATTGCTTCTTCTTTTTTCAGGGATAAATTCTTCTTGTCTTATAAATCCGCAGTATATAAGTTGAACAATATACCTAGAATGAACAATTGTCTTTAGATTCTTATACATAATACATCATAAGATGATACTTTACGTATTAAAAGATCAATCTTTAGTCCTTATACTTTTGGATTCCAACATAGGTGAGAATGTCAGAGAAGGATCTTGGGTGGATTTCTTTGTGTGCCATTATCGATGGACTCTCTGTTTATGTCTGATCTAAGGCTTGAAGAATATGATTACTTCCCCTTTTACCCTGAAAATAAATAAAGTAGGCATAGGATTTGCTTCAAGGGTTGACCAAATAAAGGAGCTGGGCCCACTCAACTTTATTTAGTCCGCGTGGAGAATGGAGATTTGCGGGCCGTATTAGCTGGGTTTTGAGAGTAAATTGTCCTTTCCTCGCAAATCTTCCACTTTGACTAAAACGTAAAACGGCCAAAACACAAGTTGACCGACCTCCAAAACCACTTTTTTGTTGTTTGTGTGTGTGTGTGTATGTGGGGGAAAGTGAAAGTGAAAAAACTCCGAAACACGAGAAGATATGGAGGGAACACATAAAGCTATTACGAAATTCAGAAAATGAAATGTTTTGGTGACAGTCTTGATAGATGAAAGTTCCGGAAGGCCCACTAATAAGTTATAATCCCACAACTTAAACGGTTTCTACTTTCTTTCTCTATCTTATCTTTCTATGGATGACTGTGATTTTTTTCTTTTTCTACTGTAAGTCCCCAAGGTTCGAATCCAATCTTCTTATATCATGACTGTCAAAAGTGTCACCCAATCAAAATACTTATGCTGATTTAGGTTTTATCTTATTTTATTTATTTTATTTCGAAGATTTTATTTCTATTAGTTCTAGCTCTAGGGTTCTTTCTTTTTTTTCAACAAGTATTAAAGGGAAGATTTAAACTGAAGTTCTCTCCATGAAGAATAGTAGCAGTGCTCTACAACTCATCCAACTGATCTGACCAAATGTGTTTACAACGGTTTCGATTAAAAGTTTCAGCGGCAACATGTCTCATATATCCTCTAAAACTAGGATTTGGATGGATGTCAGGTTTATGAAATTTTTACCTCAATTAACCCAACCCGAACGAGTACTTAATACACGTGGCTTGTATTGATAATGTGGTTATGTATGATTGGTTGGAAATCTTTATTTATCCATGCATCCTTGTCCACTTCTAACCTTTTATTTTTTATTTTTTATTCTTTCATTCCCCAAGTATAAAGCGACATAAATTAAGATGTATTTAATATTTTATTAAATGATGTTTTTATATAGTTTGAGAGATGACTCTCCCGTAACCTTCATCGAAGGGTAATTATTAAGTACTTCGGGAGTACATTAAATGCGTACTCTCTCCTCTCACAGAAATTATGGGTTCCACTAATTAAATTTATGATGAAACCCACCACTTCTGTGAGAAGAGGAAATACGCATTTAATGTACTCACAGAATATCTAATAATTTTCCTTCATCAAAACACCCACTTTTCATGGCCAAATAACCACCCATCAACACCTCTTGAAAACCCTTATGCAAACATGAACTCAAGGAAAAAAAACATCCAAACTCACATTTCATGGTTCATGCATTTTCTACACAAATCTAACGATAATAGACTGCACTTGTCAAAATTTCACAATCCTTAAATCTTGGAGTAGGGCCATAAGCCATATTTAATCAAATGAAATTGCATTTTATTTAATCTGGTCACAGTAGAAAGCCAAGATAGTTTTTTTTTTTTTTTTTTTTATATAGAAATTTCTAATCTAAACTCACACACACGTATATTTTGAAGATCCCAGGGATTGAACCCACGCCCTCATAGAGGGGTAAGACTTTTTGGGGAGGGGGATTACCACTGGGCCGAATACCCAAGTGGCACCAAGATAGTTAATTTGTTATTGAAATTTTAAATACCCAATTGATATAGAACAAAATTAGAAACCAAAGTTGTTCTCCATATACTCTTTTCTTTCTTACTAAAAGGTGTATGAGGCATAGTTAGCAATTCTGTTCCGTTTTGGACGGAACAGCTAGAATTTCTCGTACCGGTAAGCAAATCAGAACAAAAAATCCCCTCATTCCACCTTGGTCTGAATTCCAGTCCATTCCGATCTGTTTTGACTATTCTGGTCCATTTCGGCCAATACCAGCCAAATACCGACCGATATGGAAATATGCCTAAGCTTTTTTTTTCTTTTCTTTTTTTCAATCTTGAGAAAACAAAACTCTCAAACAAATGGTAGTTTAGTAGTCTATATCTCAATAAAGTTTTTATCATTTATTATGGAATAGTATTTTATAAAATAGTTATAATTTTGTTTATATTTCTTATTATATTCTGTTCTTTACAAGTAGCATAGATGTAAAGTATATCATAAAATATATATTAAGTTAACAAAATAATAAATTGGATCTACCAAAAAGACTAATTAATAAAAATAAAAAAACTCTTTTATCATAAAATGATGATGTAAAAAAATTTAATACTTGGTTTTCAATTGATATGTTATAAATTTGATAAATAGTTAGATATATCTATTCATAATGCTAATATATAGATATTAACGGTAATTCCGAAACAAAAGGCCAAAATGGATCGGTACCAAAATATTTTATTCCAGTAGACAAACCGGAACGGGTATCGAATCAGAATTAACAACATTGGTATGAGGTAATCGAATATTAAATATTTGGGCAAAGTTATATTTTTTCACTCCATTTATAATGTCTCACAAATTATTAAATTACTTGATTGACACCCCAATTTGAGAGGATTATATCAATATATCCCCTACTTGTTTAAATTGTGAGTTAAATTAGACGAAAATTGTGATTTTTTTTATTGTAACCAATGAGGGTAGTTACACACACTTTTCATCTTTAACGTCCAATTTAGATGACAAGGGGTTCATTGATACAATTCTAGGGAATTTGGGTGTTAATTGAGCAAATTGATAGTTTGGGAGACAATGTAAGGGTCCGTTTCAGAACCTAGTGGAAAAAAACATGGAATGCCCCCAACATGATTTTTGATGTGATTTTTTGGGCAAAAACTAGATTCCATTCCACGCTTTTTTGTTTTACCAAACTCAATTTTTGACTTTTTGGGTAGCAATTAAAACATGTTTTTGGGTTTAGAATGGATTGCCAAACGGGCACTAAATAGGGTAAAAGTTTATGAAGAAAAAATGTATTTTTTCCGTAAAAAAAAAATTTATTATTATTATTATTATTATTGAGATGTTTTATTTTCTTAATATATAAATAGTTTCAACTTATTTCTTCAAGCGTATAGAAAAGAATGACACTCCTTAATAAAATCTCGTGATAACAAGGCACTGATGTAGGTTATCACACACATGGTTGAGTTTTCTTTTCTTTTTGGAGGAGGGGGGGAATACCCACTGTTTTTTTTTTTTTTTTTCTTTTTTTATATTGAAAAAAAAAAAAAAAAACAAAAACAAAAACGGATTTTTAGGTGCGTTCATTATTCCGACTCATTTAAACCTAAACTTGACATGACGTGGAGTACATTTGGGCAATAATGAGTGTACCACTATCTGAACTCATAACTTCCGAACTCGTAAATGTGATAGATCACAAGAGTTTCTTTCCATTAAATCACCTTTTCAAATGATAGTTGGCGAGATTTGAACATCTGTCTACGTAATTAATACGATAGGTGCTAACCATTCATTCAAAAATTGACTCCCCAATACCCTTACAGTGCTAACCATTCAAACAGAGGTTGATTCCCCAATATCCATATGAGTTAGGTGATTATATTTATTGTCCACTGCATTTTGTCAGCAATTTAATAAAACAGCATCGAAGGTGCAAGGAAATTATTTCTTATGCATAATACCCAGACTCTTCGAGAACTTCAAGAAGTGGTCAATGATATGCGTCCTTTTTGGAGTTAGTACTTTTATTTTTATTTTTTTAGTTTCCAATAAAATTCAAATTCTCAAATATTTGTTGTTTCCTTACTTCTGCTCTCCTTTTTTTCTTCTTTTAATTAGGACTCCCTCCTCATTAAGTTTATCCAGTTTTCAAAAATATATCTTTTCAAGAAAATATATTTAAATATTTTATTTCCCAAAGAAAAATGTATTAGTTTTGAAAATTAACCTTATAAACTTCCAAGAATTTTGACTTTTAAAGCTAAAATGCATAAGTTTGTATGATAGCAATTGCCCTCTTCGTATATTGTACTATTTGGTTTCTGATAAAACTTAGAATGTGCATTCGTTATGTAAATTAGTTATTTTTTTTATTTATTATTACAATTTATTTTATTAATAAATTTTAATTGTATTATTGAACTAATTTCTAATTTATAAACATTATTATCGTTGTTGAATTTTTGGTTGTGAGAGATAATCTCTGACACGTAGAATTTAATGAGTATGCCACGTGTCGAGAGAAGGTAAGGTGGACACAACAATAAGCCTTGAATTAAACGCCTCCACCTGTTCTTTTCTTTCCTCACCGTGCCTTTAGAACCACGTCGTAGGTACATTTAAAAACCAGTAATTTGTTCCGTTAGAATCACGCCACGTAGCCTACGGTCAAAAACATTACCTTCTCTGAAAGGAAAAGTCACAGAAAGCGACTGTGTACGTCAGACCATGTCGAAGTCTCAACGTGATTCGTGTTGTTTTTTCCAACTAAATATTAATTTTAAATTTTAAAATATAAAATATGAAATTAAACAATGATGTCAGCGTGGACTTTTACTTTAATCTATAGTATTATTTTGCCGACGTGCCTTTATCCTATTTGATAGTCATGGGTTCTATGTTAAGAATCTGGCTGGGGATGATTCAGTGAAGTCATGCCGGTGATTTCGTGTAAACGTTACATGTGTCAACTCGCGGCACGTGGGGTTCTATTACAGCACCCTCCGTCACGGCCGAATTAATGAAATCTGACTGGCAGCCCGTTTGGTCGAGCAGTAAGGAGACTACAGAGATTATAAAATGGAGTTTATATAAACCAGTTTGTCGTCAGTTTATTACAATTTACTATATGTCAATTAATAAGATCATCTATGTGATTTATTTAATTAATTATGTGATTTTTTTAAATAATACATGTAGATGATCTTATAAATTATCATATAATGGATTGTAGTAAATTGACTACAAACTATTTTGTAACCAAACATTGTCCGTGATTATATATGTTCAAAATTCAAATAGTAGAAGGGGAAAGAAAATTAAAAATGGAAAAGGGATCATGGAATTTTTTGGTTCTTTTGTAACCAAACCTTGTCCGAGATTATATATGTTCAAAATTCAAAGAGTAGATGGGGAAAGAAAATTAAAAATGGGAAAGGGATCATGGAATTTTTTGGTTCTTGCTAGTAGAATGATTTGGTAAAAGTTAACAAATGGAATAAAAATTTATAGAAATTGTAGCAAATTTAAAACTATGTAACGAAAATATGACACATTCTGAAATCATGATTTTAAGTCAAGTGGATAAACACACTTGGTAAAATTAATGGTAGTCTTTACATTTTCTCTTTCACTTCACTCGTAGTATGGGGTAGAAGTGGACTCTAGAGCTACTACTAATTGAGTTGAGTAATCAAACTCAAACGCTATCAATTGTTTTATAGATCGTTCTGCAAAGCCCTTTTTATTTTATTTTACTTTTTTTATTTGTTTCTGGTTTCCACCTTTTTTTTAGTATTCAAAGTAAACTTAAAATGATGGGTAGAATCCACCATTTCACATTTTCAAAATAATTTTATTTTGTTTACAACTAAGGCTGAAACACAATAAAATCGAGGTCAACTAGAGCCTTAAGCGAACCAAGCGGTTGCTTTAGGACCCATCAAATTAACAAATATATTCACATAAAGGTCTCCGCTTATAAAAAAAAGAAAGTTGCACAGCTATAAAAAATAAAATATTATAAGGCTCCACAATTTTTTTTTCCCTAAAGAATTATATACATATATATTATGTTAAAATCCAAGTTTTACATTGTTTATATGAAGGAGTTGATTGATCTCTTACGCTTATGTATAAATAAGAGGAAGAGTCTCATATTGCTTAAGAGTGTTATCTCCTCCTTTCATGTATAAATCGGACATCCTTATACACAATTTTTTTTTCTTAAACCAGCCGCTTTCCCTCTTGTGTGTGTGTGTGTGTGTATAGATGTTTATGTTATCACATTAACTTAGGAGTGGAGCTCTATCTCCTCCCTTCATGTATATTTTTCCCTCTTGTGTGTGGGTGTGTGCAAGAGTTTATGTTAAGAGTATTACATTACTTAGGAGTGTGAGTGTGAGTGTGAGTGTGAGTGTGAGTGTGTGTGGATTCAAGTTTATTTTCCCATTTGAGGCTCCCAAATAGCCCAAGAAAAATGTTTCTTATTTGAGATTTGTTTTTGTTCATATATTTATTTAGAATTACAAGAAATATTAATGATTTTTTGTATGAGTCAAAAAATTGAAAATGTTTTCTAGATCATTTTTAAAATAACAACCAAAGACAAGAAAACAAGTCATTTATAATAATAATAATAAAAAATTCTAATAAAAAAAGTTATCTTTCAAATATTTTTATCGAAACACGCGGAATATAAGATAGTGACTCTTAAATTGTGTTGAACATACACTCTAAAGCATTTGAATTTTTTAAAGACAATTTTTTTTACAAGCAATATGGTGAATTCATATGATGACATTGTGACAGTTAAATTCATCTGGTGATTACAGACTGTTGATTATTAAAAATAAAAAGACTACAGACTGTACTCTGCTAGGGCTTTTTTATTTTTTATTTTTTTCACAAACCTAAATATTAAAGTCAAGATCGGTGCACTGTGAACGGCCATGGAGGTAATAACTAATAAACTAATAAGTAACTATAAAATATAGTTGAATTTGGAATTGAATATTTTCAGATCATTAATTTTTCAAACAGAAACAAGGTTTTGTCATACCCAAAATATATTAAATTGGCTTATGCTGACGAATTCTAACAATGTGAGCATCCAGTACTTTATAAAATCAATCCGCGTGCCTTGCAATTATCATGCTGATTGTTAATTAGCTAGTATGCAGCACGAGCCATTTGTTCGTTTGTGTAATTGTCTTTGAAAGTTACATAATCAAAGAAAAAGTTTATGGAACCATAAATATATGATTTACAAAAAATAAGATTTGTTCACTTTTTAATATTGCACTGTGGAAGACATTAGAGGTAATGCAACATGCAAAGGTATTGTAATTTGCACGGTCAGACCTTAAGACCACAAGAATCACTCGACCTAGTGATTAAGGTCTTAGTATATGGGTATGTCCTGATTGAGCTCCAACCTTTGGGAGTAATGACATAATGTTGGTTCAACATGACTACTGCTTTTAACACGAAATCACAAATGCTCTTTAAGTGATACTGACATTATCAAGATTATATAACTTAACCCTTAATCCATTTGAAGAAATATCCATAATCTTTTTATTGTTTATGGCCCCCAAACATTGATTTCTTAACAAGTAAAAGAGTTACTATAGTCACATCAAAGTAAGATCGACATAGTTAAACAATCTCTCTCACATTTTCTTAACATATATTACTTTTCGAAAATAAAATTATTATTTTATCAAACTAACTCTCCCGTCAAGAGTTTTGTAGTTGATGGGTAGTCTTCAATTTTTCTTACGAAGAAAATATGGAATCGAATCCCCATCCTTATTTGTTATTGTTGTAATTTTTCTTTTAAAAAGGCCGGCCCTAAAAAAAAGGAAGAGAGGGAGAGGGAGAGAGAGAGAGAGTGCCTATTTGCCCCCACAGGTTTTTGTAGTGCTCAAGAGGAACCTCTCATGCAACATGATTGCATAATCACACAAGGTGGTAAGGTAGGGTCAGCATATTCACAACCACCTTACTTTGTTTGTTCTTTCAACTCTCTTTCTAACGTACCACATTGCTAAGAAACTGCCTCCCTTCCTCACTTGTGTGGATATGAGTGTACAAACATGCTTTACAAATAAGAACACATCGTTGGGTAGTAAAACACTTTCACACACTTCTTGCAAAAAGCCTTTGCCTTTCAGCAAAGTAAGAGAAGATTCAGCTCTTCTGGTCGCTTTCTGAATTCAAACGGGCCGACCACGGACTAATCGTCGATGCAATTTCTCCTTGACAAACCAGTCAACATGTTAGTATTAATTAAATCAAACCTTATATGTCAAGGAAAATGACAGCGGTTTCAGATTTCCGGGGGTTCATACCACGTACAGCCATATTTTGACAATAGCTTTAGAATAATGCTCTACGTGTGTGGGAGGGTTCAATCAACTAACTTTTTTTTATTGATGTTCATATTACACAAACACAGAGTACCAAACAAGGACGAGCACATGTTTTAAATATTTTTGTCATGGATAACATTTCCAAAACAACTTACTAATATCTCTTGAGGAAGACAATGTCACGATAGTATAGAATAATATGTAAACCTGTACAAAATTAGAGTGCAAATATCACAAAGTTAGCTTCAAATTCAGGGATGCCTAATATCAATGATGCTATCATTCAATTAAGAACACAATATCGTTCTTGTTCCTCATTAATTGGTTTTATTTTCAAAATCAATATGTGTGGGAATATAAACTCACAAATGTTAACATGACATGTGATTGATACATAATAACAATGATGTTAATTGTGGACTAGATTAAAGTAATATTACTTCAATCACAACAAATCATGTCAACAATTGTGAAAGAAATAAAAAATGATGAAAAATATTGTGTCTTTCACATTATTCTTTGAATCCAATTTGAGTTTGCTGTTCTGGTAATTTTAAGTTCCATCAAACTTGGAATTATTACACAAATCCCCATGCTAATCCCTTTATTTAGTGGGGGCTTTAGTTCATGGTGGAGTTAATGACTATTTATGACGGACCCGAATTTTTTCTTTTTTTTTTTTGGGGGTGATTTTGAAAAATCAAATCCCAGATACTCTATATTAAAATCTGCAAGCAATCCATTCAGAAACACCCATCTATTTAGACTGTCCGTATGAAAGGATAAAAGAGAAGTATTTTATGCCAACCACTAGTGTTGAGTCAATAATGGAGTGTGAGACCAGTTTATTAAACAATTTGCGTAAACATCACTGTTGAATAGAAATCGAAAAGTATTATTTTTTATTTTTTTATATTCATACTTTAGATGATGAATTGGCTCTTAGGGCTGGAATTTAGGTGCAAGAGGTGGTAATAAAGAACCCTGTTTAACAAGGATAGTCATCTCATTCAAAAACCTTAATGATATTATACTCGTACAACTCTCATATAAAATAAGTCTCTTACTTGATGCAAAACAATACACAAAATTATAGATTTTAGTGCAAGAGTGACACTGCTATCAGAAACCACAAATTATGACGAAAAAAGACCAATGTAGTTTGACTAATATGTGCTCAAGCAGGGATATAAAATCATTGTATTGACTAGCTAAAGTAAAATTCTCTTTCCAGTCCAATCTGAGCTCTAATTCTACAACAATGTGTTCTGAATTAGAAATTTAGTTTGGACAGACCAAAAATTAGGAATTAGGAATTTAGTTTTATGAAGCCGATCTTTTGCAGACTAGACAATTGAGGACAATTTAATGGTTATTTATAGCTCTTACTCCACTACTAATTAGTAATTACCACACTGAATAGATAATAAGAAAGCATGAGCAATTTTACAAACCAATCAGAAAACCAAAAACCATGCAGGTAAATGAGCGTGTATGGTTTTTTACCTATAATAATTGTGTTGGGTTAAGTATGGGCAATAAGTAGACTGTTAAATGGGTAAATAAGTTTTAAGCATCCAACCCAATTGACATCCCGACTAGGAACTAATGGCTATGGGAATAACATCTATTTCGAGTTTCAACTGGTAAAGTCTCTTAGACTCATAACAAAGACTTGGGATTGATCCTGCCATCACCTGAGTTAAGGGGATTATGGGTAGCTAGAGAATCACTCCCACCATGTAGCCCAGCCTTTGTGGTAGATAAAAAAAAAAATTACTCACAAAACTAAAAATTGGTCAAGAAAGGTTCTAAATCTATTCATGAATACATTGTCAAAAACTTATTATGTTTTCTTTGCCATTTTAGTAGAGGGATTCAACGGTACTGATGAAACACAGCTGGCTAAAAATGGCAAAGAAAGTCACATATGTATAAAGAAATGATGCAACATAAATTCAACATTATCAATGAAAATGAAGAAAAATAAGCGACTTCTAGATTTTGACAGCTTGAAAACCATGTTATATCTGTTCAAATTACAGCAGTTAGTTTCTTAACTCGAGAAGCTTGACCAATGTAAAAGCAAACACCTCTTTCCTTATTTTCACATTAAAGAAATGAGGCAACACAATTCAACATTCTCAATGAAAATGAAGAAAAATAAGCGACTTTTAGATACTGAGAGCTTGACAACCCTGTTATCTATTCAAGTCACATTAGTTAGTTTCTCAACACGAGAGATTTGACCAATGTAAAAGCAAACACCTCTTCCCACTGAGACCATTAAAAAAAGTTACTCATCTATTTTTATTTTACAGAAAATCACCACTATGAAGGTTTAACTACAGGTTTGGATTAAGCTAAAGTTCCTGGAAAAGGTATTAGTTTGCTATGGTTTACATAAGTCAACAACAATAACATCCTATATTAAGTGATGTGAAAAGCAGGAAGATGATTTTTATTTTTATTTTTTTTAATTGGTAAGTTGCACACGCACCCGATCAGTCTTGAAGACTTGAACCCATGACATCACCCTAAGAAACTTCCAATTGAGCTAGACCTCATTGGTGAAAAAAGAATGAATGTTTTTACCAAGGATTAAGCAAGAATCATAACCTTTATAACAAGCTAGGCATGAGAAAACATTAGAGTATCAAAGAGAGTTGTGTCAGTGAGGCAGTCTTCTACTTCTATTTCAAGTAATGACATTCAGAGAGGAGCCCAGCCACTTTCTGCGGGAGACATTCCCATTCTACAGTTTCTTGTCTTACCATTCCTTAACACTGATTAGATACACATTTGTCTACCCATCTTTAGAAGTAAAGCAAGGTAGACAAGTTGGAAGAGTTCTAACCACAAACAGTTATATAGTCGCTTGTTGTAATGCATGTATTGTGTCGAAATTTAAAATGCCTTGCACAGGCTAATCATTGAGAGGCACAAATGTCGAAAATTTATGGAAAATGTTAAAGCTACTATCAATTTTACAACAGAAGGCTTACAAACTAACATGAGAATTAATGTAATTGGTGCCACATCAACAACATAATAAATAATTTTCTTAACTTCTTTTTAAGTTTTGTGTTTAAAAATTGACACATTAGTTTGTAAGCCTTATGTAGTCAAATTTGTAGTATCTCTAGCATCACTCAAAATTGATACTAGAACCAATCAAAGCCTGCAATTGACTGAATAGAAGAAGGCCTAAGAACATAAATGTTTGCACATAAAAAAAATAATATCATTAATGGAGGCTGCACTATCTAATTTCTTTCCTACATTTTCTAATCAGATATAAATCATACCTTTATTCAATGGAAAAGGATTTGAAAGATAAAATTAACCTAGTAAATGGCAAGAAAATCACTAAATACAAATAATACAAATGATGTCGCACAATCTACCCTTCTAAATTCTAAGCCATCCAAAATTATTTTCTTGCATTACCTTGGAGATTTAGCCGATAGACACTTTCCACAGGAAACAAGCTTCAGCAACGAATGTGGTTTTCGCGTCCTAATTTTCAGCCGTGAAAGCTGCAGATGGCCACATACATAAGAAACATCCTCAAACAGATCACAATAATATTAGAGGTAAAAATCTAATATTGAGTGGTAAAAAAAACTATTGATCTAACTGCATAATTTACCCAACGCAACAACTTAAAATCTAAATGTTGGTAAATCGTATAAAGACAATAATGGGAAGTTTTATCAAGATGGTCTTGGCAATGACTGGCAGTATGTCCAACAAAGCATAGAAAAAACTATGCATGGCAAGAACATTCTTTCAAAATTTATATCAGTTCTATTTTTTTTTTTTTTTTTTTTTTGATTAAGCTTACACTTTACTTAAGGAAAGACATAATGTAATATGGCCTTGAAAAACATGAAGAATAACTCTAGAAAGAACATGACACCTAAAAAGTTATAAAAAAAATTTTAAATGAAGATGAAAACAACAAGAGGTGATGAGCTTAGACATAATGATTCAAAGAAGAAAGCAGTTGAATTGGTTGAAGTATTATGATAGGCTGATGAGACTTTGGTCAAGAAAATAAGGTGGGTTAACCAATAGTTTGCCCCCATGCAAGCTTATTTTTATGAGTCTGTCTCACATGGATAAGAAGGATGGATTGCGAAATGGTGATCTATTGTGGGTTGGCTTTTTGCAATTCATCTAGCTCACCTGATTTTAATTATAAATAAGGCTGAATAGGAACACCTATGAACTCAGGCATATCCATCGTGTAACATATATATGGGTTTCTGTTTGATCAATCCACATCTAGTGCCTTGATTCTTCAATCCATCCAATTTTTGCTATTCTGTTGCTTTCAATCAAAACATTTAGCACCATAAATGCTTGTGCATAGGTAAATTTTCCAAGAAAACTAAGTATTAGGGACCAGGTTTCGAGGTTAATCATGTAAGAGATATTAATGAAGCCCCCATCCCACATCAATCAGCCCTTAACCATGAACAACTGAATTGAAAACAAACACACAAAGGTTTTCCCTTCTCTGGCTCCTAAAAGACTCATCCTTGGCATGCCTCCATTACCATCACCAGGACAAACATTGAAGTTATATTAGATTTAATCATTCACAACAAACAGAATGCCTCTTCTAATACTGGACTTAACTCATTGCAAGAAAGCTCAAAATGGTAACGTGGCATGAGAGGAGACTATCAACACTCTTCTCTTTTTTAAGTCTACAACTCAAAAAAGTGGAATCAAAAGAATTTATCACATGACCGTTAAGAAATCAATCATGCATTACCTTCCGACGAGTTACTCTAGTTGCTTTCCAGCAAAGTAAGCTTCTTGATCTAGGTTCCAGTCTCCTGTAAAATTTAAGAATATTTAGAACCAATAAACCAATTCAAAATGAGACAGGACTATGTTTAAGCATGCAAAATATTCTCATTACCAACTTATATACCAAATAATTCCATTTTGAATTGAGGAAATGCCAATCCTAGTTATTGTTCTAGGAAACTTATCCCACCATTTTGTTCACAGTACAAATATGCTAATACCAAATTAAACATGAAATATACAAGAAAAGTTCCTCTGTTGCCTTTCCTTAGAAAGTACACATTCCTGAAGGTCAAGCTATCACATTATTAAAGAAGAATTTAAATTTGTTCAAACTTATATGTCTAAACTTTTATTTAAAAAAGGAATTGCTCTTGGGCATAAGCATAAATTGCTTAGCCCGTCAGGGGTGAATGTCCTTGGATTACCCCGCAACTAGTTCTGGCGGGTGGGGTCAATTTTGCCTGTAAGTTTTACTGCCTTGAGGCGAGTTCCAAAGGCTCTTTTTTAGAAAGGTTCCCTATGTTATCAAAAAATATATATATTACAAAAGAAATATATCCAAAATCGCTTTTCTTTGTTACCCTCCCAGAAAATGAGCAATTTTGAGTAAGATTAACAGTTATCAGTTCATTTTATTTAAATATTTGAGATTTGGAAAAGAAATATTTTCACCTAGAAAGCATTTTCAAACAACTTTGGCGAAGTTAAGTAGACATCTCTTTCATGTAGACATTTTATATTTATCTACTCATAAACTGGCTCAAATTTCAAGTCATAATTACTTCCCTTGCTTCTTTTCACTCCATATGACCAGAGGAACAAGATCTAGCCATATGATGATGCAACTACTGAATTGAAAGATCCAACTCCATGTCTATTACACCTGAACTAATAATTTCATATCACTAACCTTTTTTTAATGATAAATTACAAATGCACCCTGTAAGTTTTAAACCACAACCTCACACTCCACTACATTCTTATTTAGGGGGGTAGGTCCTAACAACAAATGTTCCAGTCATAGTTTGATTTATTTGTCACATGAGGTGTGGTTGCTCCTTGTCAACCATCAAATGCTTTTCAACTTTAAGGTAGAGTGAAATTAGAAAAAACATTAATTTTGAAAAAGAACAATGGAATTGCATTACGTACAAATTCTCTTGTTCAAGCTTTTCGGCAATAGAAACTGCTTTGCGTTTTGACCATCCACTTCGCTGTGTACATCCTTCTGCTTGCTGAATTACGTGGGCAAGGGACACCTTGCTTCTAACAAGGCTCTGACTTTGTTCACCAAATTTCCGTCTTTCTGGGAGTGAAGCCATTGTCGATTTCTTATAAGAAGCTGTTCCTTCTCCCACGGCAGAACCTCCTAAACCTCTTTTATCAGATGCTGCATGATTCTCAATGTGCTCATTACCCTTGGGTTCCCTGGGAGAAGCTGCTACTTCTACAATTTCACTCCTTCCAATTTCAAGATTGTCAGACTGCAAGAGCTGGGCTTGAGTGCCGACTCCATTCATATCTCTAATTTGAGATGAACTGTCCTTAGAAGCTGGTAACATAAGAGGCACATGCACACCTGATCCTGAATCTTTCTTTGAGTCACATCTAATTTCAATTATCACTGGGGAAAAAAGAACAGCCTCAAATGCTTCTAAAATGTGCCCCCTCAGCTTCTCAGCTGTTGATTTTGTCTGTTGCGAACTGAAGATTAACTGCACGGTAGGGGCTGCAAGAAAAAGCAATTTAATTGGACTACTGCACATGAAGTTAATGTAGATAAGCATTACTTAGGTGAATAGGCAGCAGTGCAGACAGCTAGACTGATGCAGAACGGAATGGGTGGAAAATAGAAATAACAGAAAAGAAAGAAAGAACCACCTAGAATATGCCTAAAATCCTATGCTTCACCACCTAAGGATGCTTGGAATCACCACCAAGCTTAGAGAAATGCCCATAATAAGCGAATTTATTCAAATTACACTCTACTTCAAACTATGTCTAGGGCCTCATTTTAATAGGCTTCAGGGATTACATAAGGCACAATTACATCCCATTAAACCCACCACAAGATTAAAGCCAAAATTTATAGTTAGAAAAGAAATCTAGTTCAAAATTTAAAAATGAAATTTGGAAAAATAATATATATAAGAAGAAGATTAGGAAGATGATGATGATGATGATGAGAGAAATAAGAGAACTAAAAAGTTCTATTCCATTTATCCACAAAGGCGATTAACAACTCTTAAATGAGATATATCTCATCGATATAAGGAAATTCTTAAATAAAAAGCACTCTTAGATATGAATGCCATAACTGCCTCCCACAGGATCCAAAATTTATAACAAAACTTATAACCAATCCCAAATACACAGTGACGTTAAGTAATTAGTTAAGTGCAGTCATAAATGCAGCAGACAATATTTCCAACAATTTGCCAGCAAAAAATTCCATGAATGGCATATAATAGGACATGAAGTCAGACAACCATGGCAAAGACTAATAGCATGTAAAAGCAAAGCGAAAAAGCTGAGTTTCACAAAGGACTAAATCTAGACTCTATTTCATGAATAATTAGGATAAAGGTGGACCGTAATTCACTAACTCTATAGTCTGGATTACAAAGAGCAATCAAAACTATATACTGGGGGATAGAAGTGTATCATTTACTTTAAGGGCTCTTTGAAGAGCCCAAATATCAGTCAGCAAAGCATAGTATACAATTCATTAATTCAAACCTTCCTCTGCTTAGTATAATGAAGCAAGTTGTACAGTAGTAGAAATTTTCAGAAGTTTAGGAGCTGCCAGTTTGCCTTTAAAACCAAAATAGGAACATGGAATCAGCTTGGCCTAAGAAGGCAATGATGGTCATCTTTTTTCAACCAAATGACAATAGTAGGCTCCACATGTGAAATAGCATTCTTCCTCCCAATTCGCATCTCACATGATCTAAACCCAAGACCTCCCCTTTATTTAAGGGAGGGATACCCCTTGGCTATAAGAGCCGGTGGTCAGGCCATAATGGCCATTTCACTGCATAAAAGAAAATGGTCTTTGTAGTTCAAGCCCTGGAAATTTTCTCCAGGGGTCAATTATTCCTTGGAATATCAATTAGAAGCAATGTCCTCCATGGAATTTTCTTGTGTCAATAGTTTTTCATCATCTATTAATGATAGGGGATCTCAAGTAACTCACAAAGTGGCCATTTGACCCATATGTGCCTTTTCAATTATATGCAAATTGAGTTTTAGATCATCACTCCAAGATAGTTATTGATGATTGTATCCTCAATAACAATCCAAGCAATTGAGGAAAAGATCATCAATGTATATTTTTGTATGATGACCAGCAAAGCCAATACGCACAACACCCTATCTGCTTCATTTGTATGTTACAAAAATCTATTGACAGGAAACAAGTCGCAAAGTCAACACTACAGGGGTATTGCTACACTTGGAAGGTTTAGGGCATAATAGACACAAGGGTAAAGTCCAAGGTGATAAAATGTAGAAACCCCTGAATAGAACATTTTAAGGGAAAATTAAATGAAGATAGTCTCATTATTTACACAATCTAATTCTTTTTTAGAGTACATCCAGAGCAAGGAATCCCTTATCTAAAGTTTCTACTTAACTTGTAAAGCAAAAAAAAAAAAAACCTTTCATAAGTATTTCAAGGCTAGTATGCTTTTTAACCTCTTGAAAAGGGATGTAAAGATGTTGGTAAGAAGATTGGATGGACAGTTTGGCAACAGATTGAAACCGAGTATCTAGAAGACTAGAACACTGAGAAGTTATGGCATTTCAATTAATTTGAGTGTTGTTTGGCACATATGGAAAGTGCAATGTGAGTTACTTCCATTTTTGAGTTTCCAATTTTGGCCCCAGATTTTGTCTCCACAAACCAATTGATTCCCAAACTTTTCAAATTCCCATACACTACGAGTTTTCACATATGAAATTAACATAAAAACAGGACAATGATAAAAAAGCCTTCCAACAGAGTGATATTAGGGCATTAATCATGGCACTTGCAAATGATTTTGAATGCATATTGGGGTGTACCTGCACCAAAACTGACTGAGATCAGCTTCCCTTCTTGATACAAAAACTCCTTTACACCATTAATTTGAATTTTCTCAAGCACCTCCAACCAGATATCTTCAATTCCCCTATGGCTTTTACCAGAAATATGCCAGCCATTTACCCTGCTAATGTCAGCAGCATGTGCGGATGTCTGTTGATGAACCACACTAGTCCCAGCATGTCTTTTTTTCTCTAAACTAATACCCTTAAGCGTGCCATTTTCACAGAAATCAGCAGAACTTCCAGCACGAAGATTTTCTTTTCTGACATTTGTTGACAATCTTCTCTCCTTATGGGGCATCTCAGAACGCTCACCTACTCTCCTGGCTAAATCTCCTCCGCCCGCATTATTTAGAGCCAAGGGACTGTGACTAAAACTAGTGTCTGCAGAAGTAGGCAGCATGTACTGCTGATCAGGAGCTAGTTGAAGCAATGCAGCTGTTAGCCATGTTAATTTGTCATTTGACATCCTCAGTTGTTTTTCAGCCTCAGATAAAGTTTTCAGAGCTTGACGCAGTTTTTCCATATCTTCTTTGGATACTGCAACCAATAAGCACAAAGATTGAGCCGGAATCAGACAAGACAGAAAGGAAAAGTTGGCATGAACAAAAGCTCAATTAATTAATTATTTAAAGAGGAAGGCTGAAAGAGCATTGCACAACATGAAATTTGAAAATAATGAGATGAAGAGAAGAACAATTAGTTTATAAATGAGTGACACTATGACAGATATTAAGATACACACATCTGCAGAGAGATAATATGATCAACATCACCAAAAATTGTAAATAAATAAATGGATTAGTAGGTTTTTTTTTTATAGTTGGCAACATTTTTACTCACATGGTTGTCGTCGAAAGAACTTCCTTCTAAGCCTTTCTTTTGTAAAGTCATAACTACCAGCAAGTATATCGGTAATTACTGTAGCAAGCTGTGACATCAAAGCCAATGGCTCTACACCACTTTCCATTATTATTCTCAAGTTCTTCACAGTGTTAACTGTGTCTGCAGATAATGATAAATCAAGAAGATCTACCAATTTTTCATCTGAGATAAGCCCAACCTGAAAAAAGGACTTAAACTTTCAGTTGTTGTAAAGGTAGAAACGCATTTCCTGTATACTAAGGATAT
This sequence comes from Fagus sylvatica, assembly GCA_907173295.1. NCBI lineage: Eukaryota > Viridiplantae > Streptophyta > Magnoliopsida > Fagales > Fagaceae > Fagus > Fagus sylvatica. The sequence goes on from OU015767.1 coordinate 30,363,833, forward strand.
AATAATAATCAATGACATATGATACTAATAACAAGTATTGTAAATAAAGTACATAGAAGGGATTAAATTCAAGTTGACAAAAAAGAAGATAGGGAACATACATGTATCATGAAAGTTGCCATAGGTGACTAACACAGATTTCTTTCTTCTTTTTTTCTTTTTCTTTTTTATAAATAGGTGACTAAGACAGATTTCTGCCACAATTATCCCAGCCAGGCAAGACATACTAGCAGAAGTAGCAAGAAAAAGAGCATGTGAACTAGCTCTACTAACAGTTTTATAAAAAAAATGCAGACAAAAAGAAGGAGAATATTTATACTACAACCTACAAAGTGGCGGACATCTGGAAAAATCATCATATTTCATCAAATAATACATCAGACACAATAATTTTTTTTTTTTTTTTTTTGATAAAGATACCTTGACAGTGAAACTTTGATAATTAACTCTCCTAAAGGGCAATCGGAAGTCAAAGGAATGAAAAAAGGTAGAAGAAAACTTAAAAATAACATTAGTAGAATGAGTAAAAAAGGAAATGTCAATTAAAGGTAACAAAGAGTATTGACTTCAGATAGAATAGAATGGCGGAAAAGGAAACATGTAGCTGACCCTAACTAGTCTATTGAGGATCCATAGCGGACCCCAAAATTTTGGGGCCAAGGTTGGGTTATTGTTGTAATAGGAAACACCTCTAAGATTTATATTTTGTGGGTATGTCACCATGGATATCCAATTGCATAACTCTCAAGCATATCTACATTATTTGGTTCAAGATAAGAACATCATCTTAAGACATTCTGATTGAGGAAGTTAGAATGGAAAAGAAACAGAGGAATGAAGATCATGTGATCTAAAATATTTAATTGCTCATTTGTTATAAATAACATCCAACATTGGTAGCAAGAATTTTTTAGAACCCAAAATTTTCAAGATGAGGCATTAAAAAACATAAGAGGATATGACTAGTATAACATTCTAATTCTGATAGCAAAAGCGAAGATGAACTTACCAGTTCCTGAACCAGAGGAACAGAGATCCTCTGGCCAAGCAAACTCAGTTGCTCAAGAGTCATCTCAGCATCCCTTAATGATCCATCCGATCTTGATGAAATAAGTTTTAGTGCATCCTTATCAATTTCTAAATCTTCCTTGGTCGCAATCCACTGCAAAGAATAGATAATATCTGCATCCTTCAGCTTTGGAAAAAAGAACTTCTGGCACCTGGATATGATTATATGAGGCAAAACATCAAGACTCGAACTGACAAGGACAAAAACCACACGCCTGGGAGCTCGATCAATAACCTTTGATATGGCACTCCAGCAATCAGGGGACAAAGTATCACAGTCATCAAAGATAAACACTCTATAATGTGATGGCAGCTTGGAAACAATCATGTTGTCAAGTAAATCCATAATGCTCTCAAAGTCAAAATTACTGACTGGACCAACTTCCCTTATGTTTCTAGTCTTACCCATATCATGTGCAATGCAAGAATTGCAAAAGCCACAAGGTTTAGGATGTTCCAAAGACTGACAATTTAAAGCTCTGGCAAATATACGGGCACAGGAAGTTTTACCTGTGCCATGAGGTCCATAAAACACGTATAGCAATCCAACCTTCCTTCTCATGACAGCATTTAAAAGAGCTTGTGCTACCAAATTCTGTCCCACTAGATCCCTGAAGGTTCTCGGCATGTACTTTTGTGTGAGGCTCTGATGTCTTCTATTGCGGTAGCCTCTCAACTTGCGTTGATCACCAGATCTAGCTTCAGAAGCAAGGTCTGAATCAACATCATGCTTGTATAAATTATCAGCAAAAATACCAAGTTCACCGGAATAATCACGGACCCAACCAGCATGTTCAGTGCTTCCCTGAGATCCAGATTTCTCAACCAGCAGAGGCACTGCCTCTGCATCAGATCTTGTAGATGAGCTTGTGTAATCGGATGCCATTGGCATGTCAGAGATTTCTCTGCCATGGGCAGTTGAACCCCCTTTCTTTAACCTTGAGTCTGATAAACCACAAGACAAACTTTTCCCAGCCATGTCAAGAATAGTTTTACCTCTGTGATGAATTCTTGACCAATTCCAAGGAATCCCACACCCATTTCTTGGAGCCCTAGTGACATTTGGGTTGGCATACTCTTCTTCCCCCTCCTCCATAAAATACTTGGGACGGGCTGAACCCTGAGCTAATGTGTTAGATGCCACAGACAATTCATTCTGAGCTCCAATATCTCTTGAAGCTGTACCAGCTCGACTTCTTCTTCTGCCTCGAAACTTGCGCCTTTTAACTCTATTTAACCCACTGCAGTACCCATGAATGCTGGCTTCTGGTTCCTCAACAGTTTTCTCCTGTCGAGAACGTCTTCCACGAAGGTGAATGTTAGAAGATGCTACATCATCAGTATCCATTGGAACATCATTCAACTGCTCACTGAGGGTCTTAAGTTGAACATCACCAATTTGCTTCCCCTTTTGCGTACTCCTCCTATCTTTAGATTCAGAGTTCCTAGAAACAATATCATGAGCCAAGTCATTTCCATCTTGATCAAGTGGGGGCTCCTCATTGCCACCCAAAATATCAGTCCTATTACTCTTCCGACTAGATTCCTCTCTCCTAACTCTTCTACCATTCCCAACTCCACTCTTGCTACTACGTTCGCTGATTGCCGCTACCCCATCATTACCCCCACTGACCTCACCTGGAGCAACTTTTGATGTGGATAAATTTGCTAATGGTGGTGAGCTTCCTGACATCCTCCTAGCTTCCCTCCGACGCTCAATGCCGATAGACCTTCTCCCCTCCCGAATCCTGGCATCATTTTCACCCTTCTTCGGGAGTAGATCAACAATGGAAGGCGAATGCCATGAGGGAGGACTTGCAGAAGGGTCCCTGAGAGATCTTGACCTCTGTAGGACCACAAGGTCCCTCATAAGAGACCTATCAGATAATATGGGGCTATTCTTGTGCATATGGTTCTTCAAGTGAATACAATTTGTCAAATGGATGTGATTGCGTAGATGATCACTAATATCACCATTCGCATCCTTAAGAATCCTATCGCGGACAGCTCTGGTCATGATCAGAACACTAAAACCTCCAATAGCGGAATCTCTTTAAAATTATGGAAACAACTTAATATATATAGCATTTCTTATAGTATAACTGTCGTGAACTCTTGGCAATTATGGCATTAGTTACTTCAACACCCACCAATGATATCTCACTCAAGGCATAGCAAAGCCCAAAATAATGCCCAAATTCAAGCAATTAAAGATCCTCAATCAATAACAAAAAAGCACCCATTAGCAAAACCCCATTTCCAACAATAACACCCCAAACTTGCAAAACTACCCCTCAAAAACAGCAAAGCTTCCCAAAGGCATAAAAACCCACCAATAATCTACCTTTTAACCCATGAAATCAAAGCTAAAAAAGAATCAAACTTTAAAGCGCCAAACTGAAATGCCACTCCACAAGAAGCAGCATTAGGTACCACAAGAGACCACCTGAGCTCCAATGCATGAGATTACAAGCACAAACCCCAAACCCCAACAAAACCACCACCCTCTGAGCTTCAACATGCAAAACCCCCAGAACCAGAACCAGAACAAACTAAAAGAAACCCATCTTTTCAAATCTCAGCAGCAATCAAAATCTCAAACCCCTTTGCTCTAAAACCCTTGAAAAAGATTCTGGATTTCAACAATTAGATAAGGCCATGAGAGACAGAAAAGAAAAGAAAGAAAAAAAAAAAAACGGAACTTGATGTAACAAAACACTAATGAATCAAAAAGAAAGACAAGGAAGAAGAAGAAGAAGAAGCAAAAAAGCAAGAAGGGATACACAGGAATCACCAGAATCAGTAAAAGCAAAGCATAGTGACCCGTTTGGATCTCCCAGCAAGCTTCACATGTACTTCACGAGACTTCTCTTTCAAAAGAAAACGATAGTCAGAGAGAGAAATATAGTTTATTCCAGTAAAAAAGAGTGTTAACTTGTGTTGTAGAGAGAGAAAAGAGAGTGAGAGAATCTGAGAGAGTTTATCATGTGTAAGAGAGAGAGGTTGAATAGGTGAGAAGTGAGATCCGTTATAGACATGACACAGAGTGAGGTCTTTGTTCTGGAATGGGAAGAGAGGGGACATAATGCAAGTAAAGCGGTGTTTCCGTTTGTTTGAACATGCAAATTATTTTTTGGATTTTTCTCTTTTACTTGCTTTGCATGTGTTGCTGTTTTGTACTTGTTGCTTCAACTCACTATTTTTTTCTTTTTCTTTTTTTAATTTTTATTAATTTTGGAGAATATTTGTTTGGTTTTTTTCACAAAAGGAAAAGTTTTTAAAAGATTTTGAATTTTTGGGGGGGACCAACAGATCCGATTCGTTGAATTTGCTGGTTTCTTGTTTGCATATGGTGGACTTTTTGGAAGCCTAAGTCCTAAGCAAACAAATAGACTTTCTTTTCAATTTTTATTTTATTTTATTTTGTTTTTAAGTTTAATTGAGCTAGGGATTGATGAGTTATTAACTGAATGTGGGATGTTAAAATAAATTATTTTGTGTTGGGAAAAGTTTAAAATTTTCTTCTTCTTTTTCATTGTCATATAAGGTGCCCTAAAAACACCCATGATTTAGTATTTGTATTAAGAAGTTTTTTCAAGTAATGTTAATGGAACACTTATGTGTAAGTACATTTTTCTTTTTTAACAAATAGCAAAATAAATTGGTAAGTTTGTTTAAATTTTTTACGTGTTCGTATCTCCTTTACATGCTTTATTATAGAGGTAAAGTTGTGGGCTAATAATGTTAGGTGAGTTATCAGTATGATAGAGTTATTTTAAGAATTGTAGAGTTTCTTAATTTATACTTATATAGAAAGGAAATTCATAATATTGGTACTTTTTTTTATGGAAATGGTTTAAAGCCAGATTTGGCATTTAAATAGAAAGACATGCTGAATTGGAGGTCAAACATGCGTAAAGGACCAAGTGTGTAAGTGCAATAAAAGAAAAATAATGAAAAATCGAACCCATATTTGATCTTTTAAGTGATTTTTTATGTTGGTTGATAATTCCATAATGAGGAAAGAGAGACTCTTCAGCTACTTTTATTGACAATAAAAATAAAACTCAATATTTGATTGAGTAATTAAGAAGAAGGTTCTTGATAGCTTTAGGTGGTAAGATTATTTCTCGATAACTTGCAGGAAAAAAATTGTAGTCTTATTAATGCATAAAATAATGTTTTTCTCCTCTACCTTAATGATAGAATAAATTTTTAATTCTAAAAAAAAATATACATCAGATATGAGTTGAATTTCACACATTTATTTTGAAAGAAAATAATCATCATTCAATTACGAAATTGGGAAAAAATATATATATATAATTTGAACAACAAAATTTGATAAGCACTAAACGTAAGATCTAACCAATATTTGATTATTCATTTTCTATTTACAATTTAGTTATTTTATTAAAAAAAATTATTTCTACATATTTTTGTCATTTTCAGTTTTCTCATTTTTCTTAACAGGATGTAGGGGTAAGTACAAAACGATTATATATATATATATATATATTATAATCTAAACTCACACGCATGTATATTTTTTTAAAAATCTTGAAAATTGAACTCATACCACTTCATAAAGGGAACGATTTATATATTATATATATATATATAATAATAAGTATAATATAAAAGCAAAATTTATAGAAATAAGGCACACTCAGTTGTATTTTTATTTGTTAACTCTACGAATTATCCTTAGTCCTTATTCATATAAAAATAAAAAAAAAATAAATAAATAAATCACAGGTTTTTTGTTTCTGTTTTTTGAGATAACAAATTAAGTGGACTGTGACATATGCAAGCAGTGAAACGGGGGTATCTTAGCTTCCGTAGACCAACTATCAATGTCACAGTCACGTGCGCCATTCAACTCATGAATGATTGCTAATGTGTTAAAGAAATATGTTTATAAAAAATTCTTATAGCAATAGATTATTTATTTTCTAACTCACAAGAAGAGTAAAAAATCACCTTTATTTTTCACTTATTTATTTTGTCTTTACTTTTTGTTAAGGTTTTGGATTGAAATGAATAAAACAATTTTTTAATGGAACCAAGAGAGTGCTAACCTTTTACTTAGAGAGGATGAAGATAATATATTGGAGCATGATTTTTGGATTTCACTCTACAATGTGGAGAAAAATGGTTTTTGCTTATGTGTTGGAGATGCTCTTATGATAATGATGCTCAAGGTTAAGCGAAATTGGCAATGACTGTCTACTATTCAAGCGTACAAAGAGAGATTTCTTTATGCTTCCATATCAATTTCACACATTATGTGGAACATCGGAATAATTTTTACTTTGTTGTCAACTTTTTTTTTTTTTTGATCATTACTTTGTTGTCAACTAAAGAAATTGGATCATGGAAAAACATAATAAGTTTAAGGATATAATATTTTTCACAACTATTAATATAGTTTGTTGTGATTTATGTACAATAAAAGTTGTGTAATTAGAAAACTTGAGTAAAAGTGATGTATTATTCTAATCACAACGGGTTATATAAGTAGTTGTATAAAATATTGCGTCACTAACATTAATCAAAACATAATTAAGCTATAGTGTGAGATTTGCGATTGATTAGAGTTCTTGACTGTCACGTTTTTTATGACATTGTCACAATTTATAATATGTTATGACTTATGTAAAACTTTTTATTACTTAAAAAAAAAAATTACAACTATAGTTTTGTCTAATTAATCCCGATAAATCAATGAAAACAAACTCTCCTAAACGAGCATTTTAATGGACAGAGAAAGTCAAATTTTGATCTAGAGCTCATGAATTATGAAGTACTTTTCATGGATGATTTTAGATTGAGTAGCAAGGGATAATTGACCTAGTATTAATCTGTTGTTTTTACTTTTTACTTTTTTAGTTGTTACCATCCTACAATTGCCCCTTCATTTCATATGATGATATAAGACAATCACCCTTTTATTTGATGATAAACACAATCACCCTTTATATGATGTTATCTCAATGAATAGTAGTATAGAAAATGTGAACTACAACAATGATGACACTTTCTCCTTTTCTAATAAATCATTTCTAGTAACCAAAGAGAGATGCACAATTGTACCATATGATTCATGATCCTCTACCCGAGTCTCAAACCCCCCCTTATTTTTTCCATACAATCACAATGGTATTGCTCATTCAACACGAAACTGGCTTATATATCTGTTTAATAGCTAATAACAACAATAATAATGGCTAATGATATTTCCACACCCAATTATGATATTTCCGCGAAAATATCAATAATTGATGCAACTTTTTGTATCGATTATTGATATTTTCACGTCAGTAGTACGGAAATATCATTAATGGGTGTGTAAATAACACCTCTTATAATAATTCATATTTAGAAAAAGAAAAGAAAGAGAGTATGCCCTATAAACTCTACTTATTAAGATCCCATTTAGAGGAATTTTTGGGTATGGATAGTTAAGTGAACTATCTTTTAATTTCTAGTAATAGATTTTTCAGATTTGTATGATTCGAGATATTTGCTTCTTTAATGTGACACAGTTCCTACCAAACAAGCATATGTAAACTTGAAGAAATCGAATTGTATGATTCGAGATCGTTTGGGAATTGGGATTATTATAGAAAGTAGAGATTCACTTGTAAAGTTTTATTATGTCTATTTGGGATTGTTAATTGTTATTCGAAGTAGAGCTTATGTGATAAAGAACTTGAAGTGAAAATTAAACTTTTTAGCGTTTGGTGCTTTTAGTAAATTCCAATGATGAAGTACTTTGAATTTGTTACATACACCCATTAAAGAACCTTTAGACATGAGAAATGATAATAGTACTACTCATATATGGTTGATGTATTCCTTATGGTGAGACAATATAAGTTATTGAATATTAATACGCATTTCTTTCTCTGAATAGGTAATTTATCTCTTGTCAGAAACACTCCAATCAGCATCCCAAAATCCATTACATGAAATATTATTTCATAGGAATTTCCCTTTTTAAAGGGAAGAATTCTACTTTTGGTTGAAGTTGGTGGTTGAGAAAAACATTATTCTAGCGAAACATATAGTAAAGCAAATTAGCCATTCATTTACTGGGAAGAAATTTGGCAGTGGCATTCATTTGCGCAGGTCCTATTGTCCAAACTTGTAAGCAATGTACGTAACACGAAAGTATGGCAGATTGTAAGTAGACCTTTGTTTTCTAATAGATACAAGAACCAATTTTATTAGAGAGAAGACAGAAAATCTAATTGAATATGGCCTACAAATTAAATCTTACGTGGGGGCATAAGAGGCAAAGGAAACCCATGCACAAGAAAACATTCCAAACCACATGTTTTGGTTGCGAACTCACACATGAACACCCATGTCGAAAAAAATTTTCAAGGGGTTTCCCATAAATTATTATTTGACTACACTAATAAAATTCATGTCCAAGTGACAAAATTTACAAATGTTTATTGGTAGAGGTTTCCCTTTTATTAAGCCTGAAAATCCTACACTAATCTAATATCTATTAATTAGGTAATTATTACTTATTTCACAAAGCATGCAGCAACTTAATCATCTTCCAAAAGCTTATACTTTATACCACTGTTAGCTCAAAAAAAATTCGTCGTATTCTTTTTTATGTTATCATGACCCACCTATATATCATGAAATCCAATAGATTTGCACTTTGTACATGGCCGGGTCATACTCATATACCACTTGTCTCACCGTGACATTGTGGTGCTTTCAAGCTTGATATAATATATATAAGTTATGGTATTAAGATTTGAGTGATTTCCGGTATATATACAATCTGCGAGGATTTTCTCGGATTCTCAATAGGTAGCTATTGAATAAATATAAAAACAGTTTACCAAAAAAATAAAAAGAAGAATAAATATAAAAACAAAGTCAGGTGGACCACAAGAGTTTCGGTGTCTGACGCAGCCATGAATGTCAATTGTCAAGTGTAGTCCATAAAAGTCATTATCCAATTGATCTTGCCTTCCTCTTTTCGCTGCATAATCCAATTGATTATGTAGTTTAAGTTATTTAAAACATTCTTAAAAAATAATAATAATTCTCTATCAGACCCTCATATTGACTATCAATGTAATTATGTAATAAACAAATGGGAGCGGCTCACCTCCCGTTTAGAAACCTCCAATTATCTCCCATTTTTATTTAGATGAATGACACGTGGCAATTAAACAATCCAACGGTTAAAATAAAACCAAGCCAAAACACAATTCTTCTTCCTCTTTCTTTCTCTCTCCGACGAGACTTTCTCCCCTTAGTCGTCTCTGCCTCTCTTTCTCTAATATCACCACTGGTCCACAAAGAACTCCATGGCTTGTAACAAAGACTGCTTCACTGCCTCTCTCCCACACTGGTAGCTTCTGGAGCTCTGCATAGGAAGTTTCCATGGCGGCATGTTTTGCGAAGCACTGTAACTTGTACAGAGCTCTTACTATTGGGTACCACCTTTTCTCACTCTTTGTTGTCCTCTCCACCACCACTTCCATTGCTTGCTCCAATGGAAATTTTTAGGCTTCTCTCTTCACTCTCTTGTCTCTCTAAAAAAATCTCATCTTTTGGCCAGATTGATTTGTGCAATTTCGCTAGCTTTCTTTCTCTGAACCATAGCCAAGCCACCATACCCACTTCTATTGGAAGCCTTTTCTAACCTTTAATTCTGGAATTTTGGTTATGGGTTTGAGCTAATTTGAACAAAATTGCATGAATATGTTATCTTCTATTTATGTTTTGCGTGAATTTGGTGGTGGGTTTGAACTATGATGCTAAATTGCTATTCTTTGCAATTTTTATTTTTGCTGAATAATTATTTAGAAATTTTCATCACACAGTATCTATTATTGCTTTTCGTGTTAGTTGTTTAGAGGTTTTTATTTTTTATTTTTCTTAGCTCTGCTCAGGTGACAGTAGACCGGTTGGTTATATTGGAGAAAGCGAGGCAGAGATGATGAAGAGGAGAAAGTCTCATCGGAGAGAGAAAGAAAGAGAGAGAAGAACTGTGTTTTGGTTGGGTTTTATTTTAACCGTTGGATTGTTTAATTGCCACGTGTCATTCATCTAAATAAAAATGGGAGATAATTGGAGGTTTCTAAACGGGAGGTGAGCCGCTCCCTAAACAAATAGGGTAATTAACTTGGACAAAGGGAGGTGACCAGCTATGATAGGTGAGAATGTAATTACATGGGATCTTCGTAGTAGTTCCGTTATGAAACCAATACTTGAAAATCTTAAATGGATCCAAGTGTGAGATCTTTCGGTGTTCCTTTAAGTTGATTGAGTCATAACCTAACTTTAGCCCCACTCAAAGATGTGGTGAGAAGCAAATAGTCCTAGAATTGAATCAATGTTCACATCATCATCTCTAAAGGATTCCAACTCAAGACCTACTTCATACCAATATCCTAATCATTAAACCGTGTCTTTGGGTGGTAAATAGGGTAACTTTTGTTGTTGTTGATAATTCGATAGTTAGAAGAGGGGTGATTTGAATACTGAATGTTTACATCGGAAATATTAGAAGGTATCAATTGAACTGATAGGGTAATTAACTTATCTCTTCAGTAAGAACTAAATGTATCTTGTATTGTAACCATCAAACCTATAAGTTTGGATCTTCCCAATGGAAAGAATACGGGTTTGATTCACTAAAAAAAAAAGAAAAAGAAAAATGTCTTGTATATGTAGGTATCATGAACTTAGTACAATACAAACCACAAATTTTATGTCCCATAGAGCTGAAAGACTACATTAATCTTAAGTTGAATAAAACAAGGACCATATACCACCTTTTTTGTCCGTTTAAGTCACAACCTAAGAATGGTGTTCACATCATCGTTCCATTAACGAAATTTGGGAGACCGAAAGGTCATCACCAGGTTAGACCATGTCCGTGCACAAAGACATTGATTGACATACACCGTTTAGGTTTTGTGGCCATTTTCACTTCTTAAATTCTGGCCTACATGTTTTCAAACAAAGTGCCTCACCTAGATTTGTTCTTTTCGTATGGTAGGTGGTCCTTTATATTGCCTGCTAAGTGCTAAATGTGACCCCTCATAAGGAAAAGAAGTTGGATAGACAAATTTAAAAAGTATCATGAATGAATCTTAAAAGTTAAAACTGAGATTATTTTCCTCGGACCATATAAAATTGCAAAATTTTGGTTATGATTGTGTGAGATGTCAAATTGGTAGAAAACAAAATTAGGACCAATGGTGGATCTGATGATATTGATTATTAATCACTCACAATTTAACACCTCATAAGCTCACATAGTTGTGGCAAAAGTTGTATAATTTTATGTATCTAGGCGCATTGATAGAATAGGGAGTAAATATGATAGCACTCTAGAGAAGTTTACATCAATATAGCCTAAACGACTATACCTAACATATGAAATTCTTTCAAGTTCCCTCTACATTATAGAATATATTCAAAACCTCAATGTGGTTTCCCTTAAAATACAGATCTTTCGAGGTTTTGAGTGTAACAATTGATCCCATGTGATATTGTTTTATGTGTAAATTGTTACACTTAAAACAATACCACATAAGGCAATGTTACACTCAAAATTTTAAGCGTTCCACCATGTTTTAAACGAGTTTTGTGTATTTTCATACTTCATCAATTGTCTTTCATCATAATGCTAGTCATGCAATGTTGAGTTTCTAATAGACTAAAAGCAAAAAAAGTACAGGAAAAAGTTGTGGTTTTTGGGTTTGAAGTGGTTGGAAGGCAACATGAAGTTCATGTCCTTTTGAGTTTTTAGTTCGGCTATTTTAAAAAACCAACTAGAGGCTGAAATCTGAATGCTGTCAGTTTCTGGTTCATGTCAACTACCTTCCTCTCTAGCAAAAAAATGTCAACTACCTTCCCGTGAAATAACTGTTAAAAGCGAAAGGACTAGAAAAGAGAAGAAAAAGACTGAAAGAGCAATGTTAAAGGTAATTCACCTTTTTGATATTTTGTTAAGGTGGTATTTTTGCCATTAAAGTCACATCACTGTTATATAAATACATTATTAATATCATTTTTATCAAATGTATCAATCACAATAAATTATATCAATAAGTATAAAAAAGTTAACGAAAATTTATGTCACTATGTTAATTGAAAAAGAAAAAAGGAGTACACATTAGTAGACAAGTGGACTACCCATTATTGCCATTGCTGCTGTGCTACTTTTGGATCTTGGATAGGTACATTGCTGCCAAGCATAACAATAACTTTGAGTAACTCAAACGCGTTTGGGTAGGCCTACTTTTGGATCATTACCAGATTAAAACTGGCATTTTGAAATTCTTCATTGGGACAATTAATTTTTTATAGAAGTGACACCTCTTCAACTAAAGAAATTGTTGGGTGAGGGGGGAGGCAAATGAGGTTGCACACTCATTAGCCAAACATGTCCCTTCACCCAAAGTTTTTATTTTCTGCTGTAATAACTCCTCTCTTCCCTGTGTAATTTGAGACGCTTGGAGGTTAGACTGTTTTGCTGTTTTTGCGTAATGAAAGTTCTTTTTAGCAAAAAAAAAAAAAAAAAAACTATTAAAGAAGTTTGCGAAAAGTAGTATGATTCAATGATACTATTCCCGTCTCATGTCTCATAAATAATTTGTTTCGAATCCCTTATCTTCACTTCAAAAAAAAAAATCTACTAAACTAAGCTTAACACAAAGTAGATTTTTACTAATTGGAAATGGTAACAAAATTTGAAAAGAAAAAAAAAAAAAAAAAAAAATGCAAATGACCAAGTCCTTGATTAGCATCACGCCGACGCCTGAATGAAGTATAGATATCAATTTAAGGCTGCAGCCGACCTTCTTTAAGATCCCTCATTTATATTTTGGGGATTTTGTAATTGGTTTGTGGAGATAATCATTTTTATTCATTGGAAAAGCTACTTTGTTGTCTAGTTCCGCGGAGACAATAATATGGTTATGTGTTCCAATCCCTGATCTTTTTTTTACTTTCTGGGGTAATGCAATCTCTAATCTTGAGAAAAGAAGTTATCAGCATTTGTTTTTGGTGACTACTGATTAGTTAATCACGTGCAAACGTGCACAAGAGCGGCGGCTTGGCACTCCTTTGCTAGCACCATATAGGGGGCCAACTAGGGGTGGCAAATGGCAAGGAAAGTTTGGCTAAACTTGAGCCCAAGTGAGATAAAGAATTGTATTGAGAATTCAATTTCACTTGAGCAATTGCAAGTTTGCAACCCCTTGAGTTAGGAAGCACTAGGAGAACAAGCTATTGAAGCATAGCCTTGGTGTCTAGGCATCTATCTGTATTTATGAAGGTGGGGACCGTGGGGTTGAGGTTGAGGTTCTAACTTCTAATAGCCTAGGTACGGATGGAGCTACTTGTGTGAGATGTTAAATCTTCTTAACGTCAGAGCCCTTCCATTGTGGCTAATTTTTGCTACAAGGACTTCTAGTGGATGTTACCCAACCTTGTATTGTTGTACATTATGTAACTGTAAATAGTGTATTCGAAAATAAGAGAAACTAGAGATGAAAATGCAATCGAAATGAAGTGATATGTGTATAATAAAGTGATATCAATGATGTTGCATTAATTATAAGATGTCATTTCAATAGATTTGTTGAAATAATACATATGAATAATATTACCAGTTGTCACATAATAGATTGTAATAAGATAACTACAAATCAACTTTGTTCATATCTTTTTTATTTTTTTGATAAACATGAACTTCATTAACATTAAAAAACAAAAAAGCAACATAACATCTTTCCTCCACTCCTCCAAAATAAGGCTGGGCAAAGAAGAAGAAATTACAATACAAAGAATTTTTAATGAGAGAAGCATGTTTGGCTATGACATAAGCTACGACATTAACATCCCTCTTGACCCACTGAAATTCACAAGAGAGTAAGTCCTTACTGATATTACAAATATTACCTATAACTATGAGTGGAAATATAACCCAAGGCGCAGAGGACTCATCATATCTTATTTACACTTTGACACATATCAAAATTTGGTCCGTCAAGAATCCTATGATGCAGTGGAATTGTCAAATAAAATAAAAATTGTGAAGGAGATTTATAAGAAGAATCAAATTGACAAGACGGAGCTACCACATTTATTCTTAATACTCATCCATCACTACCAAGATTCATAACACTAGGGAGTAGGGGGTAGGGACTATGGTAATAATATAAAAAATTCACATTTTCAATGAAGCATTGAAATCTTGACCCTATTCTCAACTACCTGGAATCAAAACTCAAAACCATACTTAGGAAGTTTATATTGGGCTTTGTAATTAGCAGAAGAAAACTAAAAGAAGCCCATTAGAAATTATTGGTTCTTAGGCCCAAAAAGAAGCCCCAAAGTCCAGTCCATATGAACGATTTGAGAAGTGAAATCCTTTTCATTCTTCTTCAAAGCTTCAAGCTTCAAGCTTCAACTATAGGCTATTGCAAATGGCGACGATGCTAAGGAGCTCCCTGGCCCTGGGGAACATGGGTTACACGTTACTGTTTCGGAGATTTAGCCATGTCATGTCCCTTCCTCCGCCGTTTGATGCGCCCATCCACTCTGGCCTTTCATCTCCACTGTTTGTTTTGCCTGAGTCCAATCAAAACCCAGACAACAACAACATCGGATTCGGATTTGAGTTCCCAAGTTTTTCCTTTGGTGGAGGATCAATGGAGCTTATGGCTGTCCCCAAGAGAAAGGTACTTTCTCACTGCATTTTTTTTTTTAAATGAGTAATATGTTATCTGGGTTTGGTGGATATATGTTGAGTTTTATTGTTGTATTTGGGATTTGGGATTTTGGAATTGAAGTTTAAGGTTTTTGGGTATTGCTAGTTTGGTACTAATACTGCTTATTACTAACAGTTGAAGCCTAAAGGTGTTTTCTTTGGACTGAGGGATTACTTTGTGTATTCCGAATTGTAATTAGTGGGTATGATTGTGAGGAGCTGTTATTTGAAGTAGGATTTAAAAGTTCCTTTCTTTTCGCTCTTATCAGTCTGGAAGTTCATTTTCCAATTGGTTGTCCACTTCTTTGAGTTCTAACAGCAACGATGGTATTATGTAGTGCTGTTATCTGACTTCAATATGTTAAAATATGTTGGTTCACAATAGGTGATAATGTCTAATGACAAGCTTTCTATGTGGTGCATTGCTCATTTTCAATCGTTTTATTCTTTCAACATTAATGGGTTTTAAAAATGTTTGTGTTCTGAGTGTTTAGACATGTATTGGTGTTTGAAAACTTAAGTTCCTTTTTTTCTGTTCTTTTTTGAGACTGTTTAATGTTTATTAAATACAATCTATTAGCAATATTTTTGGGCGACATTCTATTTCGATTTGGTGTGATATTTTGCACAAGGGGCTTTTGCTTTTCTGTCTTCTGGTTTTGCAATGTAATTGACTCTAAGACACTCTTTTTTTCTATTTCTTCCCCATTACCTCTATGCTTTCTTTTCTATGACGATTGTAAGGTGTCCATTATATAAGGCCATGCTAGCTGGCTAATGTTCAAGTATACCACATATTTGTTGGTCGATTGGTAAACCTGATACATATCTTTTGGCTTATATGTCAAACCGACTGATGATGGTTTGAGCTACACTCTTCTCATCAGTCTACTGCTATTGGCCTGATATTTTCAGTTTTTTTGGTGAGAAAAACTAGAGGGTGCAAAAAGAATGGTATTCAATTGTTTCCTTCAGCCTTTTAGCCTTGTTAAAATGGGCTTACTTAAAAAAAAGAGCTTTGCATGAGATACAAGAGTTAAAATGGTATTCAATTGCTATCTTCAGCCTTTTAGCTTCAAAGATGCATATAACGTGGATCATCTCTCATGGTTTTTCCCCAATGGATCTTCAACACCATACTCCACCATTACTTTACGCTTCTGTTATCACTTTACTATTTATTTGAGGCATGATAGTATTTTTAATAGTAAAAGTGATTTAGTATGCACATCATTATAAATTAGGAACATATCTAGTTTATCATTCTGGTATTGATTTATCAGGCCTCTCTCTCTCGCTCTATGTGCATTAGGGATTATCACAGTTTTCTTGGAAGCAATGATATAGCTCTTGAATCTTGATATGGTTTTCTCTTTTAATGATTATATGATTCAGCCTTGCCTGTTGGACATGTCCTTTTACCATGTTTATCTTCATATTTCGGTCCATAAGGGTTGGTAGGTTTTTTGTGCTAGCCTGGTTTGAGGGATTTTCCCCCCCTTTAAATAATGGTTTTTCGCTCCCTTAGTTTGTGTGTGGAGGTTTTGGGTAAGGAATGCTTTTTTATGTATGAAAGTGATTTTAAAAGGCTGTCTATCATGCAGACTTCTCCCCATAAGAGAGGCATAAGAAATGGACCAAAGGCTTTAAAACCTGTACCTGTGATTATAAGGTGCAAGTAAGTATTTTTCCATTTTTGTTCTTTTGATATGTGTGTTTTGCCGATACTGTTAACAGCATATGTTTCATGTTTATATGGACTCATATACCACACGCGCACACACTGTGTATGCAGCTGCTCCATGAGATAATTATCGCGCATCCTCACATACACACTCATATACATATCTACTTGGAATTCATGATGAAATAAATTAGCAAATGTTTGCATCACCTTTGGATTATTGGCTTGCCTATTCAGACAAATAAATGAATATTCCTGAGAACATTCTTTGAATAAAGTCCTGTTTTGCTGTAACTAAGGAACATTCTTGGTTTCAGTTTTTAGCATCATTTGTTTCACCGTCTTCAAACATGAGAAGCCTTTATGTGAGCCATATAAATTAATAACTTTTACCCAGATTAAGTTAGCAGCAGTTAGTGAGGTGACAAAGCATTTGATTAGGGTGATTTTCTGCTACATTTTACAATAAAGAGTCATGTCTTCAGGGGTTTGCAAAAGAAAGAAAAGGATCATAGATAATAATGACATGAACTGAAACTAATTCTTTTCTTGAAAGCCTTAAATGAAACTGTGATTTTGAATGAATATATTGCAAAGAGAGCATAGTGCATCACCTTATGCATTTATTTACAAAAACAATAGGTCAAATATAACAACCGTACATGCATAATAAAAAGTACAACTTTCGTGTGTGCTTTTGAAAATCCACTATCTCATGCATGTTGGACTAATAATAAGTAAATTTGTATTTACATTGATATATCTTTTTAACAATTTACAATGTTCTGTCACAGGAGCTGTGGTCGGGTCAAGCTGCCACACTTCTACTGTTGCAGCGGAATTAGGGGAGGTGTTGGTGAGCAAAACGATTCCTCCAGATAATCAAGTTCGCACCTACGAAGTATCAACCCTTGGTGGGTCCTTTTAGAGTTTTAAATTTTTGGTTTTCAACAAGCTTTCATGAAGTGGTTGGAGTTTATTGCATCTTTCTTGTAGGAATGCAGGTTATGTTAACCCTGTTCTTTTTCCCATCAATACACATCTCCACTAAATGTTTATTGTTGTTAAAACATCATCCATTAAAGCTGGGATCGTGGATTTTTAAATTGGTTAAATATAACTTAGAAGTGTTCTCTGCAAACGGAGTAGATGTATGAGCAGAATATTGAGATGCTGAACACTTTTCCCAGATTTCAAGGGGTTTAATATTCTATGCTGGAAGTTTTGTATTCATAATAAAATTGTTCAGATTCTTTTGATCCTGTTCAATACTCTTAACAATCTTGATCAGGCAGTTATTGCAAAAGATCAACTACAAAGTGAAGGCTGCTTTTTCTCAATGGTCATATATAAAATTTACTCACCAACAGATATTTTCATATTTATTATGTGGATAGGGTTGAGCTAAAGTTAGGATTCAAGTAGGTAGGAATGGAGAGTGATATGTTTGGTAACGCATAAGCATTACAGTTTATTCATAAAGAAGAGAAAGTAAAGATGAAAATCAACCAATTGAGGTAGTACAGGTCAGATTGCCTAATTGCACACCTACACCACTTAAAGCCTTTTCCAGGGTTCACATGTGAGGTTTGGTTATTGTTGCTAATTGGGCAGATTATTGAATGTATTGCTCGAACCTCAATCCAACACTGACTTGGAAGCGATTAAACAGAGAGCAGGCAGAGCTTGTTTAGAGTTTCATGGTTGTGAGGGCTGCTAACTTGTGGTCAATTTGGACATTTAGAAAAGCTTGTTTTCAAGGTATCCATGTAAACCCTTATGAGGTGTTGGCATACAGACATACAATACTTCCTTAAATAAAACGTATAAGGATTGGAGCATATGGAGTGAAAGAAAGGAATTGTGCAGAGAGCAGATTAGATGGTGGTGCTCTGATCTTCCCTCACTGTATGCACTGGCAAGCCATTATCCTTGTAATTGGGAGTTGCAGAAGTGGGGGATATGGGATGTACGGCTTTTTGGTACAAAAATAGAGGGAAAGAGACTGAGGGCAGGCTGCTTCAGAAGGAGGCTACAAGAGGAACTGGTGGCTACTGTCTTGGAATTAGAGACAAATCTATAAAAGGCAAGAGATTAGAGAGTATGCTATTAAAGTACTCCAAAAGTATTCTATACTTTTTTGAAGTAAAGTTAGGATTCTCTTGGAGTTAGGATCCTGATTTTATTAACAGTAAATTAAGAAAAATGATCATTCATATTTGAAATTAGATTAAATGCATGATTCAAATTAAATATTACAAATTTAAATATATATCTAGTATTAGATCATTTATAAATTTTTAAATGACCTGGTATCATGATTCATGTGCACTATTACATATAGGAAATAAAATTCAACCGTGAAAATAAAAGAAAGAAAGAAAGTATCTCTTGTAACGGTTATATCAAGTCATTGATGTAACAATATAATGAAATGAATATATGAACCTAATGAATGAATATCATATAGAAATTGGTGGGATCAATTCTAACAAAAAAAAATTATAAAATTGAGTCACATTATATTCACTCGTTAGGATAAATTAAGATGTTACATATGTGACTTGGTACTGATTCCAGCAAAATCCTTTACGAGGATTAGTTAGTTTTGTAATGACTGATTGTGTTTGTTTCCTAGTCTTTTGTAGGAGGCCCACCTATGTGTATGGTATCAAATTTTTAAAAATAAAAAATAAAAACTGACCAAAATAGTCCATCTCGACAAAAATCGAGTGGGTTGGGCCTTTCAAGTTAAGCATCAATCTCGGCACCAAACTTAAGTGAAGCGCAGTTTACCAAACCCTAAACAACATTTGAACTATCGCATTCCTGAAACTGGTAGCTCCTTGCAACACTACCTTTAAAACTGTTCTCCTACAAAAAAGAAAAAAAAAATGAAATAAAAAAATTGCGCTGATGCACAGCATCCTTTTGTATTACCTTAAGAAGAAACTCTTTAATTAGTTAATATCTTATTATCACCTAACACAACAATATTTTGGTCGAAAGATAAAATGAAAAATATTCTTTGAAAAAACAGATAAGATGTGAATAGAAGATTTGTATGGATGATCAATTTGAAAAAAAAAACACCTTCACTCCAAATAATTGGGGGCTGCAACATGAATTTTTGATACCCATCCAACTTTATCAAGATTCAGAACACTAGGGAGATCAAATATACAAAATTTACAGTCTCAAAGCACTGTATTCTTTACCCTATTGTCAACCATCTCGTATCAAATTGGTCGGCTCACTCAAAACATACTTGGGTAGTTCATATTTTGCACCTGTAAAGGAAATTCTGTAAGCTGGTTGAAAGGAAATTTTGAATAAAAGAAGTTTAAGGAAAAATAAAAGAAGAAAATGAAAGGGGGAAGATGGGGGAGGAAGGAAATGAGGGACCTCTCTCATCATAACAGATTGTCAAGTCAGCACTCTGAACGATCACACCAGCACTATCCACGATGGTTTGTGCAAGGATTAATTCAGCTTCAGCAGCTGCTCGAAGTGCATCCCATATCTCTGGAAAGAACACAACATTCATATTTCAGTTATCTTCTTTCTCCTCTTAACCTTAAGAAACTATTTCTTCAAGCATCTGCTAGGATGCTAAAAGAATAGTACATGGAGATTGCACAGCACATATAACAGCAAACATGTTTGCAGCAGAATATAAACACATACTATCCTGTTGGGAACTATAAACAACATAGAACAGTAGAAGGGAGCAAAGCAACCAGACTAAAATATAATATTTTGAGAGGCCTTTATGCATCTTAGCTTTATAGCATAAAAAGATGGGACAAGAAGTAAAAATTTTGTGTGCAGTTGGACATTCACGATATCACAACTTTTTAACAAGATTTTCATAGAACTTCATAAACAGTAAAACAAGAAAATATAGCAATAAAAACTGAAAAAATATGACAATCTCATCAGCAAAATTGACATGTTTTGGATTCAATAAAAGAAGTATAGTTTGGATCTCAAATTGTACTAAGACATACAGGTAGACAGACAGATGAGACGAGTAGCTGGCATGAGTAAGTGGCAAAGCAAACAAAATTCACCATCAAACTTGAACTATGATACTTGACAAATCCAGATTGGTTTGGATTAATGGTTTAGATCACTTTGTAATTGACACTGAGGAATGAATAAATAACAATATATATGCAAAGATACCACAAATAATAAAACCAAAGCAGTAGAGAATTCTTGGTGACACAGAGATTGGTCACGAAGTGGAAAACCTAAAGAGATCTTCCAAAAGAAAAACCACTAGAGGACGACTCACATGCCATCGGAAAATCACTAATAAGGAAACAGTTACATAGAGTCTACTCACAAAACATTTGCTTAGACCTATTAACCTCTGCAAACCAGTGGCCAGCGGCTTGCCTTTCCACCGTAGTAGCCCTAGAACTCTAGAATCCCATCCTAGTGACCTTGGGAACTATAACCTCTACCTCTAGCACTCCAAGACACCTCCTAAAGATTTTCTCAGTGAACCTCACTGGATTTGCTCTATGGTTTCAACCTCACTGTGCTCACAAATGGGATTGGAATATTTGTGGGGTTAAATAAAATGATTCTTGAAAAACACTTGCCAATAACAATGAAGGGTTAAACACATGGCAAGATTAAGAACCACAAAAGAGAGGGAGGGGATATGGGTTTTCTGTAGCAAACTCGCAAAAAGCACAGCACCCTCACAGATGAGCTTATCTCTCAAGCTCAAACTCTTGCTCTCTGCCTTTGTTATTTTCATTTCACGCACACACGCACAGCACCAGCAACATCAACAACTTCCCAAGCTCTCTTCTTTTTATAAAGCTTCAGCCACACCTCCAAATGAATCAAGACCCTTGATTTTACTTTAATCCCATGGCCCAAAGTCTTTATTCCTTCACTCAACTGCCTTCAACCACATGCCAACCATAAATGCTCTGCAAGTGGGAAAAGAGAAAAACAGCAAGTGCAAGAAGAAAAAATGGTACTGTTCACATGACTGGCTTGCTTGAATGGGATTATGTATAAGTCGAATGAGCAAGCTACTGTAGATGAGGATATTTTTCAGCACATAAACAGAAACTTTTGAGTTCAAAAATAGCAACCCTAAATCTAAATACATTGCAATGGATAATTTTCCAATTAAAATCCTAACAATTCTTAATGGGATGGGCTTGATTAGAAATTACTACAACCTCCTCCAAGGGCTGATTATATTGAAATAATGTGAATTAGATGTAAAATAAGAAAAAAAACCATCAACATGTTTCATATAAACACAGGTCAATACTACAAAAAGCTGATATGTGTGTGTGTGTGAGTGTGGACCAGATGCCAGCATTTTATTCTCTACTGCCAAAGAGTAGCAAGCTCCTACAGATCTGGATATCAAAAATCATGTATGTGGGGATAAAACACAAGCCTTGAATGGGCAAGTGGTGTACGCACTTGGCTTAGTGAACTAAGATAGCTCCAGTTAATTAAACAACCATAAAGTGGGCAGCTAGGAAAGAATCCATTTTGCAGAACATTAGATCAATAAGACCTGCACTCGACAGGATCCGGACTTGTATTGGTGAACCAAGAGTACTTTGTCCCAATTAATAATGTTTATTCCCAGTGCCCATAAACTGTGAGAGGCAAACTTTTGATTTAAAAGTTCATATTTTAAACCTGCTTTCTTTCCCATTAGCTTTCTTCAACCATCAGTGCCATCAGAGTAATAACAATACAATATGCTATTACATATAAGAGAGGTAAAACATAATGAAAACCCTAAATTCATTTTCACTGCAGTCAATGACTGTTAAGTTAATAACTAAACAATAGTTGTGCATACTGCAAACATTCTTTGAGATCATACACAATTCCCATTGAAAGAGTACCTTTCTGGCCACCATAGTGTGGAGCAGTATCCCAAAATTCATCGCGCATCTGCATTAGTTGTGTCCTTGTAATGGGTTCAGTATGCTTCCAAGGTTTCGGCTTCTGAATTTTCTTAGTAGTCCCTGAGATCATATAAAAGCATTGTATCTCCATAAATTAAATTGGCCAGGAATCTAACTATCAATCTCATATATCAATGTAGATAGTTTACAATAAAAGTATGCACCCTTGATACATATCCAGCAACGTAGAAGAAAATACATAAGTACATGGATAGTTTGATACATACATACATATACATATATATACATTTGTCAAGTGTGGGTTACAATGGTGCGGTGACAGAGACAAAATTGGTTTTGGTGTTTGTGGCATTAAAAATTGTTTAGGTCACAGTTTATAGGAACCATAGTAGGATATAATCAAATATTGGAGAGCTGGGACACCTCTATTGCTTTTTCAACATTCATGTTGATGGTAATTCCAAAGGGAACCAAAGGGTAGAAGGAAATAGGCATGGGTGACATTTATGCCAATAACTTATAATGGCACAGTTGGGAATATCCTTCAAATATCAGTAGCTTGTTCTTAACAGAAAAATGGAGAATATCTCATATCATGGTGAATAGTGAATAGTGAATTAGTAATGCAATTAAGTAAGTATGTTAATTGCTTTAGTGGTCTACATATCTGGTCTATCTTTACTCTTCATTAGGCAAGTAGAAGAGTTTCAGACTATTATACACTATATCAGGCAGTGGCTCAATAAATTTGTTGAATCGAAAACCTAATTCAAACTAACTCTCACAATTGTGATTCTTTCTTATCATGTGAAAGTGGCTCAAGAGAAGTGATTAAATCGGATCAATTTGACAATAATAGTAATCGAGAGGCATTCACCCTTGACGTGCTAAATAGTTTATGCTCTTGCCCAAGAGGACAAGAAAGACAGACTTCAATCGATCTTTTCTAGGATTCATATTATCTTTCCATTCATAGATTCAAATCTAGTACATCAATTTAAAATTCAGTTTTTCAGTCTATGAAATCATGATCTCACTAATTTTCAACTTTTCAAGGTCTCAGATTTGAATTTGTTTCAATTCACCAACAACACATCTATAATCCTCACAATTGTCACTAAACAATGACTTGAAAATATTTCCTATGAACTTCAAACAAAATATCCATAAAGCATGCATAAAGAATTTTCTATAAGTAAAACCAATAAAACATAAAAAATAGAAGCAGAAAGTTTTACCATCCGCTTTGGCTAGCGAAGATCCAGTACAACCCATGGTAAGCTCGTTCAGAATGCCGAACACGAAGAGTGAAAGAAAGACAGAGTAAATTAATAATCAGTCTTTGGCCGGCGCAACGGAGAATAGTAAAAAAATTCAGCCATTACTTTATATTTATAATTCTTTTTTTCACCGGGGCGTGAAAAAGGACAACAAAGCGTATTGCAAAAGTCTAGTAATGTAGTAATGGTTTCTTCTTCATTTCTTGAGCCTTACCGCCGCGTGCTTGTATTTCTAAATGACAGCTATTAATAAGCTAAAACTTCCTTTAATAACACAGATTCATGCAGAAAAGGGTCTGAATGAGTGGAAGTCCACTTTGCTTTTTCTGCGTTCTTTCAAATTCCAACTTAGGGGCCACGTCCACGGCCTTATCCTCTAACTAAATAAATATTGGATAGAATTTTGGTTACAAACTGATTTGTGATCAATCATTCTGTGTCAATTAATAAGATTATTCACATGTACTTTAGTTACATAACCTATTTAATGAGTCATGTGATTTCTTTAAATAACACATGTAGATGGTCTTATAAACTGCCACGTAGTGAATTGTAGCAAACTGACTACAAATTGGTTTGTAGTCAAACCTTGTTCATAAATATAGGACATGGTTTGGTTGTTTGTAGCCAACTTACTACAATTCATTACGTAACAACTTATAAAACCATGTATTATTTAAAGAAAACTAGCTTGCTACAACCCACTACGTGGCAGTTTATAAAACCATGTATTATTTAAAGAAGTCACATGTATCATTTAAAGAAGTCACATGACTCATTAAATAGGTTATGTGATTAAAGTATCTGTGGATGATCTTATTAGTAGGGGTGTAAGCTTCACCGACACAACCGCAAGAACCATACCGCAATGCACCAAAACCAATCTTAATACGTACAGGTACGTGTAATAGGAAAACCGCACTATAAGGTGTAAGTGCATAAATCAAGAGAAAACCGCACCGCACCTCATCGATTACACATTCTAGTATGTTATACTTGTATGCTAATGGTAAATGCAGGTGATGTTATGTTATACTTGTATGCTAATGGTATGTGAATGTTAAGATTGAGTTATGTTTGTATAAGGATGACATATATGTGCAGGTTGAGATTATAAATTATGATTCATTCTATGAGATATATATGTTATAATTTTTTTCTTTTTAAATGTTTAGGTTGAAATTGAAAACTATGATTTATATTTGTATACTATAGTTAGCCAAATTTTTTAGTTGTTGTAAAGGTGGATTTTTTGAATTAAAATTGACATTTGAGCTGGTCCAATTCGACCTAAATGAGTCCAGCCTAAACCGCAAGACCGCACTTACACCACACCGTACCAAACCGTACCGCACCGCATCAAAACCAATCTTAATAGGTGCAGTTGCAGGTTTGTGTAATAAGAAAACTGCACTATAAGGTGTAGATGAATAAATTCGGAGAAAAACCGCACCGCACCTCACCGATTACACCCCTACTTATTAGTTGACATGTAGTGGGTTGTAGTAAGCTGACTACAAACTGGTTTGTAGCTAAACTCTGTCCAAAAACATATTCTTGTTTTTTCACATAAATTTTATCTTTATATTATATTTTTATTGATTTAAAATAGTAGTCACTTTTTTTTTTTTAATAAAAAGTTAGCTCTTTATTAATGAATGCAAAATATACAAAATATACCAAGGAAATACAAAAATGAATAAAGAAATGAGACATTTATGTTTGGTTATGTTAATATTTTGGAAACTTATTTATTTATTTATTTGTACAAAAGTGGGGTGAAAAATAGGTCTAAACAAATCAACTGACTTTTTATTTTTTAGAAATCAACTTATTTACTTTTTATTTTTATTTTTTTATAAACCAACTCATTTACTTAAATCTATTTTTTATGTCACTTTTAAACAAATATGCTACCACTACTTAAGCCTAAGAATGGTAATCTCACCCGTGTGTATATTATATATATATATATATATATATATATATATATATATATATATTATATCAAATTATCATCTTCTAAAATGCTAAGATCTCTCATTCTTTTTTAATAATCTCACTGTCGTCCCTTACCTTCCCTTCTCTTTTAGTTTCATCAAAGTCAACTATCTGTTTAGGTATATCCTATTATCATCCTCCAAAGTTCTCATATCTCTCATTCTCTCTTAATAGTCTCATCGTCCCTTTCTCCCTTTCTCTCTTTACTTAAGTTTCATCAAAATCAACTCCACATCATTATGCATAATAAATCTTCCTAGCTTAGCCTTAGTTTGTCCTACTCTCATTGTGCGCGATGTGAGTTTTCCCCATTTCGAAGAGGGGGAGACAAGGTATACATGATTGGGTCTTCCCCAATCCCCACTCGATTACCATCCCTAAAAATGAACACTGAATGATACTAAATAGTTTCGAGGAAATTGCTAATTAGGATAGTCACACATATAACCTTTTAAGATTACACCAGCCACTATAATTAGATAAAATTAATTTTAAAATATATTGCATATACATAGACGCATTATGAATAGACACAATTAAATACATATTAAATGTTCATATCTAAGTTGAATACTACTAATGTTCATATAAAATTTTGTCAACTCTTGAAATAACTCTATAGGATATCATTTGGTATAGTATGCAAATATTTAAAAAAAAAAAAAAAATCAGAAAAAGGTGACTTAAATTATTAGGTTTGAACACCACATCAATCATTTTAATTTACAAACTTTGCATTCATTAGAATTCTTTATGATATGACATCTCTCTTTCTCTCTCAATTGCAAGTCTAATAAAAAAAGTGAAAACTTAGGAGACATGCTTTACACTCATATCTATCTTTAAGAGCAAAAATATAAATTTGAAGAACCATGAAAAAAAGCCCTTCCAAATCCACACATCTCTTACAACTCTTTAAAGATAATAACATAATTTTACATCTTTTCATGTTACAAAGAAATTGTAGATTTCTATATTTACAATTGCAATAAATTGTTAAACAACTTGTATTCAAACATATGTTTTTGCCCGAAATAAATGGCTTTGTTTTAGAATGAGCACAAGATTGAACTTTAACTTGAGCACTATTATCCTTGTACTATAATTATTTTCATCGTCTCTCCTCTTCTCCTCTCTAATTTAAGTCTTGCTCAACATGTTCGTAAAATAATAAGATTGATATAAAAATATTTTAAATTGGACTATTCACACATTTTAAAAGGTTATCATTCCAAAATTCCTCTAAAATGAATCATTTGCACTTAACTACCATACCACATTAGTAGTTATGTTTTATTTTAATTCAAAATATATATTAATCTTATTAGACTTGACCCATTAACCCAGCCCGCTAAAAGCCCAATCGGCTAGAATTTTCCCCTTGGCCTGAAAAATTGAGTCGGGCTGACTAGGCCCGGCACATTCCCGACCCTTAACTTAAAGGTGTAAAATTTAATTACAAAATGGTAACTCTAGTATATATAACTTATTGAATTTGAATTAAATTCTTTGAATGAATCGAAATTGTTTAGAATTCTTGAATGAACATGAGATAAATTTTGCAAATTCATCAAAAAATAAAAATAAAAATTAAACATTAAGAATCCTTGCTAAAAATTGTCCATTCACACACAGCCAATATTGACCCGACACCGTTTACAACGACCGCCCATCTGAAAAACTCAACGGTTAACGTGAAGCCAACGCGAGCTGTAATTAAATCCGAGCTTCCACGTGAACACCGTGGACGCAAAGAATCCGTTTCCGACTGCCACGTCATATCCCCCTCCCTCAGGACTTACACACACCTCTTGTTTGCCAATTCCAAACTCCCACACAGTCTTCAAATCCCCTCCGTTTTCTTTCTTTTCATTTCTCTCTCTCTCTCTCTCTCTCTCTCTCTCTCTCTCTCTCTCTCTCTCAAATCGCTGAAATCTAGGGCACGAATCTAGCTCCAGAACCATGAATATCTTCAGGTTCGCCGGTGATATGACGCACTTGACCAGTATCCTGGTCCTGCTTCTCAAAATCTACGCCACCAAATCATGCTCAGGTAACTTCACCCCGTTTGGTTCCCGAGAAAACGCAACGAAAATTTCAATCTCATTTTCTCTTTTTTCTGCACCTAAAATGTTGATATATTCTGTGATCTGGCCTCTTATTAACTTATTTATGTTCATTTTGTTCATATTTTAGTAATCAAACTGAGCATTGAGGTTTTCTTGTTTAGTTGCTGAGTAATTAGCGTTAAAAGGAAATGGAAATTGAAATAGTATTTACAAATGGTACAACTCAGTGTTCGTTATTAGTTTTATGTGTGATTGAAGGTTTTGATTGAGTGCAAAATATTCTGATGCTGTGTTAGGGGTTTCGCGAAAGACTCAGGAGCTTTACGCGCTGGTGTTTCTGACACGGTACTTGGACCTGTTCACGGAGTTTGTCTCCGTCTACAACACTGTGATGAAGATCGTGTTCATAGGGAGCTCTCTCGCGATCGTGTGGTGCATGAGGGCTCACCGGGTGGTGAGGCGTTCTTACGATAAAGAGCTCGATACGTTTCGCCATCATTTTCTTATCGCTGCAAGCTTTGCTTTGGCGCTTCTTTTGAACGAGAAGTTTACGATTGTAGAGGTGGTTCACTGTTAACTTTAACTAGTCTTTTTTGTGATATTGTATACTTAGTTAGCTTGATAATGTCCATGATTCTAAGGATGAATGCCTATTCCAAATTTGTGAAATTTTTGAGTTCTATGCATTATGGTCTGGTTCATTCAGGTATAGTTTATAGTTTCTGCTTGTATGGTTGAACAACGGGATTTTCTCTTTGATGCTTGAGTTTTGGTTACATAGTAGTTATGAGTTATTTTTTTTCAAGTTAGATACAAGCTTGAGCCAGTAGTTTGTATTTTTAGTTTGTTGATCCAAGAGAATGAGGTTTATTGTATAACTTGTGTAAAAAAAGATCTTTACGTGGTTGTAGTACTGGGGTTGCACCTCAGTTTGCTTTGTTCAATTTAGATACAAGCTTGAGCCAAGCAAATGTAGATCTTCAACATCTATGAAAACTGAATCAAAGGGCTAGAAAAGCCCAACCAGACCAGGGCAAAGTTATTTAGTTTCTTGTGTCGGTTTTGAATTGTAATGGCTAATATTAATAGTACTGAAAATTGTGACCGCTGCTCTTCTGCAAGTTATATACAAATCTGCAATGTGTGGTTTTCAGTCCATAATACCAAACATTCACTCCTGTGACACTGAAAATTGTGACTGTTGCTCTTCTGCAATTTTTCAGAGCAGGTTAAAAAAAGGGCAAATAGAGAACCTCTGCTTGATCTATTTAGTCTAAAATCACATGTAGTACATTATTATGAATATTTTGCTCAATTACATTTAAACACTGTTCGGTTCTCAGATATAGCATGTCTGAGATGTCTGTATATATTTTATATTGTTTACAAGTCAAGTTGGAGGGTGTGGTCATGGGTTCAACACCCAGATCCACTAGGTTGTGTGGAATTACTAATCATAAAAATATTGTTTACGACTCAAGATGTTATTTTACACATAAGATATATTAAAATCTTTTTTTCACACAAAATTTGTCATAGTGCGTCATATAATGACAAGTAGGAAAATCATATCCAATTATCGGCTCAGTGCTGATAGGCTATTAAGTTTAAGCAATATTGTTGATGGATTTATTTAAATAGTTCTTACTCTCTATGTAGCAGTTGAAATTCGGGCATGAAACACAAAAGAATGAGTTTCTGCACTTGATAAACAACTTTATAGTATGATTTTGTATATTTCAATGGGCTCTAGCTCAAATGGCACTTCCTTCTAGACCCACTAGGTGTGCATCGAAAAAAAAAAGTATGAGTTTCTGCATGCCGGTGTGTGAAATCCCATACAGTTTAGTGTCAAAGTTTGATTAGCATATGTAAAGAAATGTCTGCGATTTCCATAAAAAAGGTTATATATAGCATAACAGAAAGCAAATACATTTTATTATGATATAAATTATGTTTCGTTATTTTATTTGGCTGGCCAATCCTCCGTCCCTGTCTTGTGCAAGTTAATTTAAAATACTTGCTGAGGACCTATTACTCATGGCTATCTTCTATTATTTAGTTCTATGAATCCTACTTGTCCAACCTAAAGTTAGAATAATGCATGCTAGCTTTGTAGTTGTTCCCTCATGTATTATCAAATTATAAAGGCGAACGACGATTTGCTACTAATTTTGATGTAACTATTGCAGGTCTTCTGGGCATTTTCAATATATTTGGAGGCAGTTGCAATTCTTCCCCAGTTAGTTTTGCTACAACGAAGTGGAAACGTGGACAATTTAACCGGACAATATGTTTTCTTTCTTGGGTATGTGTATCTGTTTTTATATCAGTGTTTCTCTGTATTGTGTGATTAGCAAGATTTTAATATATATTTTTTTTCTGACTATTATTATTATTGAATGCATTTCTCCTTTAAAATTTTGCTTTCCCAAGTATCTTGTGGCATACGATATTACTGCAGTCCTACACCAAAAGTAATTGGAAACAAACCATATTTATTTTTCACATTCACAAACACTGTAGATCTACAGCAATCTTGTTTCTGACTTTAATTAAGTGTCTCAATCACTTCACTGCCTGATTAATAATGAAAAACTCTAATCTGAAAATCCATGTTGTGCATGAAACACCCTATACTAATAAATTGAGTTCATTTGCCACGTGATTGTGCATTGCTTGACAGAAATTTCTCATTGGCATTTATTCTGCAAATACATGAGAAACATGCATTTCTATATTGGATTACTTTGTATGTCTATATATATGACTTAGTGCCTGAGCAGCTCTAGCAAGTAATAAACTATGGGGGAACCAAGCAAGGTGGTTTGTTCATGTACACAGAGGACCAGTTACTAGCTTACTTAGTAGCAGTTTAATGCATTTTGGAGGTTCAGAGTTCTGTTTAGAAGAAATTGTATGAATTCATAAATGTTAATTTCTCTAGTATGATTTGTAATGGGCAATGGCTTTGGCCTCTATAAAGGTCAGACCAGCTTGTTCAAATTCAAAGTAGTTTGTTTGAAATTCATATTTCTGATGAGGATGCTCAGGTGGTGTGGTTACCAGCCGCTAATGGAAAGTTCAAATGTTTTGATACATGGGGTGCTTTCAGAATGAAGTGCCCTGTTGTTGAGTGGTGGAAGGGGTTCTGGTTCCCTGGCCACATTCCAAAGTGTGTTTTTATTTCGTGATTAACCATCAAAGATCGACTAGTCACAAGGGATAGATTGGCTAAATGGGGTACAAGGGTGACATGTTTTGTTTTTTGTAGAAGCAGTGGAATCAAGAGATCATATCTATTTTGACTGCCCTGTTACCAGGAGAATATGAAAGGAAATTTTCATCAAATGTTGTTGTGATAGGCAGGTTGACGGTTGGTACGAACTGAATTGCCTGTCCAACCTTAAGGGTGATAGTTTGCAAACTATAAATTATAATCAGCAATTGGCTTGGGCTGCTTCAGTAATCATATTTGGAGAGATAGGAATGGGAGAATCCGTAATGGAAGAGTTAGAACTGATGTGGAAATGATTAAATCACTTGTGCAGGATGTTCGAGGAAGAGTTACAGCTAAGAAGAAATTCAGAAATTCATCTCAGAATAGAATTTATAAAAAAAAAAAAAAAAAACATTAATAATTAAAAAAGAAAGAAATAGAATTTCATCTCAGAATAGGATTTTAGCAGCATTTGGAGAACCCCTTTGGATGTGCTAGTCAAGTAGTTTCTGTATTTTACTAATAAAAAAAAAAAAAAAAAAAGTAAGTAGTTGCTGTATTTTGTCTGTGGTTGGGGTTTTGTCTGTTGTCTTTCTTTGTCTGTTCTGTAGTTGTGTCCTAGTGCTGTGGTTTTTGTGTGCTGTTTGGTGCTTCTGGTGCTCTGTAGTTTGCAGCTAGCTGAATGTATCTTGTTATTTTGGTTCAATGAAATCGTATTCATCAGAAAAAAAAAAATGAATGCAGCAGGATGAGATATAGAATTTCACTAATCAATACATCGTGTGATACATACGAATAATATGCATGCGTGTATATCAATGTCTGTTTTTGTGTGTGTGTTTTCATGTATGTTCTGCTGGTAAAATAAGTTTAAGAGATCAGAATACATCTTAGAAAGGATACACCATCAAATCCTCCATAGCTACTTACCATAATCTATTAACTTTAAACATGTGTGTGTGTGTGTGTGTGTGTGTGTGTGCCCCTGCATCCTAAAATGGTATAATGCCATTAGTTGTGTTTGTAGAACAGAAATAGGTAATTTATTGGTAAGAATTCTTAACCCCTTTACTTCTAAAAAAAAAAAAGAGAGGATTTCTGAAGCCCTTCAGAGTGATACAAATCATATTCACTCTCTCCATCCACACATACACAATCATAATTTTTCGGAGGTTACTTTCAAAAGTCTGGATCTCTGGGTTGGGCTTTTGTTTCTGATCTTTTTTGTTTTTTAGATTGGGTATTATGCATATCTTTAAGTACTTATGCAACCACTCATAATATATGTAACTTCATTTTTATAGCTTAATATCTTCCAATTAGTATGATTTTTATATTGGACAAGGCATGGTAAGGGTGAGGGTTTATCAACACCTAGGAAGACAGAACTTTTGAAACATGGATACATATCCAAATTTAGCTCTCAAACCTGAGTTGAAGTAACATCAATTGCAATGCAGCTTTGTGTAACAGCATAACATATTGCTTCTCCTGGTTTTTGTTTTACATTGAAGTGTACGTGGTCTATATACCTCGTCTTTATCTTGTTGTCTTGTGCATTTAACAGTCTTTGGTTTGCCTCATAGTTCACAAAAGCAAGAAAATTATTGGACACATGTATGTTAATTGAACTTATGGTCGGATTTTCCTACTGTCTTTAGGGCATATCGCGGATTTTACATCCTCAACTGGATATACCGCTATTTCACAGAGCCGCGTTTCAGTCGATGGATAGGTAAGCTATGCCTAGAATCATTGAGAACAACTGTTTGTCATGAGTATTGCCGCCTATAGATATATTTAAGCATTCTTTCTTAATTTTGCAGCTTGCGTCTCTGGTCTTATTCAGACGGCTTTATATGCAGATTTCTTTTACTACTACTTTATTAGGTAATGACATCTGGCACATTCTTGATGATTATCTCTCTTGCTCTTTTATATTGGATAAATATCATTAAGAACTGTTCTTCTTTTTTTTTTTTTTTTTTTTTTTTTGCAGCTGGAAAAACAATGCAAAACTAAAGCTTCCTGCTTGAACCAAGCTGATTTTTTTGAAATTTGAAGCTTATTCAGTTAGTCATTGTTTGGTACTCATTTCACACAGAACTGTTGGTAAATTGACTTGTAGCATGCAGAAGGAAGGGATATAGGTTTCATAGTTTGGAATTTGATGATAACCCCATAGCAGTGGGGAAATTTTAGCGGATTTGGGTGGAAATACTCATCTTGTAGGCAATTGTATCTCAGATTGAACGCACCATGTTCTTATGTGGTGATAGTTTCTCCAGTGTCTTGTCTTGCCACAGCTCTTGATTTCTAAAGATTTCCTGGGAGGACAAAATTGCGTAGTTGGACAGTATCATTTATGGATGTTTAGTGCAGATATAGTTAATCTTTTTCTTTGTATTTTGATATTTTAAATTTAGGATGGTCTCAGTTTCAAATGCTTTTGGGGGAGACAAATTGGTGACTCAAAAGCAATAGTTCCTTATGTTAGAGGATCCACCTCATTATGTTAAATTCATATTTGATTTTGAATAAGATTGGTCTGAATAGGAAGTTGCTTCAACAGCCTGACAGTCATTATTAGTGTTGTTCAAACCACTAGTCCCATTATGTGTGAACTCAATTTTTTTGTAAAGAACATGTGCGTTAGGTCAATAACTAATATGGAAAGCACATCTCCAGCACACTATAACTTTATTTATTTATTTAATTTTTACAAATGATAGGGCCTTGTTTTTTTAATTGATAGAAGTGTTCCAAATCCCCTAAATTCTATATTTATGGTAGGATACTAGGATGAATCTCATACCTCCTCAGGATGAAGAGAAATACCATTAGACTACATTTTTGTTTATTTATTTATTTTTTAATCTTTTGAATAGAAATGATAGAGAAATTTATTGAATAGCTTCAAATTGTGCATTAGGAATAATGCAATCAGGACAATCCTCCAACCACACCTGGGAAGACATTGAGGACAAAGCCTCTTGTAGCCAAGACACAAGTCATCTTGTTACATAAATTTTTAACATAAGAGAATTGAAAAACCTCAAAATAAACCTTAGATAAAACAATATTATCCACCAAATTGCCAACTAGGGCGAAACAAGGACCCACTACAAATATGAAATATAGGAACTTATATGTGTTTTTATAGCCATTTTGTATTCCTTTTCTTCTTCAGTAGCGGTTAGCATTGGTACTCTGGACACTGGACCATGATTGACTGCGATCCCTAATAATTTTCAAAATCGTGATCACATCATCACACACGTACCTTCCTTTTTATTTTTTGGAAAGTTAGGCGCGAGTATAAAGAAAAATAACAACTAGTCACATGGACTAGAAATAATCTTGGCCTATATAATGATCATACTTACCAACCATGTAATAAAAATCTTTAAGAGGACCCATGAAGCAGGGTCCACAATACCCAAAATTGATATGTGCTTCCATGTCCACAAAAACAGTGTTTCACATGGATAAAATAATTTAGGTAAATGTTACATCCCACACAATAACACCATCCAAGTAATGAAGCTTTTCAAAGTTCCAAGTACTGTATAGCTACAAATAGTGCAGCTTCCTCTAAACTTCGAAACCGATAATCAAACACCAAATAGGAATCTTCTGTAATGCTTCCCACGTCTCTCCATGATTGGATAAAGCCATACACGTCCTCATCCTAGTTCCCACATTTACGTTAGCCTTCTAAAATATATGTTGTCTCTTTCTCATTCTCACCAATCACCAAGCTGTTGTGTTTTCATTATCTTATTCTCCATTGGCTTATTATTCTTTAAATTTATCAATGTCCACTTCCGAAAACCCATCTTCATCATCATCTTTGCCTGAGAGGACTAGCCCTCCACAAAGAGTTCAACTAGTTTCCAAGTATGTGTCTGAACGACTTGTTCAAAAGTTTTATGATGCGTCTGAATTCGACTTTGATTATGAGCAAAGTGGACTGTGGTCTCCTCCGATACAGAGGAGGGTGTTCATGAGCTCCCCTGGAAAAATATTCACCGAGCAAGAAATGCTTGCAAAACTCCGAAAAGTCATGCATACTCGTCGTAGAAGAATACACAAAGTTTGTTTCAATGTATAGAGCTACTCTCCCTTACTCTTTTTTATTAATTCTTGAGCTAGCTTGGGAGCTTTATTATTATTATTTTTTAAAGTTTTTGATACATATGGGCTTGTTTTGCAGGCATTAGTTTGCTGCTTCTGAAGAAGATGTTGAAGGAACTTCGTTTCCAAGAATGGTGTAATTTACCAGGTCAAAGTTCAATACAAAATGAGCCCAATTTATTATTATTTTTGTAGGATTCTTTTACTGTGTGATGTAAGTGTTACAATGTCTAGAAAGAAACACATAGAAAATATATTTTGCATGCCTTTCTATTTTTCCCTCTTAATCTTTATCTTTATATATGTTAAAAAGCCAAGGCCTTTGCTTGACCTTTTTTAATCTTGGCAAGTCAAGCTCTTTGCATTTGCTATAAACTGGCTCTGAACATTGCTTCAAACTGCCAATTAATTTCCTCATGAGTGATGACAAATACATCTAGGCAAGTATTAATTCATTGATTGGAAGTGAACTTAAACCACATTGCAGCTAGATTTAACTCTATGTTCTATTAGATTTAAGTACTCAGCTGCCAGCATCAATTTTGTTCTTACGTACTATCTATAGAAGAAATAGTAATTTAAGATCTTAGGAGCTATAGGTTGGCTTGGACAGCCACTTGATGCCATAAGCCCATAATATATGATATATCCAGTTCATCAATCATTGGGCCATTATTATGACTTCTTCTATATCATCCGTCTTGTTAATAATTCCTTCAACCAAGGTCCGAAGCATTAATTGCTATACTTAGAAGGGATAGTTTTTAATGAATTACACCAAAGATTTTTGTACTTCTGTGTGTAGACACAAAGGGTTGCGTACATAGAAGGTTATTCTTTTCATAGAAAGAATCTAGGTTTGGAGGGAAAAAGGAAGATGTGAAATAAACTTTCCCGTTATAGATCATATCAAAATACACGGTTGCTCCTAAAGGTTGTTTGTTTGGAGGGAAAAGGAAGAGGTGAAAAGTGAAAACTCCTTTCCTTTCTCTATTTGGTTGGAAGGAAAATGGAGGGGGAATCCTAGGTCCGTATTATTTTGCTTTCCAAATCAGGAGAAGAATTGGAAGGAAAACGCGTGAGCTGATCTCGATCGATTGAGATTCGTTTATTTTTAATTTCAAACGATGAAGTATATTTCTCGATCAATCGATGATTAAGTTTAGATCAATCGAGAAAAACCTCGATCGATCAAAATTTAAAGTTTTTCAATCAATCGAAAATGTATTTTTCATCCGCCTACTTTTCTTTCCACCCCCTTTTCC
This sequence comes from Fagus sylvatica, assembly GCA_907173295.1. Taxonomy (NCBI): domain Eukaryota; kingdom Viridiplantae; phylum Streptophyta; class Magnoliopsida; order Fagales; family Fagaceae; genus Fagus; species Fagus sylvatica. The sequence goes on from OU015767.1 coordinate 30,400,249, forward strand.
TTCCCTCGCCCCCCCCACCCCCCCAAACCAAATGTTGCCTAAATTTTAGCTCATGGGAGATTTTAGCTTTGAACTTTAAAATAATTGTTTTTCCTTTAGACGATGTGCCAAACTAAAAACTAATATGTCATTACTCTGTTAGACATATTAGGGACTAAGAGCGATTACTTTAAGTTTGTTAAAGACAAAAAACGTTTTACATTAAGTTATTAAGAATTAAAAGTGATCATTTTAAATTCCCGGATTAAAATGACTTATGGGCTAACATTTTGAGACCGACAATATATTTTGGAGAATCATACTCTTTATAAGAGTATAAAATTATAAGCACTTTAAAGTTTAAACCCTTGTAACAACGACAACTGCTGTCTGGCAAGTTGGCAGCAAGTTTTCAATATTGAATCCAAACAGTGCCAGTGTGGCGCCAAACCGGACTGCCACTGATATATACAGATACAAAAGAGTACTCTACTAAAGTTGATTTTCACAGCTTTAGGCATTTCAAAAGTTACTGCATACAAATTTATCGAGATTTATAATTTATATTCTATGATCTATTTCCAAAATTTAGGGAATCTGGTTAACGATATGGTCCTTAATTCATACCAAATATTGTTTTTCTTCACAAAAATATATAAAAAAGTGCATAGCATGATGCATGAAATGAGTGGATATATTGTCACCAAAGTCTTACTAGCCACTTTCCCCAACTTCTCATTCTACCAGCTACAATACACATCTCTTAGACATGAAACCATTTAAACTAAATTAAAAGTGTCTACTTTGAGCACCAATAAGGCATATGCAAATCTACAAAGGCAATGCTTGCATGCTACAATATAAGGGAACATAACAGCCTGACTAATCTCCATGCAGAATCCCATGATTTGTCATTTGTCTTGCATGTGGAAACAGTGCATTACAACTTCTAAGTGCTAACATCACTTGCTGCAGTCTGCTTGATACAAGCTTTTTACAATTCAAAGTTTTTGTACAAACCAAAATGTCTTGTTTTAGTATAACGAGGCGATCGAGGCAAGTTAAAAGGCAAAGTATAGATTCTTTTTTACAGCCTAAACTGGACAGAAAGAGAGAGAGGCCTAGAGCCTAAATGCATTTTTCCTACACATATATTCACTGAAATCAGAGAAAGCTGATAGCCTGTCAGTTATAGCAGGTTGCTCGACTAAGCAAAGCACTTACACAGTGGGATGCCCATCAAGATGCTGAGAAACTATAGTATGAGTATGTTACTTTGTCCCATTCTATAGCTGTCCAAACTTTAGAAAATTCACATGTTTTACTACGATTTTTTTTTTTTAATTCTTTTTTCAATAAGTAAACAAAAAAATGGTATCAATGATTGACCCATGTGAAAACCATATTGTACTGATCTCTACTTACTACACCTCAGTAAATTGTGAAAAAAAATGGCGAAATTTTTGTGTCTCCAACATCACAATTCTTGTTCGGAAGGGTAGGGGGTGGTCAAGGCATAATTTGATCCAGTTGTATCGAGTTTTTTCGTTTTCTTTTTCATCTCTGTGTTTTGTTTTTGCTTTTTTATTTTTACCATGGATGCAACTTTCTCCCACAGTCCTTACAATCACCAAACAGGATGCCCCAGCAATTGCATGCTCACAGGCCCTTCCAGTATAGCACTCCACCCAAGATTTGCATAAGGTCGAGCCACTGACTGTAGCACATACTGATTGGTCAATTTATAGTACCTCAAGCATTTCTCTTTCTATTTTAGCCAAAATCTTATGTCAATGACATACAAATATTCTAATGCTTAGGAGGGTCAGTGATGACAAATTTTTTTTCAATAATATTGCACTTTTGCATCTTGATTCTTGAATTCCACGTTGCCATAGTCAACTATCAATCCATTCAATAAGTATACAAAAAAAGCCCAGCATTCCTAACACTCTCTATCTGTGGCCAAACCATAGAACAAAGACCAGTCTATCCTAACAGACAATCTCCTGGTTAACCCAGTGAATGCTGAAACTGTGCCCTAAAGAAATATTTTAAATTGATTGGTTCTCAATTTATTGGAAAACGAGTAGCTAAGAGGGAAAGTGGAATGAGTGGCAAAAATTTTCCCTGAGATGAAAAGGCATAAAAGGAACAAGAAAGTTGGGAGGAAGCTTGAAACACCTAGGAAGGAACATAACAAGAAACAAATTTCAAATTGCTAGTAAAAGGATAATGAAAAATATGTTCTCTATCATTTGTTTGTTTTCGCAATTAACATAAACTGGTCACAAACCCATGCGATGCAAGGATTATTGAAAAAAATGCTACAATTAGCTATTATGGCACATAATCCGAATTTTCTCAAGGCTCGCCAATCAAACATTATAACTAAATGAAGAAGGCCCAAGAGAGGATCCTACATGGCACAATGGGAGAAGAGTGGAATTACAGTCTAAAGCTTCCATATGTATAGTATACATATGCATACACACATGACAATGTACAATCATTACATAAAACTTTCAAATGTAAGTTGGTATTTTCAACTATCTCATATAAAGCATATGTGAGTTGGTATTTTCAACTATCTCATATAAAGCATCTATACCTAGACATCGTTTGAATGTAAAGCTGAATTATGTTTATATTTCCTTTCCATGCTTGTATGTTTCTTTTGAAGCCCTCTGCTTTGTGCTCTGTAGGGATTAATACACCTGCATTAATCAACAGGAGTATAAGCATAGTAGTCAAAGAATTCCTCAATCTGCTTTACTAGGTCAATTAATAACCGCAACAAGCACGAAGAAATTACGTGCTTATATTAACAAAGGTTTATCAATATGCATGTGGAACTGATAAACTGTGTGGAATAGGGTAGAAAATGGAACTGTGTACGGTCTTAGACTTTCTTCTTAAATGCTTACACAGATTTGAATACGATACTTTACATGATACATAAATATATGATCACCTCCACATTACTTACAAGGTTATTTTCAAAATTGGACCAGCTTAATTTGGCATCAGACAGGAACAGGACTTTGTTCTAGCAATTCTTTCCCTGTAATGCCATCCTTTAGAGTTTTAAAGTATATGTTGTAGTCCTTCTCTGGAGGTGGGTTTTCAGGGTCCACTGTAAAAGGCTCACTAAATGGAATCACACTTTTCACCTGCATAAGACACAGAAGTATGTGATAATGTCCAAAACTCCAATAAGAAAAGGGACAATGTCCAAAAGTATATCTTGAGCACTTATATTCACAAGTGGAACTTAATTAAGCTCGAGTAAATAAGTGACACAAAAGCATTCTCCCATTTTCAGGCTTTCAGCTCATCCAAACATTCCATAGTCAGTCAAAATCCATTCATAAAAAAGTTCCATGGTAAATTATTCGAAGTTAGACCTGAAGGCACTGGTACTATCTACTGGTAGTGACAAATCTAAAGTAATCATGTAACTGTAAAAGGATTCACAGCCTTTTATATTGACAGAAGGAACTGCATTCCATTTTTTAAAATTTTCGTCCTGTGTCCTAAATTTCACAATAGTGTTATAGTTAATCTTCCCAAATTTTTTTTACTTAATTTAAAATGAAAAAATTCCCACCTTTGAGTCACTCAAATGACTAAACTCTAAAACATAGAAGGAAGATCATTATAGGATTGGATAACAAGAACCTTTGAGCTTGAATTCCAATTTCGCAAAAATTATGTTCTGTGATATTATAGGATGGATATCAAGAAACTTAGAGGCTGAAGTCTAACTATGTAAAATGATTTGCAACGTAATCTGTGATATCACTGTTGGAATCGGCAATTATGATTATAGATGTTCCATAAAGCAGTAATAACATAGAATCAGAAGCAGCTCACCCCTATCTTTGAAGCGGCTTACGAACAAAAACACATAGTAATTTATAAATTGCATACCTTCAAAATTATATTTAATTTCTATGATATTCAGACAAAATGGTACCGCTACAACCATCCAGATTCCTTTACAAAAACTACTATAAATTAGTTTTTACTCCAAAAAGGGGGGAAAAGAAATAAGAAAAAGGAAGGACGTTCAAAGTAAGTCACAAACTCAGTTTGCATTATTATAATGTGATTCTGTGCGACATATCATATACAAAACTACAAGCATTATAAGTAAACCTTGCTCTTCTATCAATATGCTACATGCACAACGATTATATGCGAAAAATAAGGGGAGCAAGAGTATTACCTCAAATGTCTTGTCACAAGCATATGGGCTGTCCAAAGCAGCAACACATATTAGAGCAATCTCTTCCCTTGATATCTTACCCTGTATGTATCAGATAGGCAAAAATCATCATCCAAAGAAACTGTAGCCTTGAAGGCTTAACCAACAACCCTAGAAACTCAATTCGAGAGCAATGTAATGCTAACAGAACCCATTTGTGGGATATTTGAACATTACCATAAATTAGTACAAAGTGAGATATGATTAAAAAAATGTTGTACCGTTATATTGTCTCCCTGCTCAAAAATGAGATCTGCTCCCGCAGGCTCCTCAGTTAAGGCACATGGCCTAATGATTGCATATGGTATTCCACTTTCCCGTACTAAATCCTCCCCCTATTGCAGAATTGGCCAGCGTCAAAAAATGAAGAGCAGGCATGTAGATTTTACAGTTTCTAGCAATTTCTTACAAATAAAGCAAGATGGATATGGATTGAGGTACTAAAATAAGACAAAATTGGAACCAAGCAAATTTGAAATTGAAAATCTTTTCTTGCATTTTTATTTTGCTCTTTACTCATAAACTCATTTATTTATGTAACTAAGCAACCATAGTAAAAGTCACAGAATGACCATGAGTTGAGTTCATGACAACTTTCTATGTATCTAAAATGTGTTTCTTTTCCATTTAAATCGTATTGAGACTCTGCCTCATCTTTTCATCAATAGGAGTCACCTCTATCTTTAAATGAATTTCTTCATTTTGTATCCTATCTTTCCTTGTAACTAAGAATTCTATTTCAAATATTATTTTCTTTCCCATCTAGACACGTTCAACTTATTGTTCAAAACTCTAATAGAACCCATGCATGTCTCAAACTTTTGTTGCAATGCATCATTTCACTTGTTTATCTTATCACTTCAGTTTGGGAAGAACATGTCAAGACAACATAGAGACTTTCAATTGTCAACTGACCTATATGACAAGTTTAATTTTCTCACTTGATAGAGCACATACTTGTCCAACATGCAACTGTCTAGCCATATTTTCAATCTGCAACTAACATATGAACTTTTAATAGTTTTTTGATAAGTATATGAACTTTTAATTGTCAACCACCTATATGTGATCACTAGGGTAATCTTGTCACTTAGTACAGCACATATCAACCTGTGTTCTTTTAGTGATATTTTTTTTTTGGTCTTGATTGTCTATAAATGTGTCATTGAAACTTTCTAAACCATATTTTCCAAACTATCAACAGGAAAGGTCAATACCCAATATTTTTTAGTAAACACAGATGCTACTAAACTGATTATAATAATATTTCAATCATCTTTATGTTTTATGATTACAAGACATGTAATTGGATAAAACTGTAAGAGGCTCGACTCATAAATCATTGGGTAGAACCATAAAAGGCTCAACTCATTGATCCATGTGTAATAACTTCTTGTATTTCAATGGATAGTCCAAGTTTTAAAAGTCTTCTTGCAATTTGTTAGCAGTGGTATAGCTTTCTCCAAAAATGCATTAACCCAGTAGGCTGCAACACAAATAGTTAGATCCTTACTAAAAAGATTGCAGGTATTAATTGTAAACCTTTAACTTGAATGTGAGAATAAAACCCAATTCCTTGTTTAAGCGGACAGCAGGTGGTTGTTTGCTCAGATCAAGTCCAGGTCTGTCAGGGCGGGTAACTCCAGCTGAGCCCACGTGTACAAACCTACAAGTGACAACCAAAAGAGATAATCTAAAGAAGAAAGTCCGCCTAGAAGACCATTTACATTCAAGCATACATATTATAAATATTACAAATACAAATAAAAAAGATCAAAATGGAAAGAATTGTTAAACCTCGGACATATTGGGTCCTTTATGTATGTCCGGATGCTTGATAATGGAAGCTCAAATGCGCCTTCCACAAAAGTTGGATTCAATTTCCCATCATATTCAAACTTGCTGAACATGAGCTGCAGTGATTTGGATACATCGTCAAGAATCAAGGTAGAAAACCATGAAGCAGAAAATAAACAATAGTGATAAATGGAAGCATGCCTGCAATGATACAACATTTGTAGGGTCAAAGGGGGGAGCATCTGATACAGTTCGTGCTCGAAATATAGGCCTCAAAGAAGAAAATGGCAAGCGTATCTGGGAAGGAAAAGAGTAAGACAGCTTGAAAATTGTGATTAATTAACATTTTGCTCAAGGGGTTGGAATGTCACTCACTGACTGCCATTGGCTTGCTACAGTGTCAAAGCTTGCTGTATAACCGACAGTGTCCCAATTAAGGCTGGTGCGGATGATAAGTTTGTACCTGCGACCATCACCTTTAAGGCGAAGCTCCAAACCATCATATGCAGAAAGATCCTCTGGAACTGAAAAATTCTGAAAGAGAAACACAAGTTGTATTTCCTTTATATAAGAAAATGGACTTATAAATTTAAGTAACTCATCCCAAAAGGCCTAGAACACACATGAAGAAAAGAGAGGAAAATAAGAAGAATTGAAGGATATCCATTGGTAGAAAATGCAGGAAAGTCAGGCACAGAAACACTTTCAAGGAAACTTATTGCCCCAAAAATTATTTTTGATTCCGAGATTAGACATCATTGAAAAATGGAGCAACTTTATATTTTTGTTCCAACTTGCAAAAAAAAAAAAAAAAAAAAAAAAAAAAGGACAAATTTTGCCACAGGTAGCAAGAAAAAACCAGAGTGCTTCTACAACTACTTAAATTGCAAGTGCTCAAAGAAAAAAAAAATGCAAGTGACTCTGAGAATGTAGCACACCAATGTAATGCATACATATTGTATGTACAATAAATGAGCACTTTTAATCAACATTAAAACCATTCAGATAAGCTGGAAATAAAATGATCAAGGCCACCAAATTGAACACTCCTTTGACAGAGAGGATAGCTCACTAATAACAGCCCTCTATTAATGAGCACAAATGGAGTAATATGAATTAGGCTCATTCAGATGCTATAAGAGTCATTTGAATGAACTCATTGCATCTGTAGACCATTTGTCAGCATAGGTATAGTGAAATAGTCCAGAACAAGGGTCAGAAAAGCATATATCACACGGTAATAAGGAGAAGTCAAGATAAATCATCACATTTTACCTTTGTTCTGATGCTAGTAAAGCCACCATTGTTTGCAGTGGAAACAACACCTGGAGGAGGCACACCAAAAAATAAATATATAAATCAAAACATTTGGACATAGAAAGCTAATCACCATCGTTCTTATGGAATTACGTGCAAGAAAATAAAACATGGAAAGACGTAGGTGGAAAGGTCTGACAGGAACAACCTTTGAAAACCCCAGTCGGTCCACCAATTTCACTGCCTCTTCGGTCAATTTGAAATGAGCTTTCACTAACTCCTCCCATAACGACATCATCTAAAGCACCCCAAGTGAGCTCTGTAGAATTATTACCTGCAAATAGGAGTAGAGAGGTTAAAAAAAAAAGGTAAAAAAATAATCAGTCACAGATCATATTCATGTTTCAAACAGATACTGAGAAATACCATTTAGGATTTTGGCTGAATTGCATGGCACCAATGTCATATATTAATTGGTCACTTAAGGTCAGCCAACCCGTGGTTACCATATTTTTCTCCTAACGTAGCAGTGTATCAAAATTCTTGGCTAAAATGTTAACGAAAAATGCCAAATCCAGCAATCTGCTGAAAATGACTTTCAATTGCTTGTAGAATACATATCAAACACAATAAATTTGTAAATTCTATACACAAAAGATGGTGTTTTAAATGGAATTTCAACATTCATATTTCATGGCATCTATAATTAAAGAAATTTTGTTCTCATTTTGCTTCTTGCTGGCATATCTCATATGAACTTGAATACACTGCATTGCCTCTGTCCCTTCCCCCTTTTTTCCATTCCAATTTTTTAAGCTTCTGTTTTATTTTACTCTTATCAGTATGCTAAAAAACACTTGCTCAAATGCAGCAGCATGGTTCTAGATCAATGATTTCCTCCTAGAAAAGAGTGTACCTTCAAATCCAAAGAGTATTTTCCCCTTTCGAAGTCCAACACTTCCTTTTACAGCATTGATTAAATTTTTCATCCCAATGTATTCCACCATTTCAGGTGAATCACCTTTTATCTGCTCTCATAAATCAAATAAGGCATCACGGTTATCAAGAACCACACATTTTTATAATTTACAGAGTAAATGGAAAAAAAAAAATGAAGCTTTAAATTCCAAATTTAAGGAAAGTTAAAAAACACAGAATAGGCATCAGTTCACCACCTCCGGTTCAAAGAACTTGATCCCCTGTACCACAACATTTTTTATTGTGTCAGAGATAGAAAATATGGTAGTACGCATACAAATCATAAATAAGAAGCCAAACAAATTGATGGAAAATGGGACTGACATT
>OU015767.1:30408956-30644252 GCA_907173295.1 Fagus sylvatica
AAAAGTGCATAGCATGATGCATGAAATGAGTGGATATATTGTCACCAAAGTCTTACTAGCCACTTTCCCCAACTTCTCATTCTACCAGCTACAATACACATCTCTTAGACATGAAACCATTTAAACTAAATTAAAAGTGTCTACTTTGAGCACCAATAAGGCATATGCAAATCTACAAAGGCAATGCTTGCATGCTACAATATAAGGGAACATAACAGCCTGACTAATCTCCATGCAGAATCCCATGATTTGTCATTTGTCTTGCATGTGGAAACAGTGCATTACAACTTCTAAGTGCTAACATCACTTGCTGCAGTCTGCTTGATACAAGCTTTTTACAATTCAAAGTTTTTGTACAAACCAAAATGTCTTGTTTTAGTATAACGAGGCGATCGAGGCAAGTTAAAAGGCAAAGTATAGATTCTTTTTTACAGCCTAAACTGGACAGAAAGAGAGAGAGGCCTAGAGCCTAAATGCATTTTTCCTACACATATATTCACTGAAATCAGAGAAAGCTGATAGCCTGTCAGTTATAGCAGGTTGCTCGACTAAGCAAAGCACTTACACAGTGGGATGCCCATCAAGATGCTGAGAAACTATAGTATGAGTATGTTACTTTGTCCCATTCTATAGCTGTCCAAACTTTAGAAAATTCACATGTTTTACTACGATTTTTTTTTTTTAATTCTTTTTTCAATAAGTAAACAAAAAAATGGTATCAATGATTGACCCATGTGAAAACCATATTGTACTGATCTCTACTTACTACACCTCAGTAAGTTGTGAAAAAAAATGGCGAAATTTTTGTGTCTCCAACATCACAATTCTTGTTCGGAAGGGTAGGGGGTGGTCAAGGCATAATTTGATCCAGTTGTATCGAGTTTTTTCGTTTTCTTTTTCATCTCTGTGTTTTGTTTTTGCTTTTTTATTTTTACCATGGATGCAACTTTCTCCCACAGTCCTTACAATCACCAAACAGGATGCCCCAGCAATTGCATGCTCACAGGCCCTTCCAGTATAGCACTCCACCCAAGATTTGCATAAGGTCGAGCCACTGACTGTAGCACATACTGATTGGTCAATTTATAGTACCTCAAGCATTTCTCTTTGTATTTTAGCCAAAATCTTATGTCAATGACATACAAATATTCTAATGCTTAGGAGGGTCAGTGATGTCAACTATCAATCCATTCAATAAGTATACAAAAAAAGCCCAGCATTCCTAACACTCTATCTGTGGCCAAACCATAGAACAAAGACCAGTCTATCCTAACAGACAATCTCCTGGTTAACCCAGTGAATGCTGAAACTGTGCCCTACAGAAATATTTTAAATTGATTGGTTCTCAATTTATTGGAAAACGAGTAGCTAAGAGGGAAAGTGGAATGAGTGGCAAAAATTTTCCCTGAGATGAAAAGGCATAAAAGGAACAAGAAAGTTGGGAGGAAGCTTGAAACACCTAGGAAGGAACATAACAAGAAACAAATTTCAAATTGCTAGTAAAAGGATAATGAAAAATATGTTCTCTATCATTTGTTTGTTTTCGCAATTAACATAAACTGGTCACAAACCCATGCGATGCAAGGATTATTGAAAAAAATGCTACAATTAGCTATTATGGCACATAATCCGAATTTTCTCAAGGCTCGCCAATCAAACATTATAACTAAATGAAGAAGGCCCAAGAGAGGATCCTACATGGCACAATGGGAGAAGAGTGGAATTACAGTCTAAAGCTTCCATATGTATAGTATACATATGCATACACACATGACAATGTACAATCATTACATAAAACTTTCAAATGTAAGTTGGTATTTTCAACTATCTCATATAAAGCATATGTGAGTTGGTATTTTCAACTATCTCATATAAAGCATCTATACCTAGACATCGTTTGAATGTAAAGCTGAATTATGTTTATATTTCCTTTCCATGCTTGTATGTTTCTTTTGAAGCCCTCTGCTTTGTGCTCTGTAGGGATTAATACACCTGCATTAATCAACAGGAGTATAAGCATAGTAGTCAAAGAATTCCTCAATCTGCTTTACTAGGTCAATTAATAACCGCAACAAGCACGAAGAAATTACGTGCTTATATTAACAAAGGTTTATCAATATGCATGTGGAACTGATAAACTGTGTGGAATAGGGTAGAAAATGGAACTGTGTACGGTCTTAGACTTTCTTCTTAAATGCTTACACAGATTTGAATACGATACTTTACATGATACATAAATATATGATCACCTCCACATTACTTACAAGGTTATTTTCAAAATTGGACCAGCTTAATTTGGCATCAGACAGGAACAGGACTTTGTTCTAGCAATTCTTTCCCTGTAATGCCATCCTTTAGAGTTTTAAAGTATATGTTGTAGTCCTTCTCTGGAGGTGGGTTTTCAGGGTCCACTGTAAAAGGCTCACTAAATGGAATCACACTTTTCACCTGCATAAGACACAGAAGTATGTGATAATGTCCAAAACTCCAATAAGAAAAGGGACAATGTCCAAAAGTATATCTTGAGCACTTATATTCACAAGTGGAACTTAATTAAGCTCGAGTAAATAAGTGACACAAAAGCATTCTCCCATTTTCAGGCTTTCAGCTCATCCAAACATTCCATAGTCAGTCAAAATCCATTCATAAAAAAGTTCCATGGTAAATTATTCGAAGTTAGACCTGAAGGCACTGGTACTATCTACTGGTAGTGACAAATCTAAAGTAATCATGTAACTGTAAAAGGATTCACAGCCTTTTATATTGACAGAAGGAACTGCATTCCATTTTTTAAAATTTTCGTCCTGTGTCCTAAATTTCACAATAGTGTTATAGTTAATCTTCCCAAATTTTTTTTACTTAATTTAAAATGAAAAAATTCCCACCTTTGAGTCACTCAAATGACTAAACTCTAAAACATAGAAGGAAGATCATTATAGGATTGGATAACAAGAACCTTTGAGCTTGAATTCCAATTTCGCAAAAATTATGTTCTGTGATATTATAGGATGGATATCAAGAAACTTAGAGGCTGAAGTCTAACTATGTAAAATGATTTGCAACGTAATCTGTGATATCACTGTTGGAATCGGCAATTATGATTATAGATGTTCCATAAAGCAGTAATAACATAGAATCAGAAGCAGCTCACCCCTATCTTTGAAGCGGCTTACGAACAAAAACACATAGTAATTTATAAATTGCATACCTTCAAAATTATATTTAATTTCTATGATATTCAGACAAAATGGTACCGCTACAACCATCCAGATTCCTTTACAAAAACTACTATAAATTAGTTTTTACTCCAAAAAGGGGGGAAAAGAAATAAGAAAAAGGAAGGACGTTCAAAGTAAGTCACAAACTCAGTTTGCATTATTATAATGTGATTCTGTGCGACATATCATATACAAAACTACAAGCATTATAAGTAAACCTTGCTCTTCTATCAATATGCTACATGCACAACGATTATATGCGAAAAATAAGGGGAGCAAGAGTATTACCTCAAATGTCTTGTCACAAGCATATGGGCTGTCCAAAGCAGCAACACATATTAGAGCAATCTCTTCCCTTGATATCTTACCCTGTATGTATCAGATAGGCAAAAATCATCATCCAAAGAAACTGTAGCCTTGAAGGCTTAACCAACAACCCTAGAAACTCAATTCGAGAGCAATGTAATGCTAACAGAACCCATTTGTGGGATATTTGAACATTACCATAAATTAGTACAAAGTGAGATATGATTAAAAAAATGTTGTACCGTTATATTGTCTCCCTGCTCAAAAATGAGATCTGCTCCCGCAGGCTCCTCAGTTAAGGCACATGGCCTAATGATTGCATATGGTATTCCACTTTCCCGTACTAAATCCTCCCCCTATTGCAGAATTGGCCAGCGTCAAAAAATGAAGAGCAGGCATGTAGATTTTACAGTTTCTAGCAATTTCTTACAAATAAAGCAAGATGGATATGGATTGAGGTACTAAAATAAGACAAAATTGGAACCAAGCAAATTTGAAATTGAAAATCTTTTCTTGCATTTTTATTTTGCTCTTTACTCATAAACTCATTTATTTATGTAACTAAGCAACCATAGTAAAAGTCACAGAATGACCATGAGTTGAGTTCATGACAACTTTCTATGTATCTAAAATGTGTTTCTTTTCCATTTAAATCGTATTGAGACTCTGCCTCATCTTTTCATCAATAGGAGTCACCTCTATCTTTAAATGAATTTCTTCATTTTGTATCCTATCTTTCCTTGTAACTAAGAATTCTATTTCAAATATTATTTTCTTTCCCATCTAGACACGTTCAACTTATTGTTCAAAACTCTAATAGAACCCATGCATGTCTCAAACTTTTGTTGCAATGCATCATTTCACTTGTTTATCTTATCACTTCAGTTTGGGAAGAACATGTCAAGACAACATAGAGACTTTCAATTGTCAACTGACCTATATGACAAGTTTAATTTTCTCACTTGATAGAGCACATACTTGTCCAACATGCAACTGTCTAGCCATATTTTCAATCTGCAACTAACATATGAACTTTTAATAGTTTTTTGATAAGTATATGAACTTTTAATTGTCAACCACCTATATGTGATCACTAGGGTAATCTTGTCACTTAGTACAGCACATATCAACCTGTGTTCTTTTAGTGATATTTTTTTTTTGGTCTTGATTGTCTATAAATGTGTCATTGAAACTTTCTAAACCATATTTTCCAAACTATCAACAGGAAAGGTCAATACCCAATATTTTTTAGTAAACACAGATGCTACTAAACTGATTATAATAATATTTCAATCATCTTTATGTTTTATGATTACAAGACATGTAATTGGATAAAACTGTAAGAGGCTCGACTCATAAATCATTGGGTAGAACCATAAAAGGCTCAACTCATTGATCCATGTGTAATAACTTCTTGTATTTCAATGGATAGTCCAAGTTTTAAAAGTCTTCTTGCAATTTGTTAGCAGTGGTATAGCTTTCTCCAAAAATGCATTAACCCAGTAGGCTGCAACACAAATAGTTAGATCCTTACTAAAAAGATTGCAGGTATTAATTGTAAACCTTTAACTTGAATGTGAGAATAAAACCCAATTCCTTGTTTAAGCGGACAGCAGGTGGTTGTTTGCTCAGATCAAGTCCAGGTCTGTCAGGGCGGGTAACTCCAGCTGAGCCCACGTGTACAAACCTACAAGTGACAACCAAAAGAGATAATCTAAAGAAGAAAGTCCGCCTAGAAGACCATTTACATTCAAGCATACATATTATAAATATTACAAATACAAATAAAAAAGATCAAAATGGAAAGAATTGTTAAACCTCGGACATATTGGGTCCTTTATGTATGTCCGGATGCTTGATAATGGAAGCTCAAATGCGCCTTCCACAAAAGTTGGATTCAATTTCCCATCATATTCAAACTTGCTGAACATGAGCTGCAGTGATTTGGATACATCGTCAAGAATCAAGGTAGAAAACCATGAAGCAGAAAATAAACAATAGTGATAAATGGAAGCATGCCTGCAATGATACAACATTTGTAGGGTCAAAGGGGGGAGCATCTGATACAGTTCGTGCTCGAAATATAGGCCTCAAAGAAGAAAATGGCAAGCGTATCTGGGAAGGAAAAGAGTAAGACAGCTTGAAAATTGTGATTAATTAACATTTTGCTCAAGGGGTTGGAATGTCACTCACTGACTGCCATTGGCTTGCTACAGTGTCAAAGCTTGCTGTATAACCGACAGTGTCCCAATTAAGGCTGGTGCGGATGATAAGTTTGTACCTGCGACCATCACCTTTAAGGCGAAGCTCCAAACCATCATATGCAGAAAGATCCTCTGGAACTGAAAAATTCTGAAAGAGAAACACAAGTTGTATTTCCTTTATATAAGAAAATGGACTCATAAATTTAAGTAACTCATCCCAAAAGGCCTAGAACACACATGAAGAAAAGAGAGGAAAATAAGAAGAATTGAAGGATATCCATTGGTAGAAAATGCAGGAAAGTCAGGCACAGAAACACTTTCAAGGAAACTTATTGCCCCAAAAATTATTTTTGATTCCGAGATTAAACATCATTGAAAAATGGAGCAACTTTATATTTTTGTTCCAACTTGCAAAAAAAAAAAAAAAAAAAAAAAAAAAAGGACAAATTTTGCCACAGGTAGCAAGAAAAAACCAGAGTGCTTCTACAACTACTTAAATTGCAAGTGCTCAAAGAAAAAAAAAATGCAAGTGACTCTGAGAATGTAGCACACCAATGTAATGCATACATATTGTATGTACAATAAATGAGCACTTTTAATCAACATTAAAACCATTCAGATAAGCTGGAAATAAAATGATCAAGGCCACCAAATTGAACACTCCTTTGACAGAGAGGATAGCTCACTAATAACAGCCCTCTATTAATGAGCACAAATGGAGTAATATGAATTAGGCTCATTCAGATGCTATAAGAGTCATTTGAATGAACTCATTGCATCTGTAGACCATTTGTCAGCATAGGTATAGTGAAATAGTCCAGAACAAGGGTCAGAAAAGCATATATCACACGGTAATAAGGAGAAGTCAAGATAAATCATCACATTTTACCTTTGTTCTGATGCTAGTAAAGCCACCATTGTTTGCAGTGGAAACAACACCTGGAGGAGGCACACCAAAAAATAAATATATAAATCAAAACATTTGGACATAGAAAGCTAATCACCATCGTTCTTATGGAATTACGTGCAAGAAAATAAAACATGGAAAGACGTAGGTGGAAAGGTCTGACAGGAACAACCTTTGAAAACCCCAGTCGGTCCACCAATTTCACTGCCTCTTCGGTCAATTTGAAATGAGCTTTCACTAACTCCTCCCATAACGACATCATCTAAAGCACCCCAAGTGAGCTCTGTAGAATTATTACCTGCAAATAGGAGTAGAGAGGTTAAAAAAAAAAGGTAAAAAAATAATCAGTCACAGATCATATTCATGTTTCAAACAGATACTGAGAAATACCATTTAGGATTTTGGCTGAATTGCATGGCACCAATGTCATATATTAATTGGTCACTTAAGGTCAGCCAACCCGTGGTTACCATATTTTTCTCCTAACGTAGCAGTGTATCAAAATTCTTGGCTAAAATGTTAACGAAAAATGCCAAATCCAGCAATCTGCTGAAAATGACTTTCAATTGCTTGTAGAATACATATCAAACACAATAAATTTGTAAATTCTATACACAAAAGATGGTGTTTTAAATGGAATTTCAACATTCATATTTCATGGCATCTATAATTAAAGAAATTTTGTTCTCATTTTGCTTCTTGCTGGCATATCTCATATGAACTTGAATACACTGCATTGCCTCTGTCCCTTCCCCCTTTTTTCCATTCCAATTTTTTAAGCTTCTGTTTTATTTTACTCTTATCAGTATGCTAAAAAACACTTGCTCAAATGCAGCAGCATGGTTCTAGATCAATGATTTCCTCCTAGAAAAGAGTGTACCTTCAAATCCAAAGAGTATTTTCCCCTTTCGAAGTCCAACACTTCCTTTTACAGCATTGATTAAATTTTTCATCCCAATGTATTCCACCATTTCAGGTGAATCACCTTTTATCTGCTCTCATAAATCAAATAAGGCATCACGGTTATCAAGAACCACACATTTTTATAATTTACAAAGTAAATGGAAAAAAAAAAAAAATGAAGCTTTAAATTCAAATTTAAGGAAAGTTAAAAAACACAGAATAGGCATCAGTTCACCACCTCCGGTTCAAAGAACTTGATCCCCTGTACCATAACATTTTTTTATTGTGTCAGAGATAGAAAATATGGTAGTACGCATACAAATCATAAATAAGAAGCCAAACAAATTGATGGAAAATGGGACTGACATTCTAATTGCAAAATCTACCACAAGAAACTATGACTTTTCACCATCTAAACAATTTTCATAAACATACTTGGCTGTATTTTGCCCTATCAGGAGTGTCCCCTTCCTTTGGCCCAACAATGACAGAAACAGCATTAATAACTTTCCTCACTCCTTTGAAATATTCAGGGACCAGAGTGCTCTCCTTAGTAATGTCTCCAACGATCTGGTATATTGCAGAAAAAGACACAGTTGGAAGCATGTAAGGTAAGGAATGAAAACTGAATCAAGTTTTCATATAAAATGCTCATTATATGTAATCATATACTAGAAATATCTTGGTAAGCTATAAGTTTTGCATGAATGGATCTGATTATCTTCCACCACAAAAATGATAGTGACTATCTCCTATACCAGGTACTCCAAATAAAATAAATTGAGGCAACTTAAGGAATAAATGGAAGTCTGGACAAAATGTGCAGAGTCAAATCAGTTTGATAAATCAATTTAAGTATTGTACCTATGAAGCATCTGACTTTTTCATGGTGTACTGATTTACTACTATAACTTAGGAAATTCAGCCAAAAACAGTTGAGAGTATCATTGAGTTAAATTTTTTAGAGATCTTTTTTTTTTTTTTTTTTTTTTTTTTTTTTTTTTTTTTTTTTTTTTCCTGTACTAGGAAAAGTAGCACAATCACATTTTAAGTACATTGGTACCAGACATGATTTCAAAAACTTCTGAAGATTTTTTTTTTTTTGATAAGTAAGAAGTTTTATTCCAAAAAACGCTTAAAGTGCATAAAGCATGCACTCAAAGCAAGATTACAAGAGAATGTCAGAATTATTACAAGCAAAAGACTCTAAAAACTCCCCCACTGAAGGAGAAGCCGTAAGCCCCCAAGCCCTAGACCAATCAAACAAAGAAACAAAAAAGAGCTCTATAACTTTCGCCAGAGGGGTCTCCAAGTTCTCAAAGGTGCGCATGTTCCTTTCTTTCCAAATAGTCCACATAAGGCAAGAAGGGATTAGATTCCAAACACCCGAGGACTTCTTCCCAAACCAATTCCACCACCCAACTAACAACTCTGAAACATGAAGCGGAATCACCCAATCAATCCCCACACACTTGAAGACAAAAGTCCAAAGCTGCCTTGCAAACCAGCAATGAAGCAACAGGTGGTCCACCGTCTCCTCCGCATTTTTGCACATGCAACACCAGCTGGCTAACACAAAGCCCTTCTTCTTCAAATTTTCACAAGTGAGAATCCGACCCCAAGCTTCTGAAGATTAATAACTTAAAATACACAAAATATAGTCAACTATATGGATTGACATGATTAACCCACCATAGATGCACAGAAAACTTATATCCTTCAGTGGACCCATTATGTGAGGGCCTGATTGTCAATAAATGACAGCCAGAAAACTAAACTTTCAGATCATATGATTGAATATACGAAACACACCCAAAATTAAAAAAAAATGCAACTTAAAGCAATTTTCTTATGACAGCATAAATCGAATTAGTAAGGAATAAAAAATTAAGCAACAATTTCCAATAAGGTATGAATTTTAATGGGTAGCTTGCTCACCAAGTCAATATCTGGGCCCAACATCCTTCTTGCCTTCTCTTCATTTCTGACCTGAGAAATTGCCATATGTCAACAAAAATATACAGGGGATAGGAAAATAGGCAGCTATTGTAAGCCAAAATTATTTTGAATAAGATACTATAATTTTCTGTTCTTGAATATTTCTACAACCGACTTGCAGATCTTTGAGCTAAGCATGCATTGATATACATCAAGAAAGTAAGCAGAAATACCAATACTCGGACTGGCAATCCTTTCTTCCGTAAGATGTCGACCACTCTTCTACCCACACCACCAGTAGCTCCGGCTACCAGGACAATACCAGAGGTATCCATGGCCTTCACTGGTTTACTAGGCGATGGATTGGATAGTTTCTCAATCAGAAATTCAAAGAACTTCACAATTCCCAAATATTGAAATCTTGTTAGTAAATGGAATATTCCATTGTTGGATGTGATTAAAATTTACACAGAAACCATGTCTGACCTTAGCAGGAGATGGGGGTCCATTGAAAAAATATAAAGTTTTCACAAATCTGCCAAAGTCCCAACTCTGCTTTCCGGCTTCTGCTGATATTGGACCTCTTTTAGTTCTTGAAGAGAGAGAAGCTAAGCCATGCTGGTAAACAAAGGATTGTGGTCTGTCATCAAGTTGGAGAAATGGTTTAGGAAATGGAGAGGACAGCAACTGACAATGCAAAGATCTGTTCGATAATTTTCTACCAAAATGGGATGAAGAGCCCTGCAGTGTCAATTGGTTGAGCCATGCAAATTAAAGAAGAAATCAGTGAATTTGAGGATGATGACATGATAAAAGTTCACCAACTATAACATGCAGTGAAATTTAGTTTTGTGATATATATATTTAAAAAAAAAAAAAGTGATTCCAAGGAACTTGGCTAAAAAAAGAAGAAAAAAAAGAAAGCAGAATCTATATATAAACATCTATACGTTTTTCACCCTCATGAAGTGCCATGATAGTATTTTGGCTTCAATTCATCTGTCATTTTCGAAGGACTCCTGAACAGTGTTAAGCTTGGGATTAAATTAGAAATGGATGAATGCCCAAATTAACCACAAATTATGGACATAATTGGGCAAAATATTGAAATAATATTTTGGAAGCACTTTATTAATATATATACATACAGAACACCACAAAATGCATTATAAAATGAAAAAGAAAACAGGAAATATATCTTCCTGATCTAAAATGAATAGGAATTATCATGGAACTTCACTAAAAATTTGGGAATTATTTTGGATATTCATGTTATAACTTATAAGTTACAATTAAAAGATTCCTTAAATTAGCAAATGATCGTTCATCCCAGGTTGACATTACAAACTCACTGAAACTACAACAATCCCAGATGATAAAACATACCCAATTCAATTCACCCATCATCCTTCCATATTTTAACCATTTCATGATGATTACACATTTTCACAAAACATCAAGACCATTCAAATTCTAAAACCCCCACCATTAAAATCATGTTGTCTGACTAACACTGACAGAATTGGATTAGCATAACATCAAAAAGGCAATGTTATTCACGCCCAAGTTTTTTTTTGTTTATAACTTTCAGTAATCGAATAGTTCATACAACAAAGACTACAACTTTAAATTTTGTACCAAAAAATAGATATTTAAACACTACACTATAATATATATTTTTTTTGGTATTAAATATTGGGTGTGCCGTTACCTGAAGGTTGTTGAGAATAGAGGAAGACGGAGGAGATGGTGATATCTGCATAGACCAACATTCCATGTTTTTGTGTATGTCTTTTAACCCAGAGAGAGAGAGAGTGGTAGTTGTTCTGGGTGCTGATATTTGAAGTGGAGGAGTAAATATAGACCACACACGGTCACATACATTAACAGTAACACTCGCTATACTTCTCGAATGTTTATTTATTTATTTTTTTAGGAATACATTATCTTTTAAATAGGAATAAAATTATTTTAATTTATATTCGGCTTTTTTTAGTATAGAATTTAGACTAAAGTTTACTTTTGCCCTCTAATTTAAGGGGTGTTCATTTTCACGCCCTAATTTCAAAAGTTTTCATTTAAACTCTTTAAATCTCTTTAACTTTCAAATGAATTTTTCTGTCCAAATCTGTTATTCAATTTCTGTTAAATGCCATGTGAGCCATCTAATTCAGCATTTTATTATTATTATTTAATTCTATTTAAAAAATTTTCAATAAAATTAAAAAAAGAACACATAAATTAAATTTTCTGAAAAACAAAATAAAATTATAAGCTAGACGGATTGTTCCAAAAAATGGAGATTGGTACAGGCACTGAACTTGAACTGGAAGACAAATACTAGATGATTGTTCTAAAAAAACGGAACCTTTCCTGTGTTCACTTGCGATTTTTTATTATTGATTTTCACTTACTAACAACTGACAATACATCCCTTCCATCAATTTTTATACAAAATACTTTTGTGCTAAGATATTGATATTTTGTATTTTTCAGTTACAAATCTTTTGGTTCTTAATTACAAGAATTTAGTGAACATTTTTGTTTTGATCATGATGGTATATATGCTGAGTATGAGGCAGTTTGATTTTTTCTTTTTTCGGTGAATATTGAGTTTTAATATAGTTATCTTTTACTTCGAAATATTTATATACCAAGCATTTGACTAAATGTTCTTTATATACCTTCATGTTGTAAATATCAAGCCAATCAATTGTTGATAGCCATATGATACATGAACTCACTTTTCTTTGTTTATATAATACTCTAATTTTTGGTGTTAAACAAATATAAACAACTTCAAAATCTCCTATCCAGTTGAATTTCGTGAGGATGAAACCTATGAGTTAATGTATAATCTAATGATTGGCGTCAAAAGAAATAAAATTGTTAGGTTATGTGGAGTCTGGTTTTGTCCAATCTGGTTTGGACCTGATTCAACTTAGAAGTGACGATTTTCATTTTCTCAAACATGGTAAAATCACTACAACTTCGTGGACATAATCTTAATTGTGAACCACGTAAATCTTGTGTTTTGTGATTATTTTTCTATGCATTTTTCTTCTATTTTCGTATCCCACGGTTTCATTCCTAACAAAAATTCCTCTTCTTAGTTTCAGCCACAATTGCCTAATCATGGTTGCTTTTAAGAAAAATAGCAAGCCTCTAGTTTTTTTTTTTTTTTTAATCGCGAAGAAAAAGATATATATTAGTAGTCTTGACCCTGAAGCCTTGTGCTACTCTCTCTCCCAACATGAACCATTATAAGAACCCAGCTTCTGTTCTTTTTCTTCTTTTTTTTTGGAAAAATGAGAATTTTTTTTTTACAGATAATTGCAGCCCAAGCAAGTTTGCAAAAAGTGGTGCTGAAATCTTTAGCCTTTGGAGAGTTTATCCCTCAGTTTAGCAGATCAAATCACCTATTCAACTGCCTATACGCACAATTTTATCACTTGCTTCCAGTCATCTTTTAAAAGAGCACTCTTAAAAGTAAACAATTCATAATCCAGATGCCCCCTGCAGAACATACACAAGAGATCAACTGCTAACCAACAGAAGAAGGCGTGCTTTGGAATTGCTGCAGAAACCAAACAAGATTCCACCATTCCTCAACTGGTTGCTTCCTTCTTAGCTCAATCCGAGCTGATTTACAAGTATACTCACCAGAGGAGGATAGAAGCCATTTGACTGAGGCTTTTAGGACTAGACACACCTGGAATAGAAACACTTTGAAAATCAACCAGGTTATCAGACCTGGCTGGAGGCCAATTCCAGCTCCCATTATGAAGAAACATTACTGAATTATATACCACTCTAAACCCAAGAAACCAGCTTCAGAATTGCCAGCAAGCATAAAGCTGCAATAAAAGGAAGTAAATAACTTGGTCATTCCTGCAAGCCATTGATCAGTTCAGCTTCAAAGAAATTTCCAGACCTTTCATGAAAACACAACATTTAAACCTTCTTGATAAAGATGACAACATCAAGCTAAATGCAACCCAACTGACATAATCTACAGATCCTCACTTTATAAATGGCACCCCAGAAGTAACTCGTAAGGCATATTCCTCAAACTGTGGCCCAAAAAATTGCCTCAAGAAATACTCTTCATATGGAATCCGTTGTGCAAAGAAGCGCCAAACAACAATTGCAAATGCAATTGTTGATATGGGATTACAGAGCATTATCTGAGTACCAACTGACCAGATGAAGAAACCACAGTATCCAGGATGTCGGACACATCTATAGATTCCATGAGTAATCAGTTTGTGATGCTCCTCTTGGCTAATCCTGATATGATGTGTGAAGGACTGACCAGCTGTAATAATTGCTGTTTTCCTTATGATTTCACCAACTATAACCATTGCAAGGCCCAAGTTGCTTACCCACCAGTGTTCCTTCAACCCAGGAAATAAAACAATTTCAATGAAGTACTCCAGCAATGAAAAGATCATTGCCGCGAGATAGTTTTTGCTGATCAGAAGAGATTTAAGAGTAACATTAGATGTCCCATGAATGAAAATAGCTATAATGTATTCAGAACTGTGAAAGAAGATTATTGCAAGGAACATCTGACATAACTGTCTGTAAGCTGTGTAAGTGAAGATTTCTGTCATTGTTGGCAAATAAAAGGAATCAGTTTTTGTTTCAGATTCAATGTAGTGAGACCTATAGCATATAGCTATCCTCACTGAAGGACTAGATAAAGAAACTTTCTGGTGTTAACTTCAGACCTGAAAATGATGCAGGGAGATACAACATTAATACAGAAAATTGAATCTTCAAATCTCCCCAAAGACTCCTCAAGAATGACATCTCCTGCCAAAGAGAACAAGGATCAAAACAAGAGTTTAGAGACCTTTGTAGAAAATGTAAGGACACAGAAATGTTCTAAAAATTTCTTATCCCTCATCCCCCAAACATGTATCCGCAAGGAAGCAGAATATTTACCAGGTAAACTGAATAGAGGTACCTCAGCTGTACAGGCATCTAGTGGCACAAGGAGGGTTCTTGCATTTGATTCTTACTACTCAACATAAAAGAGAATAGAATTGAATTGATATGAACCAATGGGGGGAATGGCTTTTATGCGAAAGTAAGAATAATACAGACAAAAATTCAGAAATACTATCGGGTTCAGTTTGAAATAAATGAATTGTATTTTGTCTAATACTTGGAGTTGAAACATGAAAATAGTGGACATTGATCTCCTCAAGGACCCTGGAAGCAAATGTTTCAGCTATGTTGGATCATCTATCAGTAAAGGATAAAGTGAAGAAGTACTTGAAGACTGTTCTGGAAAAATCCATGGCTATTAAAAAAAAAACATTTTTTGATAAACAATAATTGATGGCACACTATGGTGAATCAGAAATAAGTCCATAATTGTAATGTAATTTTCTGATGATTATTCTAAAGATATACTTGCTCATATTTCATAGGCACAACAAAAAGAATAAAAGAAACAAAAGGAAATCATGCACGAAAATTTGCGGATGCTTCAAGCATGCTCTCAATTTTTGTTTCAAAACTAGTTTAGTTATAAACTAAATACAAAGGCGGACCCAAGCTAAGGCACAAGGAGGACTATATATCAAATATGATAAATCCCTTAAAAAACAAAAATCATTATTGTAAACATTGCAATGGATTTGGGGCTTCAAAATCCGGTGGCATCTACATTTTAATTTGTGGAGGCCCAAAAATGCAAATACTTTCTCATTTCTAGTTTCAATTTTGCACACTAATAAATAAATAAATCAGATCACAACCCAACAATGTCATGAGATTAAGATTTGATATGAGTGAGAGATTACCTGACCATTGATGGTTTACTATTTCCAGGAAAACTTGAGCTGAGCTGAAGAAGCTCAACTTTGATCGACAACCTTCGAAAGAATACTGTATATGGGAACTGGGTATTATTGTAAAAGGACACAAAGAAGAAAGTGATCATGCTGTTTGTGCTTCTTTTTTAATTAGCAAAAGCCTCAAGTTTGTTGGTTGGTTGGAGTGGGATTTTAGGACCAAGCTATCCAAACTTTGGAGAAAATGGTTTGACTACTTTATTTATTTATTTTTTTAACACTGGCAATACATCTCTTTCCTCCAACCCAATACGTGGCAAATAAATAGACCAATTATATGTATTTTTAGTCACATGACTTTTTTAATGAGTCATGTGACTTTTTTAAATAATACATATGGATAGTCTATTTAATTGACACGTAGTGGGATGAAGGAGAATTCCTTCAAACCGGGTTGGAGGAAAACTATGTCCCTTCCATAAATTTGATTGACCACTTATCCAACTCAAAGTAAAAAGGTAATTGAGTCTCAGACGTGGTCCATCCCTTAATTCAAATACAAATCACAATCAACCTATTTAATTGCACATGGAAATCATTGGAACCCATTCACAATTCATCTAAGCATCATTAAGCCTACATTTGGCTTAAGCATTTGGATTCATAGTCCTTTATAAAAATTGCTTCAACTAAGAAAGCCCAGTTGCTTCAAGTTTCAGTTGAAAGTTGAGAGAAGCCAAATGAAAGGTCCTATAAAGAGAATTTGAACTTAGACAGAATTTAGAGAAAGCTCTGTAAGCAACTGGAAGCAATAATATTCATTATGAGAGGTATTGTAGCTATTTATACAAGGCTCTTAGTACACGATTAGTTTCTAACAAGTAATAGCTTCTTTCTAAACTTGATTTCCAGATTTCTCTATTCAATTCATGTTATCTCTCAAAAGAGAGAGCTTTCTATATATATATAGTTAAATGGGCTTAACATAACAAAAAGGCCCACAGACATAAAACTTAAAAAAACCCATTATTCTAATATCCAACACTCCCCCTCAAGCTGGAGCAAAGATGTTAATCAAGCCTAACTTGACAATAGACGACTAGAGTAGAGAAAGTCCCACGGGTTTAGTAAATACATCTGCAATCTGTTCTGATGAAGGTACGAAAGATGGAATTATAATGTCCAGACCGAATCTTTTCCCGAATAAAGTGAATATCCACCTTCTATATGCTTTGGACCGTTCATGCAGAACAGAATCTGAAGCAAGCATAATAGCAGATTTATTATCACAAAACAACTTGAGATGAATCTGTTTTCCATAAAGCCTAACTCATTACATATAGATCCGAAGCCACAAGAATTTCACATGTGCCCTTGAGCCATAGCACGATATTCAGCTTCAGCGGAAGATCTAGAGACAACTGCTTGCTTCTTACTTTTCCAGGAGATAAGATGATTACCATAGAAAGTACTAAGTCCAGTGGTAGAGCGCCTATCGGTTTGAGATCCAGCATAGTCAGCATCTGTAAAGCATGATAGTCCTGATTGGTGACCAGCAGAGTAGAATAAGCCAAGGCCAGGACTAGTCTTAAGATATCTCAATATATGATAAACTGCATCCAAGTGAGCTGTGCGAGGAGCATGCATAAACTGACTGACAACACTCACTACAAAGGTTAAATCTGGTCTAGTGTTTGTCAAATAAATCAAACGGCCAACCAAACGTTGATACATAGATGGATTGGGAAGTAAGTCACCAGATTCAGTAGAAAGCTTCAGATTTGGATCCATAGGAGTAGAAGCAGGTCGGCATCCTAACATACCAGTATCTTGAAGGAGATCTAAAGTGTACTTTCGCTGAGAGAGGGAGATCCCATTACGAGAACGAGCAACTTCAATGCCAAGAAAATATCTGAGAGAGCCCAAATCTTTTACATCAAAAACTTTACCAAGATCTTGTTTTACCTGAGAAATACCTGGGGCATCATCCCCAGTGAGAATAATGTCATCCACATATACCAAGAGGATGATACAGCAACCATCAAGGCGTCGGCGGATGAAACAAGTGTGATCAGAATGGCAACGGACAAACTCCATAGACAATATGACTTCACTAAAACGGCTAAACCAAGCCCTAGGCGATTGTTTCAGCCCATAAAGTGACTTACGAAGGCGACACACCTTCCCAGCATACTCCCTCCTCAGCTCGAAATCCTGGAGGAGTATCCATATAGATAGTCTCAAGTAAATCACCATGGAGAAAAGCATTCTTGATGTTCCAGTTGGTGAAGAGGCCATGAATGAGAGGCTGCCAAAGATACAAGGAGACGAACAGAAGTCAACTTAGCAACAGGAGCAAAGGTAGCACCAAAATCTTTGCCAGGAACCTGGGTAAAGCCCTTTGCAACTAGACGAGCCTTATACCGATCAACAGAACTATCAGCCATATACTTTATCCGTAAAGACCCACTTACATCCCACTGTTTTCTCACCAGCGGGTAAAGGGACAAGCTCCCATGTCTGATTAGCCTGTAAGGCATTCATTTCTGCTTGCATGGCGGTAACCCACTTTGAGGATCCTGAAGAGCCGCAGACACAGACCGAGGAATAGAGACAGATTCAAGCTTCCCAATAAATGCCCGATAAGAATCTGAAAAGGCCAAAATAAGAGATATACTGAGGAAATAGCGGTGATTAGTACTGCTAAGCCAACCAAACCGGGAAGGAGCTTGGCGAACACGAGAAGGATAACGTGAGGTGGGTGGAGGTGGTGTAGAAACTAGAGGAGTAGGAGACATACCTGAACCTGGGTCCAAAGATGAGTCTGGCAGGGGAGACTGAGTGCGAGGGCGACGAGTGTAAACCTGTAGGGGAGGAGGAGACCCCTGGACGGTGGAGAAGAGGACTCGGGAACCATGGAATCAAAAATAGGGACAGGACGAGCAAGAGGAGAGGTAATTTCTATGGAAGGAGAAAGGTCAGATACCTGCAAAGTAGAATGAGTGCAATAGAAAGGAACGTCCTAAAAAAAAGTCACATCAAGGGAATGATATAAGTGTTTAGATACAGGGTCATAGCATCTATAGGCTTTGGACATAGCTGAGTATCCTAAAAAGATGCATTTAACAGATTTATTATCCAATTTAGTACGATGAGGACTACGATTTTGGACAAAACAAGTACATCCAAACACGCGAGGCAAAATCGAAAATAAAGTACAATCAGGCTTAAGAATTTGAAGAGGAGCCATACCATGCAAAACTCGACTAGGAGTGCGGTTTATTAGATAAACTGCAGTGAGAACAGCCATATGCCAATACGACTTGGGTACATGCATGCCAGAAAGAAGACATCAAACAATAGACATGATATGACGGTTTTTTCGTTCTGTCACACCATTCTGTTCTGGAGTGTAAGGACAAGAAAGTTGTTGCAAGATACCCTTCTGATTAAGTTGGGAACAAAAACCATCAGAGATATATTCACCACCATTATTAGAACGAATAGCTCGAACAACAGTGTTATATTGAGTTTTGATCATTTGTAAAAATTGAGTAAATAGTGGGAGCACATCAGATTTCTTTTTAAGCAAATAAACCCACGTACATCTAGAATGATCATCAATAAACGTTACATAGTAACGATGTCCGGAAAAAGCCATAACTGGAGAAGGTCCCCATACATCAGAATGAATAAGATCAAAAATACTGGAAGTACGATGCATGCGAGAAATATAACTAGTACGAGTGTGTTTAGAAAGTTCGCAAACCACACATTGAAATTTATGATCCTTACAAGTTTTTATTAAAGAAGGAAATAACAGACGCAAATACTGAAAATTGACATGTCCTAAACGAGCATGCCACAGGGTCAAAGTTTTTAAAGAAAACACATTAGAATTAGAATGAGGCAAAATTGAATCCTAAAGGCCGGATGTAGGTGGAGGCTCCTCAAAATAATATAACCCATCGCGCTCATATACCCTGCCAAAGATCTTCTTCGAATTCAGGTCCTATAGCAAGCAATGATATGATAGGAATATAACAACACAATTGAGACTCTTAGCAAGACGGCTAACAGATAAAAGATTAAAGGCAAAATTGGGAACATGAAGAACATATGACAACAAAATATCTGATGACAAAAACACATCACCCTTATGACTAATGTGGGAAGTGGAGCTATCTGCAAGACAAACAGATTGTGTAATAGGAATAAGGGGTGATGAGAATAAAGACGGCTCACCAGTCATATGATTATTGGCTCCTGAATCTAGAACCCAAGTAAGTGCTTTAGATCTAACATGACAAGCAGTAGGAGTACCTATAGCAATGGTAGCAGTTGCAGCTGTAGGTGTATGTTGAGAGATAGACACCTCGGAGGAAGCAAAATCTTTTCCATTTGAATCACCCATAGTCCAAAAAATAGCCAGCAACACGGCAAGAAGCAATAGCCACCAATACGACTAACCCACCAGAAAAATTGCCACCCAAACTTGTCAACCCCAAACGATCACAAAGTATACCAAAAATGCTTAACACATAGCAACAACCATCACAATTCCAAAGGTGGAGCTAGAATCACCCATAGCTCCTAAATATCCACAAGAAGCACACAAAACAGGACACGACTGACCCACAAACAAAAAAATGCTACCAAAACTAGGCAGCCGCAAACGGTCACAAAGAGCACTAAAAAAAATCTTTATCACGTACCAACAGGCAATAACACCAAAAACAACATGGCTGTCCCAACAAAAAAAAATAAACAAGCCTACCAATAATAGCAAAAACGATCACAACTACAACAAACCCTTTGATCACATATCAATAGTTTCAAAAAGATCACAACAGCAGCAATAACTCACAAAGACAATCAACAAAATGGGTTCCAGAACACTGAACATCCATTTTAGCACATCGTAAGAGTAGCAACGACTAGTAACAAACCTCAAGAGAGAAAAATTTTTTTGAAGCAAAGATCAGTGGGACGGCGGCACAAACGGCTTAAATCACGCCTCGGTTGCGCTGTCACGGAGCCGACGCTGACGGGGGCTGCTCAGCCCGAGTGCTCAGGCTAGCCCAAAGGCTGGTACGGTGAGTCCAAGGAGGAAGGTGTGTTTCTGTTTGGGTTTGTGGGTTATCGGGGTGTTTGGGCTTATGGGTTATTGGGTTACTGGAAACAAATAGAAAAGAAAGAAAAAAACGTTACGGTGAGGCTCTGATACCAACTTGATTTCCAGATTTCTCTATTCAATTCATGTTATCTCTCAAAAGAGAGAGCTTTCTATATATATATATGTATAGTTAAATACTATATATATATATATATATATATATATATATATATATATATATATATATATATATATATGTATAGTTAAATGGGCTTAACATACCAAAAAGGCCCATGGACATAAAACTTAAAAAAGCCCATTATTCTAATATCCAACATCTAACACCTTCCAACATTTTCTAACAGTTTTGTAACACCTTCTAACAGCTTCCAACAGTGTTGCTAACTGACTAACAACTGATGTACAATGTTCAAACTTCAAAAAACGCTTTAAGATTGTAAGGTCCTATGATATCGGGGGTTTTACCCCAAATTAGCTCTGCAAATTGTTGGTAAACCTTTTTAGTAGGATGAGCAGAGTCAAAGAACACATGATCAGTCGCATTTTCACATAATTTGTACTCTTTTATTGACCCCTTTCCTCCACAACTTGGAATTCCACTAAATGGACCAATTCCACAGCATGCACTTTTCCCTTCTTTGAAACCTTCCCAACATAATTAAAACAAATATGCTATTAGTTTATTACAGAAATAAAATACAAAAGTACTACAACTATACTAAAATATATTTAGTACTATGAAAATAACAATGACATACCAAATTTTGAAGGGTTGTCTATTCTTTCACTAAGAAATGTGTACAAATGTGCTATGGAATATTTGAATCCTTTGAGCTGGCTCTCTAGCTTTGGAAGGACTTTAGAAAGCACTTTGTTATGTAGTTGTACTAGTGCATTAAGTTTATCCTTGCATATTGCACTTGTCTTCACTGGTATAAGTGCTTTTAAACGTGGGACACAACCCAAAGGCGGCAAGCCTAGGAATACAAATTTTCTTCCTCCTGTCTTATACATTTCCTAACAAATAAAAGTATACTTATAAGTTATAACCAACTTTAAAATAAAAACAAGAATAATCTAATACAAATTTGTTCTAAATATTGTATAAAACAACAATTTTTATTACCTTGATTACGGTTGTCAAGTTGCCAATCACCATATTTACATACTCTTCTTGTAAGTGAGATTGAAGCACACTGGAGTTTGTGATGAAGGGGACAGCATAATCATTGATTCCTACGCTATGTAAGTAAACAGCTTTGACCAGCAACGCCTTGGCTTCTTTTTCACCTATTTTTTGCCTCAACATAGTCTCTATGTTCTTGAAATAACTGAGTTGAGTGTGTAGGTCTATCACCTGATAAGGAGGGGGGAAAAGAACAAGAGGTAGGTAGTTGACCATGAGAAAAAGTGAAGATGCTTATGTGTTATGTCTCAAAATATGATGCAAAATATAATAAAGAGAGCTTATATTTTGTCAGTAACATGTCCAGGTATAAAACAAAAGCCAACATAATCCAATAGAAGAGTATACCAATCCTCGACGAGTTTCAACTAGAGCACCAGCTCCTGCTGATGCAAAGTTTACCCCATCAATGTACCGATTATAACCCGGATGTAGATATGGTGGAATTGGTGGCAAGTTTGCATACTCTGCTGCAATAATGAAAACAATATGTTAGTGACATTGACTGACCTAATTTATAAGGAGAACCAAAATCTGAATCACTATTCTCTCATTTTATTGTAAAAATCGAATTTATAAAACATAAAAATAAAAAACCTATATCTTACCAATGAAATCTGGAATTAGACGGCCATTAGAAGCTCTCCCAGTTGGGTACTTGAAGAAGCTCTCCCCATAAGGCCAAAAATTTACTTGTAAATCAATAGTGGTATTGATATAATTATTATTTCCAGCATCAAATGCTGAATCCCCAAAAACGAATAAGGGGACATGTTCCTTTGGCAGGCAGATGTCACCAAGGCTTTGAGCTGGGATAAGAATTGTTGCATACAAAACCAAGAAATAGAAATAACTCATTCTTCCCTCGTACACCCACAGTCCTGTTAGGAATAAAGACAATATTCCTAGAGCTTGTGAGATGCAAAAATGGAGAAGGACACGCAAAAGAAAAATGGAGAAGTCGTGAGGGATTTTACTCAATAACCTATTTTTTACAACTATTTTGCAAACAAAAACACTGTTTTATAACTATTTTGCTGAATAGCCTTTTGTTGAACTCGTCTCTACAAGATATGCCCAATCAAAACAGTGATATGCCTATTTTGAGAGTTTGAAATAAGAGAGGGACAGAGATTTGAGAGTTTGAAAATATATATTTTTTTGATTGGTAACAAAAAGATTTTATTAAAACAAAGCTACAGATTGTGCATAAAGTATGCACAAGAGAGCTTCTAAAGAATTACATCATTAGAAATAGAAGATAATGCAGAAATAAAAGCAGTAACAGTCAAGATAGTAGAATAGCCCGACACTTTAGACCACTCAAAAAGATTAGACACAAAGCAATCCTGGAGTTTGAAAATATATGAGAGGGAGACGAGTGATGTTGCGAGTTTAATTGGTCTCTTTTTATAAGGACTAGTTTTGAGGCACATATAAATCTTTATTAGAGAATATTTAAAACAAAAAATATCGTAATTCTATCACATCCTCCTTTAATTTAAAGCTAATTATCTCTATATCATTAGAATGAGCAATAATAATTTGTTAACAACAAAATTACTCTAAAGAGTTTGTCAAGTGGATGCTAAATGCAAAATCAAGAGTATATAATTTGTATTTTGAAATAAGAGCATGTCATTGTATCTCCATGACAATTAACAATTGCAATGACTACTCCATTTGTTTTGGTAGAGATATGATGATACACTCCCATTTCAAAACGCAGACCATGACAGTTTATCTAAAAGAAGAAGGCAACAATGCTACTCTGATTAATTATCATGCTCCATTAAAATCCTTCCCACTGAATAAAACCAAAATGCTATCCTATTTCCAATCAGGATTACAAAAACCCATGTTGACCTCAACAACAACAGCATATTGATGCAAATGCACTGGTCCCACAATCAAATAACAAACAAAAGAGTATAGAATTTGATCTCAACACTATTAAAAGAAAGAGTATAGCATTTTATCTCAACACTAGTAAAAGCATTCTGTCTCTTCAATATTATGGCTCATTATGGTCTCTGTGTTTTATGTCTGCAAGTATATGCATTAAACAAACTTCCACAAACAAAGTTTAGTGTTTGTGGCATCTAACATACTACAAATGTAAATAGAAAAGGTCCAAGAGCCCCTCATAAAATGTCATCAGGATGATACATCTTTCTTCTTTCGCAGGTGTGAGAAATTTGTTTGTTACCATGTGTACAATTATGTATATGTTGTCTCTTTCTCAATCTCACCAATCACCAAGCTGTTGTGTTTTCATTATCTTATGCTCCATTGGCTTATTATTCTTTAAATTTATCAATGTCCACTTCCGAAAACCCATCTTCATCATCATCTTTGCCTGAGAGTACTAGCCCTCCACAAAGAGTTCAATGTGTCTGAACGACTTGTTCAAAAGTTTTATGATGCGTCTGAATTCGACTTTGATTATGAGCAAAGTGGACTGTGGTCTCCTCCGATACAGAGGAGGGTGTTCATGAGCTCCCCTGGAAAAATATTCACCGAGCAAGAAATGCTTGCAAAACTCAGAAAAGTCATGCATACTCGTCGTAGAAGAATACACAAAGTTTGTTTCAATGTATAGAGCTATGTATAGAGCTACTCTCCCTTACTCTTTTTTATTAATTCTTGAGCTAGCTTGGGAGCTTTATTATTATTATTATTTTTTAAAGTTTTTGATACATATGGGCTTGTTTTGCAGGCATTAGTTTGCTGCTTCTGAAGAAGATGTTGAAGGAACTTCGTTTCCAAGAATGGTGTAATTTACCAGGTCAAAGTTCAATACAAAATGAGCCCAATTTATTATTATTTTTGTAGGATTCTTTTACTGTGTGATGTAAGTGTTACAATGTCTAGAAAGAAACACAAAGAAAATATATTTTGCATGCCTTTCTATTTTTCCCTCTTAATCTTTATCTTTATATATGTTAAAAAGCCAAGGCCTTTGCTTGACCTTTTTTAATCTTGGCAAGTCAAGCTCTTTGCATTTGCTATAAACTGGCTCTGAACATTGCTTCAAACTGCCAATTAATTTCCTCATGAGTGATGGCAAATACATCCAGGCAAGTATTAATTCATTGATTGGAAGTGAACTTAAATCACATTGCAGCTAGATTTAACTCTATGTTCTATTAGATTTAAAGGACTCAGCTGCCAGCATCAATTTTGTTCTTACGTACTATCTATAGAAGAAATAGTAATTTAAGATCTTAGGAGCTATAGCTTGGCTTGGACAGCCACTTGATGCCATAAGCCCATAATATATGATATATCCAGTTCATCAATCATTGGGCCATTATTATGACTTCTTCTATATCATCCGTCTTGTTAATAATTCCTTCAACCAAGGTCTGAAGCATTAATTGCTATACTTAGAAGGGATAGTTTTTAATGAATTACACCAAAGATTTTTGTACTTCTGTGTGTAGACACAAAGGGTTGTGTACATAGAAGGTTATTCTTTTCATAGAAAGAATCTAGGTTTGGAGGGAAAAAGGAAGATGTGAAATAAACTTTCCCGTTATAGATCATATCAAAATACACGGTTGCTCCTAAGGGTTGTTTGTTTGGAGGGAAAAGGAAGAGGTGAAAAGTGAAAACTCCTTTCCTTTCTCTATTTGGTTGGAAGGAAAATGGAGGGGGAATCCTAGGCCCGTATTATTTTGCTTTCCAAATCAGGCGAAGAATTGGAAGGAAAAAGCGTGAGCTGATCTCGATTGATTGAGATTCGTTTATTTTTAATTTCAAACGATGAAGTATATTTCTCGATCAATCGATGATTAAGTTTAGATCAATCGAGAAAAACCTCGATCGATCAAAATTTAAAGTTTTTCAATCAATCGAAAACGTATTTTTCATCCGCCTACTTTTCTTTCCACCCCCTTTTCCTTCCCTCGCCCCCCCCACCCCCCCAAACCAAATGTTGCCTAAATTTTAGCTCATGAGAGATTTTAGCTTTGAACTTTAAAATAATTGTTTTTCCTTTAGACGATGTGCCAAACTAAAAACTAATATGTCATTACTCTGTTAGACATATTAGGGACTAAGAGCGATTACTTTAAGTTTGTTAAAGAAAAAAAACGTTTTACATTAAGTTATTACTTATCTATAATCTATATATATATTAAAGCAGAAGACGTTGCCATCTATCTGCCATTTGGCATGTATGGCAACGTCTTCTGCATGACACGTGGTAGCTTAGTTGGATAAATACTGCCACGTATTTGCCATTAATCTATAATAAATGAAAAAAAAAAAAATGTAATGCCCTTAAATGTGCAATATTAAATGTGAACTATTAATTCCACTAATTTCCTATATTCATACTTCAAAAATTATCTGGTTTCACCAAGAGAAAAAATAAAATAAAATAAAATAACTTATAAATAATGAAGCTTTAATAGTGTATATTATTGCTCCTTAATTGTCACGAGTTAATATGTGTCAATATCTATCTATATAATATATATGGCAATTAATTATTTGAAACATAAAAAATGTCCCTTCAAATTTCTTCTTCATATATATATATATATATATATATATATATATATATATATATATATATTAATTTTGAATTTCTCATTTGCAAATCAGTTTTCCAAATCATTCATATTCCATGACTTTGAAATTGCCAAAAATGTCAAATGACCTTATATATATTTTTTTAACCCATTTATTTTAATCCTTAAACACAATAGTTATAATATGTTGTTTCAAATATGCATTTAAATTACAACTTGGACATTTGGCCCAGTGGTCATTTTTCTCCCCAAAAAGTCTCACCCTTCTGTGAGGGTGTGAGTTCAATTCCCGAGATCCACAAATCGTTTAGAATATAATTTTACGACGTATGTATATTTTACATTCAAAATATTTTTGCTTGGTTAAGTTGTAATCCTTTATTTTATGCAACCAAAAATGCCTTTTTTTTTTTTACAATTTCTGATACTATCTGATTGCATATAAAATTTAGTTTGACTTGATCTTTTTATTTTTATACAATTGGATATGCTAAATTGCGTGGTAAGTATATGTTTAATATATATTTTGGAGGGGAAGTGTTAAGCATAAATTATATTTCATCACTCATATTGGAATTGATGAGGCAACATTCAAATTATCTTAGATTTAGGACATCAATGAACTATCATTTAGAGATAACCAAAAAAGGCAATTGTAAATTTGTTTTAGGGGCAGAGGAATAACATCTTAACATTTTTGTTCTCTGTGTTAAATTTTCCTAAGATACGTATTAGACTTAAGATGACATTGTCATTTTTATCTTCGTCGACCAATTTGTTATAGGATAGACTTCTAAGGTCACAAATATTGTTTCTAGATCTGTGATTATTAATAAGCAAGAAATTACCCAAAAAAAAAAAAAAAGAGAAACAAAAAAAGTCAAAAAATGTATAGATGGGATAAATATGTGACAAATTGAAATAAGGAACCTCTGAATATTTGGAATCCCTGTATGTAACAATTAAGGTTCACCAAAGTGATTAAAATTCATAAAAGATGTGAAGTGAGTTTTTTTTTTTTCTTTTTCTAAGTGAATGTAACCCCGAGATATAAACCCCCATTGAAAGGAATTGATGCAACTAGGCTAAAAAGTTATTGGTAGTTATCTTTATAGCCTTAGTTTAATACATTTGATGAAATATAAGAAGAATCATTTCTATTTTTAAGCGCAAAAAAAAAAATTATTTACATTTTCTATTATACGCTTTTCTTTTCTTTCTTATTTTTTTTCCTTTTCATTATTGTTATTATTTCTTCCCTCTTCTTGGTTAAGTTGCTTTGTTAGGAATATATTTATAGAAAAACAATAAAAAAGAGCCGCGCACTGCGCGGGTTATAATCTAGTATATAAATTAAAACCTGAAGCAGAGAGAAATTTTTTACCCTTCTCGAAACATCGCCACGTAAGAATCTCTACTCCAACATACTTTCAGCTCACTCTTCTCTCTCCCTCACTCTCTCTCTCTCTCTCTCTCTCTCTCTCTCTCTCTCTCTCTCTCTCTCTCACTCATAGGCTAAGCCTCTTCATCTCCCAACCCTTCATCTCCTTTGTCTTTTCATCTCCCATGCCTCTTCCCTACTATTTTCTTTCTCTTCCCCGACTCTTAACCTCCCTCTCCATTTTTCTTTTTTCATACCCATTAAATCACCAATTTACCCAATTGATTGCACCTCATTGATTGCCCAATTGATTGCTCACCGTTACTTTGCCTCACTCATCTACCCATTCTCCTATTTAAACCTATAGTGCCCACTCCCCCAACAACTGCTGATGTTGTGCTTGAGTTTTGTTTTTTCTCCCGATGGTTGTATGGTGGTTCGTGTTTGAAAGGTGCACCCTTTATCCCTTTTTTTTTTTTTTTTTTTTTGGATTTATAGGTTTAGAGCCTTAGCTTTTGGGTTTGATTTTTGTGTTTTGTGGAATGGTAAAATTGGATTTGTGTGTTTTGTAGAATTGGTGCCTTCTAGAGGAAGGACAATATCACGTTCTATGAGATATGTGATACAACCAGTTCTAAAGTTGTGGATACAAAATCATTGACAGCCACTGAATGTAATTCAATGACTTTTGCACCTTATGTTGAAAATGGAGAATTTGACGACATAACAAAACTCAAGAAAGAAGAAAAAACTTGGATAAGGCAGCTGAGATACCTTATGATTTAGGATAGATTACTTTTACTATTGTATTTAGTTTACTATTATTGGTGAATTTTTTGTTTAATCTTTTAAATATTATGTTAGCTACTATCTTGGAAAAAAATCTGTTTAGCCATAAAGCAAGTTCAGTATATGATGCTGATATTCTTAAAGTTTGCAAATAAATTCATTTGTTTTACATATGGATTTTTATAGCCATAAACATGCTAAAACTATTTGATGCAATCCTTCCCTAAGCATATTCTTGCTTTTCCTATGTAGTGGGTTAGGAAAACTTTTCTCCAACCCATTTTCGCAACTAATATCCCAAATATTTTCAATTACAGATTTTTTTTAGAGGAGCCCAATGAAAAGGATTTGAAATTTTATTAATAAAATGTCTCTATTAAATTTTATTAACCCCACATGAAAGCATTATTATATCAATAGCATTGGTATGAAAATAAAATCAAACCAAATAATTGAAATAATTCTTATTGACTTTATATATATAAAATATTTTTACTTCTTCTACATTCATTTGTTTAATAAAAAACAATAAATTCCATTCAACAATCAATTTAAAAACCGTTGAGGTATCACCTTTATGATTTATATAACCACTTCTACCATCTAAAGACTAATATAACCACTCATGGAGCATTTACAAATCCAACCATTATCCCGATTAATTCCATTATTAAATATTAAAACCTAATAAATTAAAGTAAATGATAATTACTTTAAAACCAATCATTTAGAATTCCGTTTTAACACTTAATAGAAAAACTTTAGAACAAGTACCATAAGAATGACCACAATAATGCCGTATGAAACAATAAAAATTAAAGCAAATAATTCAATAAGAGCTTTACTTTTTACCATGTACTAATATTACCCTGAACTTTCATTTTTGTTGGGCCACTGTTCCTCAAATTTTTACCATGCCTTTTACTCTTGCTAAAACATATTTTTATGTGTTAACAAGTTAGAACAACCAACAAATGATTATATGTGGCAAAACTACAATCAGCTTACAGTGTTCTTAAAAGCATCAATTTGGCCAAACTAATGTAGCATCATGTAATTCTATGGAATGATGAAATCATACTAATTCATGAGTGTTTTTTTAGCTGGCAACAAACAAGCAAACTACACTGGAACAACAACTACTACTTGAAGCTAACAAAGAGGGCGAAAGAAACACAAAATATGGACTTGCGATTGCTTTATTATGCAAATGAAACGAGGGTGGAAAACTAACTACTTTTATTGATACTACACCAATCCAACGGAAAACATGCACTCCAGAGTTGTCATCAGATCCTTTAACATACTACTTCTGGAACAAACAAACTTTTATCTGCCAAACAAACAAGCATGCAAAGAGAATGGAATTGGCCTTTGGGACCGTGATTGCCTTTACCTTTATGGAAATGAAGAATTACATGTCATATGCAATACGTATTCAATTGACTTGGAGATATACCGGTTTACTTAAGAAATCAATCAATAATACCACTTAAAAACTTCTCCAATAATAAAATATTATGTTACCTCAAATTTGATTGTGTCTTGCTAAAAACCCTACAAAAACTTAAATAAATTGACCAAAGTAGAATACAATATGAAAAGGTTGTAAAAAATACAAGAACATTGATTAAGCTCATTACAAAGTGATAAAGTAATTACTTATTCCGCACATCGCGTGGGTTCACGACTAGTTAAGAATTAAAAGTGATCATTTTAAATTCCTGGATTAAAATGACTTATGGGCTAACATTTTGAGACCGACAATATATTTTGGCAAATCATACTCTTTATAAGAGTATAAGACTATAAGCACTTTAAAGTTTAAACCCTTTTAACAACGACAACTGCTGTCTGGCAAGTTGGCAGCAAGTTTTCAATATTGAATCCAAAAAGTGCCACTGTGGCGCCAAACCGGACTGCCACTGATATATACAGATACAAAAGAGTACTCTACTAAAGTTGATTTTCACAGCTTTAGGCATTTCAAAAGTTACTGCATACAAATTTATAGAGATATATAATTTATATTCTATGATATATTTCCAAAATTTAGGGAATCTGGTTAACGATATGGTCCTTAATTCATGCCAAATATTGTATTTCTTCACAAAACTATGCAATAAAAGTGCTTAGCATGATGCATGAAATGAGTGGATATATTGTCACCAAAGTCTTGCTAGCCACTTTCCCCAACTTCTCATTCTACCAGCTACAATACACATCTCTTAGACATGAAACCATTTAAACTAAATTAAAAGTCTCTACTTTGAGCACCAATAAGGCATATGCAAATCTACAAAAGCAATGCTTGCATGCTACAATACAAGGGAACATAACAGCCTGACTAATCTCCATGCAGAATCCCATGATTTGTCATTTGTCTTGCATGCATGTGGAAACAGTGCATTACAACTTCTAAGTGCTAACATCACTTGCTGCAGTCTGCTTGATACAAGCTTTTAACAATTCAAAGTTTTTGTACATACCAAAATGTCTTGTTTTAGTATAACGAGGCGATCGAGGCAAGTTAAAAGGCAAAGTATAGATTCTTTTTTACAGCCTAAACTGGACAGAAAGAGAGAGAGGACTAGAGCCTAAATGCATTTTCCCTACACATATATTCACTGAAATCAGAGAAAGCTGATAGCCTCAGTTATAGCAGGTTGCTCGAGTAAGCAAAGCACTTACACAATGGGATGCCCATCAAGATGCTGAGAAACTATAGTATGAGTATGTAACTTTGTCCCATTCTATAGCTGTCCAAACTTTAGAAAATTCACATGTTTTACTACGATTTTTTTTTTTTAAATTCTTTTTTCAATAAGTAAACAAAAAAATGGTATCAATGATTGACCCATGTGAAAACCATATTGTACTGATCTCTACTTACTACACCTCAGTAAATTGTGAAAAAAAAAGGCGAAATTTTTGTGTCTCCAACATCACAATTCTTGTTCGGAAAGGTAGGGGGTGGTCAAGGCATAATTTGATCCAGTTGTATCGTGTTTTTTCGTTTTCTTTTTCATCTCTCTGTTTTGTTTTTGCTTTTTTATTTTTACCATGGATGCAACTTTCTCCCACAGTCCTTACAATCACCAAACAGGATGCCCCAGCAATTGCATGCTCACAGGCCCTTCCAGTATAGCACTCCACCCAAGATTTGCATAAGGTCGAGCCACTGACTGTAGCACATACTGATTGGTCAATTTATAGTACCTCAAGCATTTCTCTTTCTATTTTAGCCAAAATCTTATGTCAATGACATACAAATATTCTAATGCTTAGGAGGGTCAGTGAGTGACAAATGACAAATTTTTTTTCAATAATATTGCACTTTTGCATCTTGATTCTTGAATTCCACGTTGCCATAGTCAACTATCAATCCATTCAATAAGTATACAAAAAAAGCCCAGCATTCCTAACACTCTCTATCTGTGGCCAAACCATAGAACAAAGACCAGTCAGTCTATCCTAACAGACAATCTCCTGGTTAACCCAGTGAATGCTGAAACTGTGCCCTAAAGAAATATTTTAAATTGATTGGTTCTCAATTTATTGGAAAACGAGTAAGCTAAGAGGGAAAGTGGAATGAGTGGCAAAAATTTTCCCTGAGATGAAAAGGCATAGAAGGAACAAGAAAGTTGGGAGGAAGCTTGAAACACCTAGGAAGGAACATAACAAGAAACAAATTTCAAATTGCTAGTAAAAGGATAATGAAAAATATGTTCTCTATCATTTGTTTGTTTTCACAATTAACATAAACTAGTTGCAAACCCATGCGATACAGGGATTATTGAAAAACAATGG
This sequence comes from Fagus sylvatica, assembly GCA_907173295.1. Lineage (NCBI taxonomy): Eukaryota > Viridiplantae > Streptophyta > Magnoliopsida > Fagales > Fagaceae > Fagus > Fagus sylvatica. The sequence continues at coordinate 30,441,084 of OU015767.1, forward strand.
TACAATCAGCTATTATTGCACAGAATCCGAATTTTCTCAAGGCTCACCAATCAAACATTATAACTAAATGGAGAAGGCCCAAGAGAGGATCCTACATGGCACAACAGGAGAAGAGCAGAATTACAGTCTAAAGCTTCCATATGTATAGTATACATATGCATACACACATGACAATGTACAATCATTCTGTAAAACTTTCAAATGTAAGTTGGTATTTTCAACTATCTCATATAAAGCATATGTGAGTTGGTATTTTCAACTATCTCATATAAAGCATCTATACCTAGACATCGTTTGAATGTAAAGCTGAATTATGCTTATATTTCCTTTCCATGCTTGTATGTTTCTTTTGAAGCCCTCTGCTTTGTGCTCTGTAGGGATTAATACACCCGCATTAATCAACAGGAGTATAAGCGTAGTAGTCAAAGAAATCCTCAATCTGCTTTACTAGGTTAATTAATAACCGCAACAAGCATGAAGAAATTATGTGCATAATTTAACAAAGTTTTATATGCATGTGGAACTAATTAACTGTGTGTGGAATAGGGTAGAAAATTGAAGTGTACGGTCCCAGACTTTCTTTTTAAATGCTTACACAGATTTGAATACGAGACTTTACATGATACATAAATATATGATCACCTTCACATTACTTACAAGGTTATTTTCAAAATTGGACCAGCTTGAATTGGCATCAGACTGGAACAGAACTTTGTTCTAGGAATTCTTTCCCTGTAATGCCATCCCTTAGAGTTTTAAAGTATATGTTGTAGTCCTTCTCTGGAGGTGGGTTTTCAGGGTCCACTGTAAAAGGCTCACTAAATGGAATCACACTTTTCACCTGCATAAGACACAGAAGTATGTGATAATGTCCAAAACTCCAATAAGAAAAGGGACAATGTCCAAAAGTATATCTTGAGCACTTATATTCACAAGTGGAACTTAATTAAGCTCAAGAGTAAATAAGTGACACAAAAGCATTCTCCCAATTTCAGGCTTTCAGCTCATCCAAACATTCATAGTCAGTCATCTTTGATCCATTCATAAAAAAGTTCCATGCTAAATCATTTGAAGTTAGACCTGAAGGCACTTGTACTATCTACTGGTAGTGACAAATCTGAAGTAATCATGTAATTGTAAAAGGATTCACAGCCTTTTATATTGACAGAAGGAACTGCATTCCATTTTTTAAAATTTTCGTCCTGTGTCCTAAATTTCACAATAGTGTTGTAGTTAATCTTCCTAATTTTTTTTTATACTCAATTTAGAATGATAAAATTCCCACCTTTGAGTCATTCAAATGACTAAACTCTAAAACATAGAAGGAAGATCATTATAGGATTGGATAACAAGAACCTTTGAGCTTGAATTCCAATTTCGCAAAAACTTCTGCACTATGTTCTGTGATATTATAGGATGGATAACAAGAAACTTTGAGGCTGAAGTCTAACTCTGTAAAATGATTTGCAACGTAATCTGTGATATCACTGTTGGAATCGGCAATTATGATTATAGATGTTCCATAAAGCAGTAATAACATAGAATCAGAAGCAGCTCACCCCCATCTATGAAGCGGCTTACGAACAAAAACACATAGTAATTTATAAATTGCATACCTTCAAAATTATATTTAAATTTCTATGATATTCAGACAAAATGGTACTGCTACAACCATCCACAGTCCTTTACAAAAACTACTATAAATTAGTTTTTACTCCAAAAAGGGGGGAAAAGAAATAAGAAAAAGGAAGGAAGTTCAAAGTCACAAACTCAGTTTACATTATTATAATGTGATTCTGTGCGACATATCATATACAAAACTACAAGCATTTTAAGTAAACCTTGCTCTTCTATCAAGATGCTACATGCACAACGATTAATGCCAAAAATAAGGGGAGCAAGAGTATTACCTCAAATGTCTTGTCACAAGCATAAGGGCTGTCCAAAGCAGCAACACATATACGAGCAATCTCTTCCCTTGATATCTTACCCTGTATGTATCAGATAGGCAAAAATCATCATCAAAACAAACTGTAGCCTTGAAGGCTTAACCAACAACCCTAGAAACTCAATTTGAGAGCAATGTAATGCTAACAGTACCCATTTGTGGGATATTTGAACATTACCATAAATTAGTACAAAGTGAGATATGATTAAAAAAAATCTTGTACCGTTATATTGTCTCCCTGCTCGAAAATGAGATCTGCTCCCACAGGCTCCTCAGTTAAGGCACATGGCCTAATGATTGCATATGGTATTCCACTTTCCCGAACTAAATCTTCCCCCTATTGCAGAATTGGCCAGCGTAAGAGAAATGAAGAGCAGGCATGTAGATTTTACAGTTTCTAGCTATTTCTTACAAATAAAGCAAGATGGATATGGATTGAGGTACTAAAATAAGACAAAATTGGAACCAAGCAAATTTGAAATTGAAAATCTTTTCTTGCATTTTTATTTTGCTCTTTACTCATAAACTCATTTATTTATGTAACTAAGCAACCATAGTAAAAGTCACAGAATGACCATGAATTGAGTTCATGACAACTTTCTATGTATCTAAAATGTGTTTCTTTTCCATTTAAATCTTATTGAGGCTCTGCCTCATCTTTTCATCAATAGGAGTCACCTCTATCTTTAAATGAATTTCTTCATTTTGTATCCTATCTTTCCTTGTAACTAGGAATTCTATTTCAAATATTATTTTCTTTCCCATCAAGACACGTTCAACTTATTGTTCAAAACTCTAATAGAACCCATGCATGTCTCAAACTTTTCTTGCAATGCATCGTTTCACTTGTTTATCTTATCACTTCAGTTTGGGAAGAACATGTCTAGACAACATAGAGACTTTCAATTGTCAACTGACCTATATGACAAGTTCAATTTTCTCACTTGATAGAGCACATACTTGACCAAAATGCAACTGTCTAGCGATATTTTCAATCTGCAACTAACATATGAACTTTTAATAGTTTTTTGATTAGTATATGAACTTTTAATTGTCAACCACCTATATGTGATCACTAGGGTAATCTTGTCACTTAGTACAGCACATATCAACCTGTGTTCTTTTAGTGATATATTTTTTTTTTTTGGTCTTGTTGTCTATAAATGTGTCATTGAAACTTTCTAAACCATATTTTCCAAACTATCAATAGGAAAGGTCAATACCAAATATTTTTTAGTAAACACAGATGCTACTAAACTGATTATGATTATATTTCAATCATCTTTATGTTTTATGATTACAAGACATGTAATTGGATAAAACTGTAAGAGTGCTCGACTCATAAATCATTGGGTAGAACCATAAAAGGCTCAACTCATCGATCCATGTATGATAACTTCTTGTATTTCAATGGATAGTCCAAGTTTTAAAAGTCTTCTTGCAATTTGTTAGCAGTGGTATAGCTTTCTCCAAAAATGCATTAACCCAGTAGGCTGCAACACGAATATTTAGATCCTTACTAAAAAGATTGCAGGTATTAATTGTAAACCTTTAACTTGAATGTGAGAATAGAACCCAATTCCTTGTTTAAGCGGACAGCAGGTGGTTGTTTGCTCAGATCAAGTCCAGGTCTGTCAGGGCGGGTAACTCCAGCTGAGCCCACGTGTACAAACCTACAAGTGACACAACCAAAAGAGATAATCTAAAGAAGAAAGTCTGCCTAGAAGACCATTTACATTCAAGCATACATATTATAAATAATACAAATACAAATAAAAAAGATCGAAATGGAAAGAATTGTTAAACCTCGGACATATTGGGTCCTTCATGTATGTCTGGATGCTTGAAAATGGAAGCTCAAATGCACCTTCCACCAAAGTTGGATTCACTTTCCCATCATATTGAAACTTGCTGAACACGAACTGCAGTGATTTGGATACATCGTCAAGAATCAAGGAAGAAAACCATGAAGCAGAAAATAGACAATAGTGATAAATGGAAGCATGCCTGCAATGATACAACATTTGCAGGGTCAAAGGGCGGGGCATCTGATACAGTTCGTGCTTGAAATATAGGCCTCAAAGAAGAAAATGGCAAGCGTATCTGGGAAGGAAAAGAGTAAGACAGTTTGAAAATTGTGATTAATTAACATTTTGCTCAGGGGGTTGGAATGTCACTCACTGACTGCCATTGGCCTGCTACAGTGTCAAAGATTGCCGTATAACCGGGAGTGTCCCAATTAAGGCCGTTGCGGATGATAAGTTTGTACCTGCGACCATCACCTTTAAGGCGAAGCTCCAAACCATCATATGCAGAAAGATCCTCTGGAACTGAAAAATTCTGAAAGAGAAACACAAGTTGTATTTCCTTTATATAAAAAAAATGGACTCATAAATTTAAGTAACTCATCCCAAAAGGCCTAGAACACACACGAAGAAAAGAGAGGAAAATAAGAAGAATTGAAGGATATCCATTGGTAGAAAATGCAGGAAAGTCAGGCACAGAAACACTTTCAAGGAAACTTATTGCCCAAAAATTATTTTTGATTCCGAGATTAAACATCATTGAAAAATGGAGCAACTTTATATTTTTGTTCCAACTTGCAAAAGAAAAAAAAAAAAAAAGACAAATTTTGCCAAAGGTAGCAAGAAAAAACCAGAGTGCTTCTACAACTACTTAAATTGCAAGTGCTCAAAGAAAAAAAAAATGCAAGTGACACTGAGAATGTAGCACACCAATGTAATGCATAAATATTGTATGTACAATAAATGAGCACTTTTAATCAACATTAAAACCATTCAGATAAGCTGGAAATAAAATGATCAAGGCCACCAAATTGAACACTCCTTTGACAGAGAGGATAGCTCACTAATAACAGGCCTCTATTAATGAGCACAAATAGAGTAATATGAATTAGGCTCATTCAGATGCTATAAGAGTCATTTGAATGAACTCACTGCATCCGTAGACCATTTGTCAGCATATGTATAGTAAAATAGTCCAGAACAAGGGTCAGAAAAGCATATATCACACAGTAATAAGGAGAATTCAAGATAAATCATCACATTTTACCTTTGTTCTGATGCTAGTAAAGCCACCATTGTTTGCAGCGGAAACAACACCTGGAGGAGGCACACCAAAAAATATATATATAAATCAACGCATTTGGACATAGAAAGCTAATCACCATAGTTCTTATGGAATTACGTGCAAGAAAATAAACCATGGAAAGACATAGGTGGAAAGGTCTGACAGGAACAACCTTTGAAAACCCCAGTCGGTCCACCAATTTCACTGCCTCTTTGGTCAATTTGAAATGAGCTTTCACCAGCTCCTCCCATGACAGACATCATCTAAAGCACCCCAAGTGAGCTCTGTAGAATTATTACCTGCAAATAGGAGTAGGAGGTTAAAAAAAAAAAGTAAAAAAAAAACCAGTCACAGATTATATTCATGTTTCAAACAGATACTGAGAAATGCCATTTAGGATTTTGGCTGAATTGCATGGCACCAATGCCATATATTAATTGGTCACTTAAGGTCAGCCAACCCGTGGTTACCATATTTTTCTCCTAACGTAGCAGAGTATCAAAATTCTTGGCTAAATTGTTAACAAACAATACCAAATCCAGCAAACTGCTGAAAATGACTTTCAATTGCTTGTAGAATACATATCAAACACAATAAATTTGTAAATTCTATACACAAAAGATGGTGTTTTAAATGGAATTTCAACATTCATGTTTCATGGCATCTATAATTAAAGAAATTTTGTTCTCATTTTGCTTCTTGCTGGCATATCTCATATGAACTTGAATACACTGCATTGGCCCTGTCCCTTCCCCCTTTTTTCCATTCCAGTTTTTTAAGCTTCTGTTTTATTTTACTCTTATCAGTATGCTAAAAAAAACTTGCTCAAATGCAGCAGCATGGTTCAAGATCAATGATTTCCTCCTAGAAAAGAGTGTACCTTCAAATCCAAAGAGTAGTTTTCCATTTCGAAGTCCAACACTTCCTTTTACAGCATTGATTAAATTTTTCATCCCAATGTATTCCACCATTTCAGGTGAATCACCTTTTATCTGCTCTCATAAATCAAATAAGGCATCACGGTTATCAAGAACCACACATTTTTATAATTTACAGAGTAAATGGTTAAAAAACACAGAATAGGCATCAGTTCACCACCTCCGGTTCAAAGAACTTGATCCCCTGTACCACAACATTTTTTATTGTGTTAGAGATAGAAAATACGGTAGTACGCATACAAATCATAAATAAGAAGCCAAACAAATTGATGGAAAGTGGGACTGACATTCTAATTCCAAAATCTACCACAAGAAACTATGACTTTTCACCATCTAAACAATTTTCAAAAACATACTTGGCTGTATTTTGCCCTATCAGGAGTGTCCCCTTCCTTTGGCCCAACAATGACAGAAACAGCATTAATAACTTTCCTCACTCCTTTGAAATATTCAGGGACCAGAGTGCTCTCCTTAGTAATGTCTCCAACGATCTGGTATATTGCAGAAAAAGACACAGTTGGAAGCATGTAAGGTAATGAATGAAAACTGAATCAAGTTTTCATATAAAATGCTCATTATATGTAATCATATACTAGAAATATCTTGGTAAGCTATAAGTTTTGCATGAATGGATCTGATTATCTTCCACCACAAAAATGATAGTGACTATCTCATATACTAGGTACTCCAAATAAAATAAATTGAGGCAACTTAAGGAATAAATGGAAGTCTGCACAAAATGTGCAGAGTCAAATCAGTTTGATAAATCAATTTAAGTTTGTACCTATGAAGCATCTGACTTTTTCATGGTGTACTGATTTACTACTATAACTTAGGAAATTCAGCCAAAAACAGTTGAGAGTATCATTGAGTCAAGTTTTTTAGAGATCATTTTTTTTTTTCCTGTACTAGGAAAAGTAGCACAATCACATTTTAAGTACATTGGTACCAGACATGATTTCAAAAACTTCTGAAGATTAATAACTTAAAATACAAAAAATATAGTCAACTATATGGATTGACATGATTAACCCACCATAGATGCACAGAAAACTTATATCCTTCAGTGGACCCATTATGTGAGGGCCTGATTGTCAATAAATGACAGCCAGAAAACTAAACTTTCAGATAATATGATTGAATGTACGGAACACACCCAAAATAAAAAAAATGCACCTTAAAGCAATTTTCTTATGACAGCATAAATCAATTAGTAAGGAATAAAAAATTAAGCAACAATTTCCAATAAGGTATGAATTTTAATGGGTAGCTTGCTCACCAAGTCAATATCTGGGCCTAACATCCTTCTTGCCTTCTCTTCATTTCTGACCTGAGAAATTGCCATATGTCAACAAAAATATACAGGGGATAGGAAAATAGGCAGCTATTGTAAGCCAAAATTATTTTGAATAAGATACTATAATTTTCTGTTCTTGAATATTTCTACAACCGACTTGCAGATCTTTGAGCTAAGCATACATTTCAACATCAAGAAAGTAAGCAGAAATACCATTACTCGGACTGGCAATCCTTTCTTCCGTAAGATGTCAACCACTCTTCTACCCACACCACCAGTAGCTCCGGCTACCAGGACAATACCAGAGGTATCCATGGCCTTCACTGGTTTACTAGGCGATGGATTGGATAGTTTCTCAATCAGAAATTCAAAGAACTTCACAATTCCCAAATATTGAAATCTTGTTAGTAAATGGCATCTTCCATTGTTGGATGTGATTAAAATTTACACAGAAACCATGTCTGACCTTAGCAGGAGATGGGGGTCCATTGAAAAAATATAAAGTTTTCACAAATCTGCCGAAGTCCCAACTCTGCTTTCCGGCTTCTGCTGATATTGGACCTCTTTTGGTTCTTGAAGAGAGAGAAGCTAAGCCATGTTGGTAAACAAAGGATTGTGGTCTGTCATCAAGTTGGAGAAATGGTTTAGGAAATGGAGAGGACAGCAACTGACAATGCAAAAATCTGTTCGATAGTTTTCTACCAAAATGTGATGAAGAGCCCTGCAGTGTCAATTGGTTGAGCCATGCAAATTAAAAAAAAAATCAATGAATTTGAGGATGATGACATGATAAAAGTTCACCAACTATAACATGCAGTGAAATTTAGTTTTGAGATATAATACATTTTTTTTTTTTAAAAAAAAAAATGTGATTCCGAGGAACTTGGCAAAAAAAAGAAGAAAAAGAAAGAAAGCAGAATCTAGATATAAACATCTATACGTTTTTCACCCTCATGAAGTGCCATGATAGTATTTTGGCTTCAATTCATCTGTCATTTTCGAAGGACTCCAAAACAGTGGTTAAGCTTGGGATTAAACTAGAAATGGATGAATGCCCAAATTAACCACAAATTATGGACATAATTTGGGCAAAATATTGAAATAATATTTTGGAAGCACTTTATTAATATATATACATACAGAACACCACAAAATGCATTATAAAATGAAAAAGAAAACAGGAAATATATCTTCCTGATCTAAAATGATTAGGAATTGTCATGGAACTTCACTAATAATTTGGGAATTATTTTGGATATTCATGTTATAACTTATAAGTTACAAATTAATAGATTCCTTAAATTAGCAAATGATCGTTCATCCCAGGTTGACATTACAAACTCACTGAAAGACTAAAAACTAACACATCAAAAGAAAGACACAATCATATTGTTACAATCCCAGATGATAAAACATACCCAATTCAATTCACCCATCATCCTTCTATATTTTAACCATTTCATGATAATTACACACTTTCACAAAACATCAAGACCATTCAAATTCTAAAACCCCCACCATTAAAACCATGTTGTCTGACTAACGCTGACAGAATTGGATTAGCATAACATCAAAAAGGCAATGTTATTCACACCCAAGTTTTTTTTTTTGTTTATAACTTTCAGTAATCGAATTATTCATACAACAAAGACTACAACTTTAAATTTTGTACCAAAAAATAGATATTTAAACACTACACTATAATATATTTTTTTTTTTTGGTATTAAATATTGGGTGTGTGGTTACCTGAAGGTTGTTGAGAATAGAGGAAGACGGAGGAGATGGTGATATCTGCATAGACCAACATTCCATGTTTTTGTGTATGTCTTTTAACCCAGAGAGAGAGAGAGAGAGAGAGTGGTAGTTGTTCTTGGTGCTGATATTTGAAGCGTAGGAGTAAATATAGACCACACACACGGTCACTTAGAGCATTCTCATCAGACTCCCTATTTTTTTTGCCAATTTGGTTCTAAAAAACCCACTTTTGCTAGTTTAGCTAAAGCACCACTGTATCAGACTCCCTATTCTAACTTTACTATTCTATTTTTTAATATATTCTTATTATTTTATTTATTTTTTCACAACTTTCAAAATACCAACTTTTCTCTTTTTTTTCTATCCTCCTTCTATACACCGTAGCATATTCCCCTCTTTTCTTTTTTTTCTTTTTTCTTTTTTCCTTTCCTTTTTTCTCCTCCACCCACGTATACTTCTCCTCTTTTTCTTTTTTCTTTTTTTTTTCTCCTTTTTTTCCCCATCACCCACGTACCCCCTCCCACTTTTTCTTCTCCTTTCTCTTTCTTCTTTCTTTCTTTCTTTCTCCAGCGTCTCCCCCTCATTTTTTTTCTTCTTTCTTTCTCAGCGTCTCCCCTTCAGCGCGTCTCCCCCTTCATTTTTTTTCTTCTTTCTTTCTCAGCGTCTCCCCCTTTATTTTTTCTTTCTTTCTTTCTTTCTTTCTTAGCAGTGCTCGATTTTATTTTTTTTTTGGTTTTGAGCCTCCATTTTTCGTTTTGAGCCTCCATCTTTGCTGTTACTGCTACTTCACATATATTTTTCTTTCTCATTTTTTTTTCTTTTTTCTTTTACTGCTCATCATTTTTTTTTTTTTTTTTTCTATTTGGGGTATTGAAGATTTAGATCTGTGTTGTTGTTGTTGTTGTTGTTGTGGTTTCCGTTATTTTATTGGCGCGGTAGACAGCTTGCAAGAGAGAGAAAGAAATCTTTTTTATTCCCCGAAGGATGAACAGTAGCTCCTTATGTTGGACGAGCTACTGTTCATCAACCACGGGTTTTCAATGGTTTGGGGAGGCTGATGTTTCCCACTTTTGCTGCCTCCTCCCCATTTTTTGCTGTTTTCGCCCAAATATTCAATCTGATAAGAATGCTCTTACATTAACAGTAACACTCGCTATACTTCTCGAATGTTTATTTTATTTATTTATTTATTTTTAACTATACATTATCTTTTAAATAGGAATAAAATTATAAATACAAAAGTTTAATTTATATTCGGTTTTTTTAGTATTGAATTTAGACTAAAATCCACTTTGTGCCTCCTAATTTAAGGGATGTTTTCATTTTGAACCCCTAATTTCAAAAGTTTTCAAATGAACTCTTCTATCCAAATCTGTTATCCAATTTCTATTAAATGCCATGTGAGCCATCCAATTCAGCATTTTTTATTATTATTATTTAATTCTATTTAAAAAAATTTCAATAAAATTAAAAAAAGAACACATAAATTAAATTTTCTGAAAAACATAATACGATTATAAGCTAGACGGATTGTTCCAAAAAATGGAGGTTGGTACAGGCACTAAACTTGAATTGAAAGACAAATTCTAGATGGATTGTTCTAAAAAAAGGAACCTTTCCTGTGTTCACTTGCTATTTTCTATTATTGATTTTCACTGACTAACAATTGACAATACATCCCTTCCATCAATTTTTATACAAAATACTTTTGTGCCTAGATATTGATATTTTGTATTTTTCAGTTACAAATCTTTTGGTTCTTAATTACAAGAATTTAGTGAACATTTTTGTTTTGATCATGATGATATATATGCTGAGTATGGGGCAGTTTGATTTTTTTCTTTTTTGGGTGAATATTGAGTTTTAATATGGTTATCTTTTACTTCGAAATATTTATATACCAAGCATTTGACTAAATGTTCTTTATATACCTTCATGCTGTAAATATCAAGCCAATCAATTGTTGATAGCCATATGATACATGAACTCACTTTTCTTTGTTTATATAATACTCTAATTTTTGGTGTTAAACAAATATAAACAACTTCAAAATCTCCTATCCAATTGAATTTCGTGAGGATGAAACCTATGAGTTAATGTATAATCTAATGATTGGCGTCAAAAGAAAGAAAATTGTTAGGTTATGTTTGGACCTGATTCAACTTAGAAGTGACGATTTTCATTTTCTCAAACATAGTAAAATCACTACAACTTGGTGGACATCTATATATATATTAAAGTAGAAGACGATGCCATCTTTCTGCCACGTGGCATCTAAGGCAACGTCTTCTGCTTGCCATGTATTAGTTTTTTTTTTTTTAAAACACATCATTAATAAATTAAATACCCACTATCCCATACTAAAAATAACACAATTAATGAATTAAATACCCACTATCCTATAATAAAAACTATACCATTAATAAATTAAATATTCACTACCCAATTATATGCTCCAATTAAAGCCAAATGTATTAAACACAATATATGTTATTTTAAATATGCATTTAAATTATAATTTGGGCATTCGTTTCAGTGGTCATTTCTCTCTTCAAAAAGTTTCACCCCTTTGTGAGGATGAGGGCATGGGTTCAATTCCTATGTAAACTTTTTTACCTTTTTTTTTTTTTTTTTTTTTTTAGGCGCAGAGGGAATAACATCTTAACATTTTTTTTTTTCTATGTGTTAAATTTTCCTAAGATGCGTGTTAGATTTAAGATGATATTGTCATTTTTATCTCCGTGGACCAATTTGTTATGTGATGGACTTCTAAGGTCACAAATATTGTTTATGTGATTATTAATAAGTGATAAATTGCCAAAAAAAAAAAAATGAAAAGAGAAACAAAATAAAGTCAAAAAAGGTAAAGATGGGATAAATGTGACAAATTGTATTATTTATTTGTACTATCAAAGTATTGTAAGTTAAACAAAAATGAGAAATCTCTGAATATTTAGAATCCCTATATGAAACAATTGAAGTTCACCAAAGTGATTGAAATTCATAAACGATGTGAAGTGAGTTTTTTTATTTTTTGCTAAGTCAATACAACCCCAGGATATAAACCCCCAATTGACTTTATGTTCAATATCCCCAATTGATGAAATATAATAAAAATCATTATAATACATTTGATGAGATATAATAAAAATGATCATTTCTATTTTTAAGTGCAAAGAAAAATTATTTACATTTTCTATTTTGCACTCTTTTTTTTTTCTAAAATTTTTTTCCTTTTCATTATTGTTATTATTTCTTCATTCTTCTTAGTTTAGTTGCTTTGATAGGAACTTATTTATAGAAAAATAATGAAAAAGAGCTGCGCATTGCGCGGGTTATAATCTACTATAAACTAATAGATGAGGCCTTAGCTTTCTTTTAAGACATGTTACATCAAACTTTCTATTCTCATAAAAAACCAAGTCAGCAATCTATTTCCCTTTTCAATCAACATGCTATTTTCTTTTTCAACTTTTTTTTTTTTAAATATTTCCATCCCCCATTTATATCTATCTATTAATACTCACATTCAGTTGAAATTTGATTAGTCAAATAATTTAAAACGTCCATTTGAGAATATATTCCTTTTATGTCATCCATATTTATATCTATCTATTAATACCCACATTCAGTTGAAATTTGATTAGTCAAATAATTTGAAACGTCAATTTAAAGAAATATCTATATACAATATCTAATAGTCAAGGCTATACATGAAGCCACATCATTGTATGTCATATTACCCATATTTTTCCTCTTGCAAACCAATATTGCCACCCACTTTAGAGGTGAAGAGCCATCATTATTTCTTATTCGGTAATGTCACCCTCATTTAAAAAAAAAAAATTAAAGCCATCAATGTATTTCATTAAATCATTTTCCGTTATAGCACACATATTTGTAATTTGTAAAGTCTATAGTCATCATTGGTTTTTAATTTTCATTTATGTCAGCCACATTTGGAATTTAAAAAGTAGCACGCATTTATTTACTCTTAATTACTCCACCTTTATTTTCCGGTTATGTTACCCGCATTTGGAAGTTTTATAGCAATCATTATTTTTCTATTATATAAACTAATAGATCAAGCCTCAGCTTTCTCTTAAGACATGTCACATCAGACTTTCTATTCTCATAAAAAACCACGTCAGCTAGCATTCTATTTCCCTTTCCAATCAATATGCTATTTTCTTTTTCAATTTTTTTTTTTTAAATATTCCCTCCCCCATTTATATCTATCTATTAATATTCACATTCAGTTGAAATTTGATTAGTTAAATAATTTAAAACGTCCATTTGAGAATATATTCCTTTTATGCCACCCATATTTATATCCATCTTTTAATACGCACATTTAGTTGAAATTTGATTAGTCAAATAATTTGAAACGTCAATTTAAGGAAATATCTATGTACAATATCTAATAGTAATAGTCAAGGCTATACATGAAGCCACATCATTGTATGTCATATCACCCGCATTTTTCCTCTTACAAACCAATATTGCCACCCACTTTAGAGGTGAAGAGCCATCATTATTTCTTATTAGGTAATGTCACTCTCATTTTAAATTTTTTTTGAAGCTATCAATGTATTTCATTAAATCATTTTCCATTATAGCACACATATTTGGAATTTGTAAAGTCTATAGTCGTTATAGCACACATATTTGGAATTTGTAAAGTATATAATCATCATTGGTTTTTAATTTTCATTTATTTCAGCCACATTTGGAATTTAAAAAGTAGCACGTATTTATTTACTCTTAATTACTCCACCTCTATTTTCTGGTTATGTTACCCATATTTGGAAGTTTTATACCAATCATTATTTTTCTATTATATAAACTAATAGATAAGGCCTCAACTTTCTCTTAAGACATATCACATCAGACTTTCTATTCCCATAAAAAACCACGTCAGCTAGCATTCTATTTCCCTTTTCAATCAATATGTTATTTTCTTTTTCAATTTTTTTTTTAAATATTCCCGCCCCCATATATATCTATCTATTAATACTCACATTCAGTTAAAATTTGATTAGTTAAATAATTTAAAACGTCCATTTGAGAATATATTCCTTTTATGCTACCCATATTTATATCTATCTTTTAATACCTACATTCAGTTGAAATTTGATTAGTCAAATAATTTGAAATATCAATTTAAGGAAATATCTATGTACAATATCTAATGGTAATAGTCAAGGCTATACATGAAGTCACATCATTGTATGTCATATCATCCGTATTTTTCCTCTTGCAAACCAATATTGCCACCCACTTTAGAGGTGAAGAGCCATCATTATTTCTTATTCGGTAATGTCACTCTCATTTTAAAAAAATTTAAAGCCATCAATGTATTTCATTAAATCATTTTCCATTATAGCACACATATTTAGAATTTGTAAAGTCTATAGTCATCATTGGTTTTTAATTTTCATTTATGTTAGTCAAATTTGGAATTTAAAAAGTAGCACGCATTTATTTACTCTTAATTACTCCACCTCTATTTTCCGGTTATGTTACCCACATTTGGAAGTTTTATACCAATCATTATTTTTCTATTATATAAACTAATAGATAAGGCCTCAGCTTTCTCTTAAGACATGTCACATCAGATTTTCTATTCTCATAAAAAACCACGTCAGCTAGCATTCTATTTCCCTTTCCAATCAATATGCTATTTTCTTTTTCAATTTTTTTTTTTTAATATTCCCTCCCCCATATATATCTATCTATTAATACTCACATTCAGTTAAAATTTGATTAGTTAAATAATTTAAAACGTCAATTTGAGAATATATTCCTTTTATGCCACCCATATTTATATCCATCTTTTAATACGCACATTTAGTTGAAATTTGATTAGTCAAATAATTTGAAACGTCAATTTAAGGAAATATCTATGTACAATATCTAATAGTAATAGTCAAGGCTATACATGAAGCCACATCATTGTATGTCATATCACCCGCATTTTTCCTCTTACAAACCAATATTGCCACCCACTTTAGAGGTGAAGAGCCATCATTATTTCTTATTAGGTAATGTCACTCTCATTTTAAATTTTTTTTGAAGCTATTAATGTATTTCATTAAATCATTTTCCATTATAGCACACATATTTGGAATTTGTAAAGTCTATAGTCATTATAGCACACATATTTGGAATTTGTAAAGTCTATAGTCGTTATAGCACACATATTTGGAATTTGTAAAGTATATAATCATCATTGGTTTTTAATTTTCATTTATTTCAGCCACATTTGGAATTTAAAAAGTAGCACGTATTTATTTACTCTTAATTACTCTACCTATATTTTCTGGTTATGTTACCCACATTTGGAAGTTTTATACCAATCATTATTTTTCTATTATATAAACTTATAGATAAGGCCTCAACTTTCTCTTAAGACATATCACATCAGACTTTCTATTCCCATAAAAAACCACGTCAGCTAGCATTCTATTTCCCTTTTCAATCAATATGTTATTTTCTTTTTCAATTTTGTTTTTTTTAAATATTCCTGCCCTCATATATATCTATCTATTAATACTCACATTCAGTTAAAATTTGATTAGTTAAATAATTTAAAACATCCATTTGAGAATATATTCCTTTTATGCTACCCATATTTATATCTATCTTTTAATACCTACATTCAGTTGAAATTTGATTAGTCAAATAATTTGAAATGTCAATTTAAGGAAATATCTATGTACAATATCTAATGGTAATAGTCAAGGCTATACATGAAGTCACATCATTGTATGTCATATCATCCGTATTTTTCCTCTTGCAAACCAATATTGCCACCCACTTTAGAGGTGAAGAGCCATCATTATCTTCTTATTCGGTAATGTCACTCTCATTTTAAAAAAATTTAAAGCCATCAATGTATTTCATTAAATCATTTTCCATTATAGCACACATATTTGGAATTTGTAAAGTCTATAGTCATCATTAGGTTTTTAATTTTCATTTATGTTAGTCAAATTTGGAATTTAAAAAGTAGCACGCATTTATTTACTCTTAATTACTCCACCTCTATTTTCCGGTTATGTTACCCACATTTGGAAGTTTTATACCAATCATTATTTTTCTATTATATAAACTAATAGATAAGGCCTCAGCTTTCTCTTAAGACATGTCACATCAGACTTTCTATTCTCATAAAAAACCACGTCAGCTAGCATTCTATTTCCCTTTCCAATCAATATGCTATTTTCTTTTTCAATTTTTTTTTTTAATATTCCCTCCCCCATATATATCTATCTATTAATACTCACATTCAGTTAAAATTTGATTAGTTAAATAATTTAAAACGTCAATTTGAGAATATATTCCTTTTATGCCACCCATATTTATATCCATCTTTTAATACGCACATTTAGTTGAAATTTGATTAGTCAAATAATTTGAAACGTCAATTTAAGGAAATATCTATGTACAATATCTAATAGTAATAGTCAAGGCTATACATGAAGCCACATCATTGTATGTCATATCACCCGCATTTTTCCTCTTACAAACCAATATTGCCACCTACTTTAGAGGTGAAGAGCCATCATTATTTCTTATTAGGTAATGTCACTCTCATTTTAAATTTTTTTTGAAGCTATTAATGTATTTCATTAAATCATTTTCCATTATAGCACACATATTTGGAATTTGTAAAGTCTATAGTCATTATAGCACACATATTTGGAATTTGTAAAGTCTATAGTCGTTATAGCACACATATTTGGAATTTGTAAAGTATATAATCATCATTGGTTTTTAATTTTCATTTATTTCAGCCACATTTGGAATTTAAAAAGTAGCACGTATTTATTTACTCTTAATTACTCTACCTATATTTTCTGGTTATGTTACCCACATTTGGAAGTTTTATACCAATCATTATTTTTCTATTATATAAACTTATAGATAAGGCCTCAACTTTCTCTTAAGACATATCACATCAGACTTTCTATTCCCATAAAAAACCACGTCAGCTAGCATTCTATTTCCCTTTTCAATCAATATGTTATTTTCTTTTTCAATTTTGTTTTTTTTAAATATTCCTGCCCCCATATATATCTATCTATTAGTACTCACATTCAGTTAAAATTTGATTAGTTAAATAATTTAAAACATCCATTTGAGAATATATTCCTTTTATGCTACCCATATTTATATCTATCTTTTAATACCTACATTCAGTTGAAATTTGATTAGTCAAATAATTTGAAATGTCAATTTAAGGAAATATCTATGTACAATATCTAATGGTAATAGTCAAGGCTATACATGAAGTCACATCATTGTATGTCATATCATCCGTATTTTTCCTCTTGCAAACCAATATTACCACCCACTTTAGAGGTGAAGAGCCATCATTATCTTCTTATTCGGTAATGTCACTCTCATTTTAAAAAAATTTAAAGCCATCAATGTATTTCATTAAATCATTTTCCATTATAGCACACATATTTGGAATTTGTAAAGTCTATAGTCATCATTAGGTTTTTAATTTTCATTTATGTTAGTCAAATTTGGAATTTAAAAAGTAGCACGCATTTATTTACTCTTAATTACTCCACCTCTATTTTCCGGTTATGTTACCCACATTTGGAAGTTTTATACCAATCATTATTTTTCTATTATATAAACTAATAGATAAGGCCTCAGCTTTCTCTTAAGACATATCACATCAGACTTTCTATTCTCATAAAAAACCACGTCAGCTAGCATTCTATTTCCCTTTTCAATCAATATGTTATTTTCTTATTCAATTTTTTTTTTAAATATTCCCTCCCCCATTTATATCTATCTATTAATACTCACATTCAGTTAAAATTTGATTAGTCAAATAATTTAAAATGTCCATTTAAGAATATATTCCTTTTATGCCACTAATATTTATATCTATCTTTTAATACCCACATTCAATTGAAATTTGATTAGTCAAATAATTTGAAACGTCAATTTAAGGAAATATCTATGTACAATATCTAATAGTAATAGTCAAGGCTATACATGAAGCCACATCATTGTATGTCATATCACCCATATTTTTCCTCTTGCAAACCAATATTACCACCCCCTTTGGAGGTGAAGAGCCATCATTATTTTTTATTCGGTAATATTACTCTCATTTAAAAAAAATTTAAAGCCATCAATGTATTTCATTAAATCATTTTCCGTTATAACACACATATTTGGAATTTGTAAAGTCTATAGTCATCATTGCTTTTTAATTTTCATTTATGTCAGCCACATTTGGAATTTAAAAAGTAGCACGCATTTATTTACTCTTAATTACTCCACCTCTATTTTCCCGTTATGTTACCCACATTTGGAAGTTTTATACCAATCATTAATTTTCATTAAATTCATTATGATAAATGCGCTTTTTCTATATATAAGGATGTGTTACACTGCAAAAAACCAACTTGACAAATAAAATTTTGAGGATGGTGAAAATAAGGTTGGTAGGAATATTTTTTTGTTCACTATTCCATTAAAAATTAATTTGAATGCTATCATGAATATTTAATTTTGGTTCTCTGTCTGATTCTAATTCTATCATGACTATTTATTTTCGATTCTCTATTATGAATATTCTAATTCTACCTTGAAAGATGTTTTGGATCCTCTCTCTCTCTCTCTCTCTAACCCATTTATGTGGTGTTGTTTCATCCTATATTAGTGATAGCTGCAAAATAACATATCTAAGTTATGTTTTCATAAGAGATAATAGGAGAAAGAGAATGGTATCCATTCTTAGGTTATATAATTTATAACAAAATCATTACATATTTCGCGCATAGCACGGCTCTATGACTAATAATCTTAATTGTGAACCACGTAAATCTTGTGTTTTGTGATTATTTTTCTATGCATTTTTCTTCTATTTTCGTATCCCACGGTTTAATTCCTAACAAAAATTCCTCTTCTTAGTTTCAGCCACAATTGCCTAATCATGGTTGCTTTTAAGAAAAATAGCAAGCCTCTAGTTTTTTTTTTTTTTTTGATCGCGAAGAAAAAGATATATATTAGTAGTCTTGACCCTGAAGCGTCGTGCTACTCTCTCTCCCAACATGAACCATTATAAGAACCCAGCTTCTGTTCTTTTTCTTCTTTTTTTTTGGAAAAATGAGAATTTTTTTTGACAGATAATTGCAGCCCAAGCAAGTTTGCAAAAAGTGGTGCTGAAATCTTTAGCCTTTGGAGAGTTTATCCCTCAGTTTAGCAGATCAGATCACCTATTCAACTGCCTATACGCACAATTTTATCACTTGCTTCCAGTCATCTTTTAAAAGAGCACTCTTAAAAGTAAACAATTCATAATCCAGATGCCCCCTGCAGAACATACACAAGAGATCAACTGCTAACCAACAGAAGAAGGCGTGCTTTGGAATTGCTGCAGAAACCAAACAAGATTCCACCATTCCACCATTCCTCAACTGGTTGCTTCCTTCTTAGCTCAATCCGAGCTGATTTACAAGTATACTCACCAGAGGAGGATAGAAGCCATTTGACTGAGGCTTTTAGGACTAGACACACCTGGAATAGAAACA
The DNA here is from genome assembly GCA_907173295.1 of Fagus sylvatica. Classification (NCBI taxonomy): domain Eukaryota; kingdom Viridiplantae; phylum Streptophyta; class Magnoliopsida; order Fagales; family Fagaceae; genus Fagus; species Fagus sylvatica. The sequence continues at coordinate 30,460,678 of OU015767.1, forward strand.
CTTTGAAAATCAACCAGGTTATCAGACCTGGCTGGAGGCCAATTCCAGCTCCCATTATGAAGAAACATTACTGAATTATATACCACTCTAAACCCAAGAAACCAGCTTCAGAATTGCCAGCAAGCATAAAGCTGCAATAAAAGGAAGTAAATAACTTGGTCATTCCTGCAAGCCATTGATCAGTTCAGCTTCAAAGAAATTTCCAGACCTTTCATGAAAACACAACATTTAAACCTTCTTGATAAAGATGACAACATCAAGCTAAATGCAACCCAACTGACATAATCTACAGATCCTCACTTTATAAATGGCACCCCAGAAGTAACTCGTAGGGCATATTCCTCATACTGTGGCCCAAAAAATTGCCTCAAGAAATACTCTTTATATGGAATCCGTTGTGCAAAGAAGCGCCAAACAACAATTGCAAATGCAATTGTTGATATGGGATTACAGAGCATTATCTGAGTACCAACTGACCAGATGAAGAAACCACAGTATCCAGGACAGGATGTCGGACACATCTATAGATTCCATGAGTAATCAGTTTGTGATGCTCCTCATGGCTAATCCTGATAAGATGTGTGAAGGACTGACCAGCTGTAATAATTGCTGTTTTCCTTATGATTTCACCAACTATAACCACTGCAAGGCCCAAGTTGCTTACCCACCAGTGTTCCTTCAACCCAGGAAATAAAACAATTTCAATGAAGTACTCCAGCAATGAAAAGATCATTGCCGCGAGATAGTTTGTGCTGATCAGAAGAGATTTAAGAGTAACATTAGATGCCCCATGAATGAAAATAGCTATAATGTATTCAGAACTGTGAAAGAAGATTATTGCAAGGAACATCTGACATAACTGTCTGTAAGCTGTGTAAGTGAAGATTTCTGTCATTGTTGGCAAATAAAAGGAATCAGTTTTTGTTTCAGATTCAATGTAGTGAGACCTATAGCATATAGCTATCCTCACTGAAGGACTAGACAAAGAAACTTTCTGGTGTTAACTTCAGACCTGAAAATGATGCAGGGAGATACAACATTAATACGGAAAATTGAATCTTCAAATCACCCCAAAGACTCTTCAAGAATGACATCTCCTGCCAAAGAGAACAAGGATCAAAACAAGAGTTTAGAGACCTTTGTAGAAAATGTAAGGACACAGAAATGTTCTAAAAATTTCTTATCCCTCATCCCCCAAACATGTATCCGCAAGGAAGCAGAATATTTACCAGGTAAACTGAATAGAGGTACCTCAGCTGTACAGGCATCTAGTGGCACGAGGAGGGGTCTTGCATTTGATTCTTACTACTCAACATAAAAGAGAATAGAATTGAATTGATATGAACCAATGGGGGGAATGGCTTTTATGCGAAAGTAAGAATAATACAGACAAAAATTCAGAAATACTATCAGGTTCGGTTTGAAATAAATGAATTGTATTTTGTCTAATACTTGGAGTTGAAACATGAAAATAGTGGACATTGATCTCCTCAAGGACCCTGGAAGCAAATGTTTCAGCTATGTTGGATCATCTATCAGTAAAGGATAAAGTGAAGAAGTACTTGAAGACTGTTCTGGAAAAATCCATGGCTATTAAAAAAAAAAAAAACATTTTTTGATAAACAATAATTGATGGCACACTATGGTGAATCAGAAATAAGTCCATAATTGTAATGTAATTTTCTGATGATTATTCTAAAGATATACTTGCTCATATTTCATAGGCACAACAAAAAGAATAAAAGAAACAAAAGGAAATCATGCACGAAAATTTGCGGATGCTTCAAGCATGCTCTCAATTTTTGTTTCAAAACTAGTTTAGTTATAAACTAAATACAAAGGCGGACCCAAGCTAAGGCACAAGGAGGACTATATATCATACATGATAAATCCCTTAAAAAACAAAAATCATTATTGTAAACATTGCAATGGATTTGGGGCTTCAAAATCCGGTGGCATCTACATTTTAATTTGTGGAGGCCCAAAAATGCAAATACTTTCTCATTTCTAGTTTCAATTTTGCACACTAATAAATAAATAAATCAGATCACAACCCAACAATGTCATGAGATTAAGATTTGATATGAGTGAGAGATTACCTGACCATTGATGGTTTACTATTTCCAGGAAAACTTGAGCTGAGCTGAAGAAGCTCAACTTTGATCGACAACCTTCGAAAGAATACTGTATATGGGAACTGGGTATTATTGTAAAAGGATACAAAGTAGAGAGTGACCATGCTGTTTGTGCTTCTTTTTTAGGGTAAATTACACTTTACCACCCTAAACTATCACCCTTTTTTCACTTCACCCCCTAAACTTTAAAAAGTAACAATTGACCCTCTAAACTATTAAAATTGCACGGCCGTTACCCCCTGATGCCAAAATCCAGTTAAAACAGACGGAATGGAGCCACACGTGACACGCACGTGCTCCCGGGCCCACCAGAATAACTTTACCAAATTAATTTTTTTCAAATCCCCAAATTGCCCTTACCACCTTCACATTTCTCTCCCAGGAGCCACAACTCGCCGAGTCAACTCACTCATCATCACCACCACTCTACAACGAGAACTGGCGGAGTCTAATCCTGATCCAAAACCCGAACTCCAATTCCTCCCTCATGCCGCTAGGGTTCCTCCAACAATCCCCGAGCTCAAGCATCCGAGTCAACTCACTCATCATCACCACCACTACTCTACAACGAGAACTGGCGGAGTCCGATCCCGATCCAGAACCCGAACTCCAATTCCTCCCTCATGCCGCTAGGGTTCCTCCAGCAATCCCCGAGCTCACGCATCCGAGTCAACTCACTCATCATCACCACCACTCTACAACGAGAACTGGCGGAGTCCGATCCCGATCCAGAATCTGAACTCCAATTCCTCCCTCATGCCGCTAAGGTTCCTCCAGCAATCCCCGAGCTCACGCGTCCAAGCGCTCTCCCAAACCCTAGAAGTGGAGAGCATGATGGTGATGATGAGTGAGTTGACCCGAACTCCAATTCCTCCCTCATGCCGCTGGGCCGATACGAAGGAATTGTTCGAGTACTGGATTCGGTCGCTTGACCGGGCCGGAAAGCCCAATAAGCCTGATGTGAATATCTACAATCATTACTTGAGAGCTAACTTGATGACCAATGCCATGGCGGCTGATTTGCTTGACCTCGTAGCTCAGATGGAGGAGCAATTTGGGTTTTCATTGGTTGTCTCTTTGCGTGTCACGTTAAGGGGGGTAAGGGCAATTCGGGGATTTGAAAAAAATTAATTTGGTAAAGTTATTCTGGTGGGCCCGGGAGCACGTGTGTCTCACGTGTGGCTCCATTCCGTCTGTTTTAACTGGATTTTGGCATCAGGGGGTAACGGCCGTGCAATTTTAATAGTTTAGAGGGTCAATTGTTACTTTTTAAAGTTTAGGGGGTGAAGTGAAAAAGGGGTGATAGTTTAGGGTGGTAAAGTGTAATTTACCCTCTTTTTTAATTAGCAAAGCCTCTAGTTTGTTGGTTGGTTGGAGTGGGATTTTAGGACCCAGCTATCCAAACTTCGGAGAAAATGGTTTGACTACTTTTTTTTCTTTTTTTTTAACAGTGCCAGTACATCTCTTTCCTCCGATCCACTACGTGACAAGTGAATAAACAATTTACATGTATTTTAGTCATATGACATTTTTAATGAGTCATGTGACTTTTTCAAATAATACATGTGGATAATTTATTTAATTGACACGTAGTGGGATGAAGAAGAATTCCTCCAAACTGGGTTAGAGGAAAACTATTTCCCTTCCATCAATTTGATTTACTATTTATCCAACTCAAAGTAAAAAGGTAATTGAGTCTCAGACGTGGTCCATCCCTTAATTTGAATACAAATCACAATCACCTATTTAATTGCACATGGAAATCATTGGAACCCATTCACAATTCATCTAAGCATCATTAAGCCTACATTTGGCTTAAGCATTTGGATTCATAGTCCTTTATAAAAATTGCTTCAACTAAGAAAGCCCAGTTGCTTCAAGTTTCAGTTGAAAGTTGAGAGAAGCCAAATGAAAGGTCCTATAAAGAGAATTTGAACCTAGACAGAATTTAGAGAAAGCTCTGTAAGAAACTGGAAGCAATAATATTCATTATGAGAGGTATTGTAGCTATTTATACAAGGCTCTTAGTACACGATTAGTTTCTAACAAGTAATAGCTTCCTTCTAACACCTTCCAACATTTTCTAACAGTTTTGTAACACCTTCTAACAGCTTCCAACAGTGTTGCTAACTGACTAACAACTGATGTACAATGTTCAAACTTCAAAAAACGCTTTAAGATTGTAAGGTCCTATGATATCGGGGGTTCCACTCCAAATTAGGTCTGCAAATTGTTGGTAAACCTTTTCAGTAGGATGAGCAGAGTCAAAGAACACATGATCAGTCACGTTTTCACATAATTTGTACCCTTTTACTGACCCCTTTCCTCCACAACTTGGAATTCCCCTAAATGGACCAATTCCACAGCATGCACTTTTCCCTTCTTTGAAACCTTCCCAACATAATTAAAACAAAGATGCTATTAGTTTATTACAAAAATAAAATACAAAAGTACTACAACTATACTAAAATACATTTAGTACTATGAAAATAACAATGACATACCAAATTTTGAAGGGTTGTCTATTCTTTCACTAAGAAAAGTGTACAAATGTGCTATGGAATATTTGAATCCTTTGAGCTGGCTCTCTAGCTTTGGAAGGACTTTAGAAAGCACTTTGTTATGTAGTTGTACTAGTGCATTAAGTTTATCCTTGCATATTGCACTTGTCTTCACTGGTATAAGTGCTTTTAAACGTGGGACACAACCCAAAGGCGGCAAGCCTAGGAATACAAATTTTCTTCCTCCTGTCTTATACATTTCCTAACAAATCAAAGTATACTTATAAGTTATATCCAACTTTAAAATAAAAACAAGAATAATCTAATACAAATTTGTTCTAAATATTGTATAAAACACCAATTTTTATTACCTTGATTACGGTTGTCAAGTTGCCAATCACCATATTTACATATTCTTCTTGTGAGTGAGATTGAAGCACGCTAGAGTTTGTGATGAAGGGGACAGCGTAATCATTGATTCCTACGCTAAGTAAGTAAACAGCTTTGACCAGCAATGCCTTGGCTTCTTTTTCACCTATTTCTTGCCTCAACATAGTCTTTATGTTCTTGAAATAACTAAGTTGAGTGTGTAGGTCTATCACCTGATAAGGAGGGGGGAAAAGAACAAGAGGTAAATAGTCAACCATGAGAAAAAAGTGAACATGCTTATGTGTTATGTCACTACAAGATAATCTATGTCTCAAAATATGATGCAATATATAATAAAGAGAGCTTATATTTTGTCAGTAACATGTCCAAGTATAAAACAAAAGCCAACATAATCAAATAGAAGAGTATACCAATCCTCGACGAGTTTCAACTAGAGCACCAGATCCTGCTGATGCAAAGTTTACCCCATCAATATACCGACTATAACCCGGATGTAGATATGGTGGAATTGGTGGCAAGTTTGCATACTCAGCTGCAATAATGAAAACAATACATAGTGACATTGACTGACCTAATTTATAAGGAGAACCAAAATTTGAATCACTATTCTTTCATTTATTTTAACAATTGAATTTATAAAACATAAAAATAAAAAACCTATATCTTACCAATGAAATCTGGAATTAGACGGCCATTAGAAGCTCTCCCAGTTGGGTACTTGAAGAAGCTCTCCCCATAAGGCCAAAAATTTACTTGTAAATCAATAGTGGTATTGATATAATTATTATTTCCAGCATCAAATGCTGAATCCCCAAAAACGAATAAGGGGACATGTTCCTTTGGCAGGCAGATGTCACCAAGGCTTTGAGCTGGGATAAGAATTGTTGCATACAAAACCAAGAAATAGAAATAACTCATTGTTCCCTCATACACCCACAGTCCTGTTAGGAATAAAGACAATATTCCTAGAGCTTGTGAGATGCAAAAATGGAGAAAGACACGCAAAAGAAAAATGGAGAAGTTGTGAGGGATTTTACTCAATAACCTATTTTTTACAACTATTTTGCAAACAAAAACACTGTTTTATAACTATTTTGCTGAATAGCCTTTTGTTGAACTCGTCTCTACAAGATATGCCCAATCAAAACAGTGATATGCCTATTTTGAGAGTTTGAAATAAGAGAGGGAAAGAGTTTTGAGAGTTTGAAAATATATGAGAGGGAGACGAGTGGTGTTGTGAGTTTAATTGGTCTCTTTTTATAAGGACTAGTTTTGAGGCACGAATAAATCTTTATTAGAGAATATTTAAAACAAAAAAATATCGTAATTCTATCACATCCTCCTTTAATTTAAAGCTAATTATCTCTATATCATTAGAATGAGCAATAATAATTTGTTAACAACAAAATTACTCTAAAGAGTTTGTCGAGTGGATGTTAAATGCAAAATCAAGAGTATATAATTTGTATTTTGAAATAAGGGCATGTCATTGTTATCTCCATGACAATTAACAATTGCAATGACTACTCAATTTGTTTTGGTAGAGATATGATGATACACTCCCATTTCAAAACGCAGACCATGACAGTTTATCTAAAAGAAGAAGGCAACAATGCTACTCTGATTAATTATCATGCTCCATTAAAATCCTTCCCACTGAATAAATCCAAAATGCTATCCTATTTCAAATCAGGATTACAAAACCCACGTTGACCTCAACAACAACAGCATATTGATGCAAATGCATTGGTCCAACAATCAAATAACAAACAAAAGAGTATAGCATTTGATCTCAACACTACTAAAAGCATTCTGTCTCTGCAATATTATGGCTCATTATGGTCTTTGTGTTTTAAGTCTGCAAGTATATGCATTAAACAAACTTCCACAAACAAAGGTTAGTGTTTGTGGCATCTAACATACTACAAATGTTAATAGATAAGATCCAAGAGCCCCTCATAAAATGTTATCAGGATGATACATCTTTCTTCTTTCGCAGGTGTGAGAAATTTGTTTGTTACCATGTGTACAATTATGGATATCAGAAAATTTCATAAGAACAAAACACTCAACTCAAAAATTTCCAGTAAATACCTTAAGTGTGCATCAAAAACATAAATTTAAGCCATAGGCTCATAGCATACATATCCTTTTAAGCTTCACTTGAAATTTAGAAAGAAAAAAAATCCACCAATTTGATTCAATCCCTCTTACCAAATACACATTAGGGATTCGTTTACAACATCAACAATAGCAAGTGATTCTAATAAAATACCTGAACTGAATCAATTCAATTGAATGCCATAACAGCACTTGCATCAAGCACACATGGTTAAAGTTGTCCTTTTTTGGATTGAACCAATAGATGCATACTACAACACAAAAATTCACCTGGTGTGTGCTTCTAGCCTCATCACTATATGAGAAAACATCCAGAAACAAATGCAAGGTCTAATTCCGTAACTTGCCAAACAGGTAATAGAGTAAAGCCAAATTTCACAAGTTTCTCATTATTCTTGTTGAGAAATCCAGGGGAAAGTGAAAGAAAATATAGATTTAAAACCCATTACTTTTCAATTGTTCAACCCAATCAAGTATTGTACAATTATATTTCTAAATTGGTTTAGCTTTTCCCTTAAGAATACACAATAGAAAAAGTAAAAAAGCCTCAATTTTTATTCCTCAAACTTCCTCATTAGCCATGCAAAGGGAATTCTCTTCTATTTTAAAATCATAAATCCATCCAAGCTAGAAATATCCTAGGTACACATAGAAACAAACACATCCATATCTTACAATCAAACAACAAAGCTATACAAACAAATATGTCTGAAAAAAAAAAAAAATCACAGAATCTGAAATATATATAAATGAGCAACAAAAACTTACTTAACGTGAATGATTTTGACACTTGACACTGGTTTTCGTAGCTGGTTGAGAGAGAATAGAGAGTGAGAGAGTAAGCGAGGGAAAGACTAAAGAACAAAAATCGTGCTACCAATTATTGTATGCATATCATTCAAATTAAACATCATGCGTGGTCTCTGTGTTGCTTGTAAAAGTAAATTAAGTTACTGTTTGATAAGTGTTTTGGTTTCGTTTCGTGACTTTTTTCAGTATCCAACGTGAAATTTTAATCTTGATTTGAATTCAAGATTTTTAAAAAAAATTCTGTTTAGTAAATAGTTTTGGTTTCACAACTGTAATCACAATTAAAAAAAAAAATTCTGTTTGATACATAGCTTTGATTTTTAGACTTGGTTGCACCTATAACAATTGTAGAGGATTTTATCCTTTAATCTATTATCAATACAAAATTAACAATTTTATTATAATTTTATCATTACATTATTAATTAATTTTTTTAAATAATAAAAATACAAAATAAATAAATATATTTTATTATATATATATATATTTTTTTATCTTCTTATCTTCTTTTTTTTCTCTCTCCACAAATCTCATCTTATCCTTTTATCTTCTTTCTTTCTTTTACACGTATCACTTTAACTCTTTTTCCTCAATTTTTTTCCTTATGAAACCGTGTCAAAAAAAATCTAATTTTTATGCTTTTATTATCTTGCCCATCAGCTAATTTAGCTTGTTCATGTATGGGATTGTTAAAAAAAATATACAGAAATTGAATCCAAGATTAGAATTTGGTGTGGTTGAGGATACTGTTCATGTCATGTGTGATGTTACTATTGGTCTAAAACGATGAAAAATAAAAAGAAATATGGATATTATTTCTGTGTTGCTTGTAAAAGTAAAACTGTAAAAGTGTTAACATTGTGGGAAAGCTTTTATTATTTCTTGGGTTTTTTTTTCCCAAATCAAACTTTTGTTACTTGGAAAGCTGTCAACTTGTCCTATTTATTAGTTTTTGTCAAACTTGCAAGTTTTGAAAAAGATCTCCAATAAATCTTAATGCAGATCTCCAATAAATCTTAATGCAGATCTCCAATAAATCTTAATCTCCTTAATGGAATATGGATTAAAGAGCTAATGCACCAAGTTAATTCAATGGAAGACCAATTTTAGAAAGCAAAATGGAATATGGATTAAAGAGCTAGCCGTGAATCAATGCACCAAGTTAATTCAATATCTTCATTTTCCAGTCTGAATCAATGTATAAATTAAGAACACGGGAAGCAATTTCATGCAACTCCCCTTGAGAAGTGGGTGGTTGCTGACCCCTATGGCTAAGACCAACATGTGGAATGTGACCATTATGAAGGACATTAATTGGAAGCCCCCACAAACTAAGTAATGTCGTATTATTGGTAGATACATAATACATTAGTTCCTTATTCAATCAAAATAATCCACTATATTTTGACTCCTTGAAAAAGTAACTCCACTATTTCAAAAAGATGAATAAAAAGAGTGTTTTTTTCTATTATTGAGCTTACCTTTTGGAATCTCAAATAAGGCCGGTACTGGGGCATTTTGATTTTTGATTAGAAGCTCAAAAGATTAAATTATCATTAAAGTTTTGATATTGAGAGGAATCGGACAAAGATTCTGGACGGATTGAGATCCCATGTAATACTAAAATTGATATTGCATGGCTGCAATACCCACTTTTTACTTACTAACTTTTTTCACTTTTATGTATTTTTACCATTTTACCCTTCTGACATTATTGTTATATTTTACTCGAAGACTGAAATTTAAAAGTAACTTTTTAACTTTTGATATCAACCTTTCAAATGAATTGCAACCCAATGCAATACCTAAGGATCTCAATCCATTGTGGACTACGTTACATCATTGACCGGTTGGTCATTTCCACTGTTCTTTCCTCTCTAATTCTTAGGAGGTAGCTTTCTGACCCTATAAGGCCTAGAGCCAATTTTAATCACATGTGGCCACTTCATCTCATTTGTGAGAAAGTGCTTAAAAATGCAAACAAGAAATTAGAGAATTTATAAACCAAAAAGGATTTAGGGCTAGAAAAATATAACAAGATTCAAAAAAATAAAATGTTTCTAGTTGCGTTTTAGAAGTTCAAAGAACTTTGCTATGGAATTACTTGTACATACGGTTGTGTATTCTCACATTTTCGGTTATATGTTACATTAATCATGATTCAATGGCTCATATGCCATATAAATTAAGAACTTAAATTCTTGTTCTTCCTCTTTCATCAAATCATAATTTGACATATTCCAAGGTTGGAACTTATGGTCTTTTTGGTAAATCCAAGAACTAACGTCATAACAGAGTAATCACAGGTACATTCTAGGTATATGCAAAACACTTTTAAGTCCATTGGATTCTTAAGTTGATGAGGATCTTCAAATCTATCCAAAGTCTAATACACAATAGAAATAGGCCTGGATTCATTTGATAACTGCATGGGTTGAAATTTCATTAATTATTGTTGGTTAAACAAATAACTAAAATTTAATATATTCATTTATTTCTCAACACTTCGTTTGATTATTGGATAGAGAATCTTCCAAATTAAGCATCTGCTTGAAACGAACATAAATTTTCGCATTCCAGTGGGAGTTCCAATCCCTGCAGATAGAGGCGGGTGGCATCAAGCATTGGATTTTGGTCAGTGAGAAAGGTTGATTTAGTGGTAAATTTGCGTGAACTGTTTGGTACACAAATAAACTTGTCTTTTAACTGTGTGGGGGATAGATGAATATTGAGGATTTTCCTGGTTGTTTGTGGATTAAAATGCGTAAAGATTTTTCCTTTGTCCCATTGGAAGGTGTTATAGATTATTGGATAAACAAACTCGAGTACTATGATTTTCATTTGGTCATTTGTAGCAAAGGGAATATAACTTCTGGTTTTTTTATAACTTATTTGCGTTTCTTTGTTTTCTATACTAAAGACACCAGCAAAATGTAATTGTGGCACAAAAAAAAAAAAAAGAGATATAGAAATTAAATAACACAAGGATATATTCTAAAATTGTTCTTAAAAATGTCAAGTACTAAGGTTTTGTTGTTGAGGATCCATAGTCAACTCCAAAAATTTGTTGTTGTAGTAACTGTCATCTATATTGTTGTTACTATCCAATTTGACTACATTAAAAATTTAAAAAAAACAAAAAATAAATGCAAAAAAGAGAATGTGACATAACTCATAAGGTTATCGAAAAAATGTGATGTAGTTAGTGTCATAGGTGACGTTGTTTCTATGAAATATAACTATATAATAATTTTAGACAAAAATAAATGTGACATAACGTTACCTGTAGTTATTATCCAATGTGACTATATATGAAATTTAAACAAAAACAGTTTCATACCAAAAAAATTGCATAATCACATCCTGTGGTTTGGGTCATTTGCAAACTGACTCCTGGGGTTTCAATTTTGCAATATAACCACCTGGGGTTTTTTAATTGGTGAAATTGACCCTCTAAGTACATTTTTTTTTGTCAATTTTGTTAATAAAATTTGTCACATGCTTTGGATTTATAATAATAAATTTTTTATTATAAAGTGGTCACATGTAATGTACATGACAAATTTCTACTAGCAAAATTGACAAAAAATGTACTTAGAAGGGTCAATTTCACTAATTTAATAACCCCATGTGGTTATATTGAAAAATCAAAACCCCAGAAGGTCTGTTTGCAACTGACCCAAACCCCAGGAGGTAATTATGTAATTTGGCCAAAAACAAAACAAAAACCAACCAAAAAAAATAATGTGACATAAAGTAACCAACAAATGTGATGTAATGACTAAGAGATGTGGTGTTAATATCCAAAATTCCAAATCAAAAGAGATTACATTGGGACTCACCCAACTCAAAACATATTTTTTTTGGAAATTTGTTTCGTTCGTAGACTTTTTCTTTCTCCCCCTCAATTGAAATAAAATGGGAAAAATTTGTAAACAAGCAAGAAGCAAAGACCCAAGAAAGTAATTTCAACATAAAATCTTCTTTAAATGGTGATAACATGATAAAATCTAATCCATTTATATCACAATGAAAATTTTTAGAAACACCATGATAAAGTTACCATAAAAAAAACTCTTGAGAATCCTATTTTCTTAGTCTCACATGGGGTAAATTATTTATAACATTATCCAAATTATCTAATACTATCATTTTCTTTCCAAGGATAAGGTTCAATGTTCTTAAAAGAGACATGTCCTCCCATATAAATATTTCCAAGGGGGATCCTTTCCTACAGATCAAGGCAAACCCAAGAGAAGTAATCTTCTTCCAGAAACCACTCAAACATTGAAAATATGGAGCATTCATCTTCCAAGATGACTTCTATGGTCATGATCTTATTGGTCATTGCATCTTGTTAGTCTCTTAGTCTCTAATGGGTACAAAGTTATAATTTTTCTATCATGTGGATGTAGCTAATGAAATAATTTTGCATGCAGGTTTGTCAATTTCACAGGTGCCAAGAGCTGAAGCAAGCCAATGTGACTCTAATAAAGAGTGTAAAAATTACTTGTGTCAAGCACCAAGCTTACCCTATTGTTTTGATGGAGTATGCAAATGTGGGGAAGCCCTAAAAGCAGTAGCATTAGCTTGTCATACTAATAAAGAGTGTCAGATATTTTGTAAGCAACAATCTGGTGCCTATTGTATTGGTGGTTATTGCAGTTGTACCTAGGAGAGCCCTAAAATAGTCTACAATCTAGCCTGAAGCACATTGTTCTAAAGGTGCATGTTGGTTATACTACTTTTGCAGTTTTCAATAATTGTCTAGTGTTAATGTTAGATATATATTTGACTGCATTGTGAAGTCATATGAAATAATATATCTAAACAATTTTGTCAATTATAGTTGAAATGATTTAAATGAAACATAGGTTATCCTCAAATTTTGAATTTTACTATATTGGAAGGAAGAACATTTCATACATGTTTTAATTTTCGCATTAAGCATTAATTTCTCACTTGAAATTGAGATTTCCATGACTTTCTTAATTTGAGATAGTGGAAATCAGAAATCTAGTCAGATTTTGATGATTGATTTGAAAATGGTGATGAGCAAAGCAACTTCTAGATTAAGGTGGGGTCATGGCTCCCCTAGCCCTCAATAATTTATTTATTTTTTTTAAATAGAGTTTAAATTTGAAGTTAAATTTTCTAAAAATATTATACATCATTCCCCCTCAACAATTAAATTCACTCAAAGAGATCCTAAAAAATAGAAATAACTAACCAACTAATCAATACTTATACCCTATTCAGAAACCAATAAAACCAATAATAATAATAAATAAATACTTAAATTTAAGTGGTGCTATTGTATTGAAAGCGTTAACGACTTTCAGGAGTGTTGCCAACTTATGTTCGGACCAATAGTACCTTGGGTTCCTTAATGTTACCTGTGATGCGATATCAGTGAGGGCAAAGGCTCTCGCCCTAGTTCTACTCCTATTGTTTTGGTCTCCTTAGAACCAAGATTCAAATCCTCTCTCTTCGATTATTGTTTTTTTTTTTTTTTCCAAAGAGAGAGAGAGAGAGAAGATGTATGAGTTATATAGTAGGAGGAAATCATCTTCTATATTTTTAGAATTTTTCTTCTCTATTATTATCAGATTTATTCTAAGGATTCTTGGTTGGTAACATATGACTTTAATAAACCAATCGTCTTAGTGAAACTTTTTAGAAAACAATTCCAATGACTCCACATAATTTTTTGAGCCATTACTTTTAAAGTACATAGGGTGAAGTTTTGGTAGTGCTCCAATGCATTGGACCGGACATGATGCAAACACGTCCCTTTTTGACCATATATCACAATCTGATCAAGTCCATTGCATAACGAAGCCAAATCCAAGAACATATTGTCTTGCCATTCTCCACCTGTTGTATCTTCTTCAATTCACTCTCTGTAGTAATTACGACACCTTTTTTTAATAAGAAAATTGTCAAACCTTACTTCATTTGTATGTGTCAGCATGTGTCACTTAACAAAATTGGGACCTTAATTGAATATAAGTATATGAAGAATCCTAAGAGAAAAAAGATAACAAAAGAAAAAGCTCTTTAATCCCATAAGATCCTATAACCATAAACTTTTGGTAATCATAAAATTAGAAAATTGCACTGACCTCCCCTGAGATTTTTGGAAATGACATTGACCTTTATCCTAGTCTCGAATTATATATTGACCTCCCTTACTTTTCAAAATAATTTACACTGACCTCCCCTACTTGCTTAACAGTGTTAAATCAACTAATAGTGTTAGAATATAAGTCCAATGGGTCTAAGGCCCATTACATTATCTTGTATAGCACTCTTCTTACTTATGCATTACTCTTACCTCTGCCTATATAAAGGCTCTTTTGTACTACATTTATAGATATAATATAATACACAGACTTTCAGTCTTCAACATGGTATCAGAGCTAAGGCTCTAATATTGCGCAGTTCTAGTCCTTCCAGGCGTTCTTCCGCTGCCTCAGCTGTCTCCGGCACTGCCCAGCCGCCACCGTCAGAAATCCGGTTGCCTGCGCTGCCAAGAAGCTGATTCATCGCCGAACAGACTTGTTGCCACCCTCGGTTCTCCAGCTACAGGACTCCGATCACAACACCTCTGCAGCCATTGGAAAGATCTCAAGAAGCTCGACCCAACCGCGGAAGAATCAACCCCATACGACGTCGGACGCGCCGCCATGCGCCGCCCAAAGTTCCGGCGCCGTTATCCTCGGTTCTCCCGCTACCGGACTCCGATCACGACACATCCACCGCCGTTGGAAAGATCTCGAGAAGCTTGACCCAACCGCGCAAGATTCATCCTCATTGGAGCTCGGACGCGCCTCCACGCGCCGCCCAAAGTTCCGGCGCCGTCAAGCCCTTCTTCACGCGCCACGTCAGCCCTAAACAGTCACTGCCATGTCAGCCCTAGTTGACCGTTGACCAGCGTTGACCGTTGACTTTTTACGTTGACTAGGTGTTGACTTTTTGGTTGACCAAAGTTGACTTTTTGCGTTGACTTTGACCAGCAGTGTTAACTTTTTCCAGAATTGACTTTTTGCAACCCAGGTGCTCCCTGCCCAGTTTTTTGTGCTGATTTCATTTTTGTGGTCTGTTTTTGCAGTTGAGATTTCGTTATGGCTCAAAGTGAAATTTCTAAACCCATTCACGTCATTCTTGATGGGGATAACTACTCTCTTTGGGCTTAAGGTATGTGTAGCTTTCTCAAAGGTCGCAAGCTGTGGCTTTATGTGACTGGGCAACGTCATCCTCCTACACAACAAAAGGACGAAACTGAAGATGCCTTCGCTCTTCGACTCGAAGATTGGGATGGTATCAATCATCAGATCATCACTTGGCTCCGCAACACCTCCACTCCTTCTGTTAGTATGGAATTTGGGGGTTATGACACAACTAAGGATGTGTGGGATATGCTTGCTTCTCGATATGCTGGATCAGATGATGCTCGAGAATATCACCTCATGGTTACTTTATATCAGTTGCGCCAGGATCCAGGTGAGCGCATCACTGCTTTCCACAGTCGTATGAGATTTCTTTGGGATCAACTAGCTGCTTCTGAGCCAGTCATCAAGTCTGTCTTTGATGCTAAGCTTGTCAGTACACATCGAGAGCGTACCCATCTTCATCAGTTCTTAATGGGTGTTCTTGATGACTTCGAGTTTGTACGCAGTCAATTGCTTAATCGTTCTCCTCTACCCACTGTCAATCAAGCTGTTAATGATTTGGTCCGTGAGGAAACTCGCCTGAAATCCCATCGCCCTTCTCAGCCTCACACGACGGTTTTTGCCACTCCAGTATCAGTTGATCCCACAGTCACAGCTCCGTCGAAGAGTCATGATAAAAGGCGATCAAACAAGAAGAATTCTCATCTCATTTGTGCCTTTTGCAAGCATCGTGGTCACACTATTGATCAATGTAACATGCGTGCCCGCAATCTTCAGCGCTCTGCAGCCTTAACTGCCTCTGAGTTTGTACCATCATCCGATGCTGCACCTTTTGATCCTGTCTCATTGACTACACCTACTTACAGCATAGCAGATCTGCAAGCTCTCTTCAATCAAGTTCAAGTTCCGTCTTCCAGTGCATCCAATCCTACTCTTTCTGTGACACCAGGTATCTCTTCTGAATGGTTTTTAGATTCTGCCTGCTACAATCACATGACAGACAATCCTCACCTCACAAGTGCCCACACTCCTCCTGTCTTACCTACTATTACCACTGCTGATGGCTCTGCCATGACTGTTAGTCATATTGGCTCCATCTCTACCCCCACCTTATCTGTCTCTAATGTCTTATGTGTTCCTAAACTGCATCTTAATCTTTTATCTGTTGGCCAACTAACTGAACTTGGTTTAAACCTGTTCTTTTCTTCTTGTGGTTGTCTTGTGCAGGATTCTCAGACGGGGCAAATCGTTGGGACCGCGCGTAAGGTTGGACGGTTGTTTGAGCTTACTTCCCTTCACTTTCCATCTTCATCAGTCTCCGCACCTATTATTGTTGCTTCTGCCTCCATCGAGTTGTGGCACTCTCGTTTAGGTCATGTTTCCCTTCCTCGTATTCAAACTTTAGTATCTAGGGGTCTATTAGGTTCAGTTTCTTCTAGTCCATTTGATTGTATGCCATGTCAACTCGGCAAACAACCTGCCTTACCTTTTAATAATAATGAGTCTATTGTTTCTGCAACTTTTGATCTTATTCATTTAGATGTATGGGGACCCTCTCCTGTTCCCACAGTAGGGGGGTCAAGATATTTTGTTATTTTTGTCGATGATTTTTCTCGTTACATTTGGATTTATTTAATGAAAAATCGTTCTGAAGTTCTTACAATATATCGTGATTTTGCTAAAATGGTTCAGACTTAGTATTCTAAAGCTATTAAGGTATTTCGCTCTGACAATGCACGAGAATATAGACAAACTGATTTTTCTACTATTCTTAAACACTATGGAACCATTTTTCATACTTCGTGTGCTGGCACCTCACAACAAAATGGACGAGCTGAACGTAAACTCCGTCACATCCTAGATACTGTTAGGGCTCTCACCAATGCAGCCTCCACTCCTGTCTCATTCTGGGGTGAAGCTGCTCTCATTGCAGTATACACCATCAACCGCTGTCCTTCACCTATCGTTCAAAACACAACACCATATGAACGGTTATTTGGCACAGCTCCAAACTATAGTCTACTCAAGGTTTTTGGTTGTGTCTGTTTTGTTCTTCTTCAACCACATGAGCGCACCAAACTTCAACCCCGCTCCCAGCTATGTTGTTTTCTTGGCTATGGCCTCGAAGAAAAGGGGTACCGGTGTTATGATCCAGTCGCCAAACGTCTTCGAGTCTCTCGGCATGTGGTATTCTGGGAACACAAGATGTTCTATTCCTTACCTTCATTTTCTGCAGGTAATGATGATTCTCAGGCTGATCCTTCTACCAAATCTCTTCCCTGAAATTCCTTCTCCTTCTGCTGAGTTAGTTAATCCCATCTCCGACGAGTCTCCCTCTGCTGATCCCTCCTCTGATGTGTCTCCTACAACCGATCCTACCTTCGACGAGTCTCCTCTCTCTGCCTCTGCTGCGAATCCTATCAACACTACTACTCCTGAGCCTCGTCGCTTTCATCGGGTAAGTACTCTTCCCTCTCATCTTCGTGACTTTCACTGCTTTTCTACCTTTGCCACCTTACATGAACCTCACACCTTTCGTAAGGCCTCCTCTGACCCTTTATGGCAACAAGCTATGAAAGAAGAATTGGATGCATTGCTTAAGACAGGTACTTGGGATTTGGTTGATTTGCCAGCTGGTAAATCTGCTATTGGTTGTAAGTGGGTGTACAAGATCAAGACACGATCAGATGGTACTGTTGATCGCTACAAGGCTCGTCTCGTTGCCAAGGGATTCACTCAGGAGTATGGTATTGACTATGAGGAGACATTTGCCCCGGTGGCTCGCCTCTCCTCTGTTCGTACACTTATCGCAGTTTCTGCTTCTCGACATTGGCAACTTTTTCAGATAGATGTGAAGAATGCCTTTCTTAATGGAGAACTAACTGAGGAAGTCTACATGCAGCTCCCTCCTGGTTTCTCCCAACCTCCAGGCTTTTCTCACAAAGTGTGTCGCTTACGTCGGGTACTATATGGTCTTAAGCAAGCTCCACGAGCTTGGTTTGCCAAGTTCAGTTCCACCATTTCTCAGCATGGTTTTTCAGCTAGTTCATATGATTCAGCTCTGTTCTTCGGACGCTCAGATCATGGTATTACCCTTTTTTTGTTGTATGTAGATGACATGATTATTACTGGTGATGATGTACAGGGCATCCAGGATCTTAAGCGCTTCCTTGGTCAGCACTTTGAGATGAAGGATCTGGGTCCCCTCAGTTATTTTCTTGGTCTTGAAGTCTCTTCATCCTCTGATGGTTACTATCTCACTCAAGCCAAGTACACATCTGATCTTATCTCTCAAGCTGGAATCACGGACAGCAAGATAGTTGACACATCCATCGAATACAACAATCACCTGAATACTCATGATGGAGAACCACTTCCTGATGCTACTCTTTACAGACAGCTAGTTGGGAGTCTTGTTTACCTCACTGTCACTCGACCGGACATCTCCTATGCTGTTCACATTGTTAGCCAGTTCATGGCTGCACCGCGGTCTCTCCATTATGCTGCTGTACTTCGGATTCTTCGGTATTTGAAAGGCACCTTGTTTCATGGTCTTCACTTCTCATCTCAGTCGTCGCTCACTCTTCAGGCTTATTCTGATGCCGACTGGGCAGGGGACCCTACCGACCGTCGTTCCACTATAGGGTATTGTTTTCTTCTTGGTGACTCCCTCATCTCTTGGCGAAGCAAGAAATAATCTGTTGTTGCTCGTTCTAGTACTGAGGCAGAATATCGCGCACTTGCTGACACCACTGCTGAGCTCCTTTGGTTACGTTGGCTCTTCCAGGACTTATGCATTGATTGTTCTACTGTAGTTCCAATCCATTGTAACAATCGAAGTGCTATCCAAATTGCCCACAATGACGTCTTCCATGAGCGTACCAAGTATATTGAGATCGACTCACTTTGTTCATCGTCACTTATTACAGGGTACTTTGCAGCTCCGTTCAGTGTCTTCTCAGGATCAGTTAGCTGACATATTCACCAAACCTATGCCTCCAGGCCGTTTCCGTGCTCTTATTTCCAAACTCAAGTTGGTGTCTCTTCACCCAACATGAGTTTGAGGGGGGATGTTAGAATATAAGTCCAATGGGTCTAAGGCCCATTACATTGTCTTGTATAGCACTCTTCTTACTTGTGCATTACTCTTACCTCTGCCTATATAAAGGCTCTTTTGTACTACATTTATAGATATAATATAATACACAGACTTTCAGTCTTCAACAAATAGAAATTAGGAAAATACCAAATATGCAAAATTATTATTTTACCTTTCATTCAAAGATTAAAAATTTCTTCCTCTTCTTTTTTCTCCATCACTTCCTTGGTGGCCGCCAATGACCTACAAACAAACCCACACTTGGTATATTCCCATAAGCGTAATATAGCAAATGACTTGAATATTATTCTCACCAACATAATTCAAATACAACCATTCAGGCGTTGGCTTGAATATTAGTCTGGCCATAGAACTTAGTGAGGAAAAAGGTAGTGTTTGCTTGAGATTCAGTGGTTTTTACCCACTGAAGGCAAGATCTAATGGTTCAGCAATCACTGTAGCCTTTGCAGAGAATACAAAAACCATTAGAAGTTGACCATCTAATGTAGCTGGGAGTGCTCAAATGTGTGGTGAAGTGACGAAATAAAGCCTTCTAATGTAGGTATCCAAGGATGATCCCAGATTGGTGTGTGCCTACCATTCCCAATCTTTATGCATAAGCCTTTCTTGATGATAGTTCTTGAATTGAGAAAATTGTATCCTTTACCTCAGCCATAATTTTATCAAATGGCAACATAGTCCATTGACTGCTCACCATATTAAATGGTCGAGTGAGCACATATGTGAAACACTTTATAGGTTTCTTGTATTGCAGCATACAACTTATTTATCTATTTTGAATTTGTTACTATAATAGTCTGCTTTAGTTACAGTTTAATGAAATTCTTGTTATTGTTCTTAATGAAAGAGATAATTATCTTGGACTTATGAGGGCATACTATATTGGCCAGAAATTTTATTGCTGTGCCAAGTTCTTGATTTGCAAAATTTGGTACCTTATTAGCAATGTCATATATGTTTGAACTTTGAAGGCTGGAAAATGACCCATGCATATGAAACAAACTGAATCCATATTACAACTCATGCACTCACATAAGCCCTTGACCGCACCCTCCACGAAATTAAATATATCCTACATCTCTCTCACTTTAGGAGCATAAATCATGGCCCCAACCTATTTAATTGGTCAGTGAAAGCATTGTGCACTGTAATATACCATCAAAATGTATGCATTCTGTAGTGAGTCAGTCTGATTTTCCACCTGCTTAAACCCTCTTTTAGCCCCGGAACTTTTTTTTTTTTTTTTTTTAACACTGACAATACATCCCTTCCATCAATTTGATTTTCCACCTATCCAACTCAAAGTAAAAAGGTAATTGAGTCTCAGCCGTGGTCCATCCCTTATTTCAAATACAAATCACAATCAACCTATTTAATTGCACATGAAAATCATTGGAAACCCATTCACAATTCATCTAAGCATCATTAATGCTACGTTTGGCTTAAGCTTGTGAATTCATAGTCTCATATATAAATTGCTTCAACCAGGACAGCCCAGGTTCATCGAGTTTCAATTGAAAGTCGAGAAGCTGAAATATGCAATGGCTTGTAGAATATGAATATGTCATGGTTGCAGTCAAATTTGAATGTGGGACAGTGAATTCCCTAAGAGGAAGCTCAAAGTGGTTTAAGTAGGCAACCATCTCACTCAACTTCTCATATTTGGCTAAGAGGTTTTTAGTTCAACCGGCACTTTTTGGTGTTTCTAATGAAAGTATCGGAATCCAATCTTCTCTCCCCCAATAGTCAAATTATCCAAAAAAATATATATTTGTATTCCGCAATTAATATACATGCATGAACATATTTTCAACATGTTCATAAAGTCATGAAAATGAAAATTGCTAGCATATATGGCAGTGTCATTGTCTCTGTTGCAAGTTTGCAACATGTGTAAAAAGACAAAAGGGGGCACTTTCGGCCACAACAACAGATAATTCTTGCTGTAAGGCCGACACCTTAGCTGTGGACAGGGGTGAATGATTCAAGGGCCATTTTGTGGTCTTTGTAGACATTCTGCACACCAACTTCTTGTTTATTAATTAGACCATTATTTGCCGACACCGTATCCAATTTTTCAAATCACTGTGTGGGTTTACATCGTGTTTTGCCAATTTCTATCACTACTGTGTGTGTTAAGCATGTAAGTCAAGAATGTCGACCTTCATATTGTTTTTGTTACGACATGTTAGAAATGGTCGCACCGATCCTCGTGGAACCAATTGTTTTTATTATTGGACTATTGGAGGTAGCAGATCACGAGGAATTCTTAAATTAAAAAGATTAATTACTTGTTTGATAAATTCTATTTCAATCACTCACAGTCAAGGTGATGGCTTGCATGTCGATGTCCTATCTAAGAAGAAATAAGTAATTAATACCCACAGAAAAAAGAAAAAGGCAAAAGGGTCCTACAAAAGCCCACTAAAATGGTCTTTGGAGTATGATTCTATAAAAGAAAAGGAGAAGGCCCATGAGGGTGTATCATCAAGAATAATATAATAACCTTTGTTACCTTTAGTATTAGAAGGAAGCATGTTAAAATGGTGGTTTGTCTCCTTGATGAGGTCTCGTTTGAGAGTTGTTGCTGACTTTCTTTTTACCAAACAATATTTAAAGCCCAAATAAAATAACAAAGCCAATTGTGCAATTCGTGACCATGTCACGAATTGATTTTATAATTGAGAAGCCGAATATATAATGGCAAATACTCAAGCACATCAATATTTTCCTTTTTAATTATCAATACAATAGTGATTGAGAGGGTAACAATTAAGAAACAATTGTTAGGTAGCTGAGAAGTCAAGGCACTATTCTTCAACTCCCAAAACTGTGACGAATTTTTTTTTTTTTTTTTTTGAGAAGAGTGACGAATTTTTATGATATCTATTGTCTGAGAGGAACAATATCATTTAATAATGTGATAGTTTAATCCAAACTTTTTATTATAGTGTGATATAGTCATATATTATATAACTTCTAAAAGGAAAAAATAAAAAATACTGAAGCATTTAGCTGCTAATTAAGGATGTTCACTAATATAATCTACATTTGACATGTTTCATTGACCATTTAATTAAGTGCTGAAATCTAGGATTAGTAAACAGTTCTTTTCTCCATTGTGATTGTTAATGTTATTAAATAAATACCTAAAAATTAAGTGGTTATAGTTAAACTCTACCAATTTCAAAGCCAAGAATGCATTTTATACTAATGTGAAAAATTGCACACAATCAGTTTAAGAGATTAATCCAGGAGATGTAAGAGGCAAAAATTAATGAAAAGATCCCTTTAAACCTCTCTATTAACTATCTTCATCTTTGTTCTTTTTTTTTTTTTTTTTTTTTTTATGAAGTTGGCTACCTAGCCTATTGGTAAAGAGTCGTGGACCAATGTTACATGCTTAAGTTCATATGTCTCTCTGAGAGCTCAGCTGAAAGCATTTTTTCTTGTTAAGGAAAAAATATATCTTTCAAGATGGTTAATTAAGTACTAATTAATAATATTAGTGAGGGAGATATGGATCACTAAATTTAGCTATCACAATGCCTATCACCTTCCAATTTAACCCTGGGTCATACCATTCAAATTACTTTTTTTGAGCCTTCTAATAGGGGCTGTGTAAATAAGGAAAGTTCAGGGCACTTTTTCCTTCAGACTATCATAGTCAATAGAGCTCTTCAGCCATTGCTCTCTCTCATATATTATTTACTTGATACTAATACCCTATAGAAGCCTATGATCAAACTAAGTTTTGTCCTATCTCCTCTTGGAGAAATAATGGTAGGTTTTGTACTAATGTTTTTTTCTTTTTTTTTTTTTCTTTTTGCAACTTTAAAATTGAATTTGGTTTTCATTTTAATTTTGTCATGCTTGCGTCATATTGATGTGGCTGACATTGTAGTCAGGAATAATTAATATAGGTAATCTATATCAATCTAAGTTGGATTTATTAGATTTTCCTAGAACTGTTAGGGAATTCTCAATCTTACTTGAAATCCCACTAAAGATTAATTATATATTGTGTTACATTGGCCAAACAGATCGAGACGGAAGTGTCAGACAATTTGTGCATACATGGATGTATGAGAAAAACAAAAAAGAAAGGCCAAATTTCAAATTACACCATTTAAGTTTGGTCAAAGTTCAATTCAGTCCTCTAAGTTTTGACCGTTTCAATTTAGTCCTCTAAATTTGGTTTGGTTTCAATGTAGTCCTCTAAGTTTTGACCATTTCAATTTAGTTCTCTAAGTTTGGTTTGATTTCAATGTAGTCCTCTAAGTTTTGACCGTTTCAATTTAGTCCTCTAAGTTTGTTTTCGTTTCAATTTAGTCCTCTAAGTTTGATTTTGTTTCAAAAACTTAAAAACAAAAACTAATAAAAATTATTTATAAAAAAAAAATTTGAGAAAAAAATAAAAAGTTAAAGGACTTAATTGAAACAAAATCAAACTTAGAGTACTAAATTGAAATGGTCAAAACTTAGAGGACCAAATTGAACTTTGACCAAACTTAGAGGACTAAATTGAAATGGTCAAAACTTAGAGGATTGAATTGAACTTTAACCAAACTTAAAGAGTGTAATTTGTAATTTAGCCAAAAAAAAAGAAGGTGTCAATTTTTTTAATTTGTTTATTTTTTGAGATAGAAAAGAAGTATTTTAACAATGTCAAGCCATCAAGATGGCATTCATGTATTCTATCATTGTCAAATATCTAGACAATCTTGTGCAAGTGTTTTAAAATAGTGATATTTCCAACTAATATAATTATAATACATATATGAAATTAAAAATTAAGAACACCTTGAGAGTGCTTGTTTCTTAATTGTATTGCTTTTAATCTGAGAATCAGCTAGTTAATTACAGCAGGCTTTGGAGGACTACATGCTAACAACTAGCAGGAAGGAAGGGGACTCAAAATTGTTTATCTGAGTAATATCTTTGTTAGAAATTTTGTTTAATATCTTTTATAACAAGTTTAAGGAGTTAAAACAAATTAGAAATATAATCAAAGGGAAAATAACATGCTTTCTGTTTGTATGCTCTTATAGGAAACCATTTGTTAAAATTTGACAATGAGAGATAGCCTTTTTCGTGGCTGGATATTGTCCTGAGTCTGTGTCTTGATCGAAATGTTAAGGGTAACAATTCTTCAAACTAATGGCCTCTCACGATAATCACTTTATTATGAAAATAAAGAAAAGGTCACTAAGTTCATCCCTAAAAATAAACAAAACAAAAAAATCAAAGCTATTGTTTTTAATATATATATATATATATATGATATTCGTTCCATGAGTATTATTTTTTAACATCAGACTAATTCATCAAATTTTTTTTAATAGGTGCGCGATTTCTCAAATTCCTTTTTCGATAAAAAGAAAATTATAAGTTTTTATTTTTGTTATTGATAATTTGATAATTATCATATGAGATAGAGATGATTTGAATCTTAGTTCTTATCGTAAAAGAAAGCAGACAAAACTCTTGACACTTGTGACAATAAAAACACATGCAACACAAGTCAATAATAAATGAGGCAGTAAAAAGTGGGTAGAAAAACCACGCCAGGTGGAGCCAAGACTTGAAGAATTTGATTTATTTCCAGTCAAATTAATTCCAATTTGTAAAGGTCATGTTCTCATCTACCCACTAGTGTCGTACCAGTTAATTTATGGCGAGAATTTTCCATAAAACAAGAATATATTCAATCCTTAACTAAAAACATTACTCACAGTCAACAGCCAAGCAAAAGGTAAGCATAGAGGAAAAACTGGTAAATAATAAAAGCTCAAACAGAGCGGACAAATTAGTGGAACCTAACGCACGGACGTGTTTTTGGAGTGGAAACGCTGAAAACTGTTTTTTTGTGACTTGTGAGTGCGAGACCAGTCAAAAGGTGATTCCTAAATTTGTTTAACAATTTTACTTGAATTATAAGCTTAAATTCACGTTAAATGATCTCATTTTGAACAAGAACTGGGGACCATCTGGATCTGATACTTGGGCTTTACGGTTTTGACTTTGTCATGCAAGCTTGCCTACCACACAGGCTCATAATAACTTCGGCTTCAAAACATAGCTAGGCCTAGGCTAGCTGAACTTGGAAATTCAGGGGATGTCTCACTCAAACTTGCCAAAATTTGGCACTAGTATAACCACTACTAATTGGAATTTTGACTAGTGTGGTCCTAATTATTTGAGTATTTTGAGCTTAGATATGTCCTGTGTGACTACTCAAATATTTGTACTATAGAATGGTACTATATTTTTCATTCATAAACATTAATGACTCTACTTTGACGATATAATTTCAGTGGGATTCGAATCGTTGGTAGAGTAAAAAAAAATTATGTTAGAGACCGGAGTGTGTGGTATATATTTTCAATCCAAGTAATATCTTTTTGTTGGAATTAATATATATAGTTGTTTCATATAAAAGCAAAAGAGAATAAAAATGACAGGACAGAGAATGAAAATAATCCAGGTATGAAACCGAGTTCAAGATCAAAGTCATTTAGTAGTTACTGTTATTATACTAGTCTAGGGTTTCCCATGTATTTACTATACTGTCCCTAGTTTAGGCCTATATATATTCTCTTAGCTGTACATGTTTAATCAGAATACACAATATACAGTTTATTCTCTCTGTCTCTTTGTGTTTTCCTCCCTAAAAGTTAACAGTTACTACAATTGAATTTCTTGGAAATTAAAAAAGAAAAAAGAAAAAGAGAACCCCATGTTGTTGATGATGAATGGAGAAACTTGGAGATGCAAGCGAGCATGGATTTTGAAGTTGGTTTTCGAAAACAAGAGGCCTTTGCAATTGCAAGTCTATAAGACTTCTGACAATTTGGAAAAAATTTAATATGATATTCTTGTTAGTGAACTTATATGAATAACATATTAACTTTTTCCAACTAAATCATATTAGTAAACTTATATAAATTTCTCAATACTTGTATGAAATTAAATAATAGCCGAAAACCGTACATGTTAGTACCACAACAAGAAGACCATATGTATTTAATTTTTTTTTTTTTTAAAATCAATCTTTAGGAGAATCCTCCCCCCTCTCTTTGCGGGGTCTACAATTGTGGCTTGGCCACTGACGAGAACCCTAAATTATTTAATCTAACTAGGGTTCCTTAAGGTTTACCCCATACTATTAGGTAGGGGGGCCAGTGGTAAAGACCCCATAACTAGAGCAGCCCATCAAATGTAAACAATTATTTTGTTGATACATGCACTAATTTTGATTTGTGGACCTACATGCATCACCATATTCTTTTTTCAAACCATATATATTTGATGCTGTCAAGATATGCGGGTCAATCAATTCATAGTCATTCGTTGATTTCTATCAATATATTTGTGCCTTTCACTTTTTCTTAATCTAGATATTTTGGATTTTAATGATCATTTGTCAAAATAAAGTTAATAAATTATCTTAATTGGTACGGCCATTACTTCTAATTAGGATTTATGGAGGCTAAGAGCCTAAGAGGTGTAATAGCAGAACTTCTTATTGGAGTTTTGGATTTGTTGCTTATGCTAAACAACAAGTTTACGGACATAATATTTTTTATAATGTTTTTTTTTTTTTTCAACTATTGATATGGTTTGTTCTTATTGGTGTATAATAATAGCGAATAGACCCAAGTAAAAGTGACACGCCAAAATTGTGGAAAAAAAGTTGTATCTTTAATTATAGAAGTGCATTTCTTTAGAAGTATTTTTAATTCACTCCACCATCAAAGTTCGTGTTTTCTGGACCCAATTTAAAAAAAAAAAATGATTAAATAAATTCAGGCAAACTACAAACACTAATTGTGACCTGCACATTCTTTTTTATTCTCTTGGGAGGTTTCATAAATCTTATAAATAGAATCTTGGAAGATTATTATATGAGGTGGTCAAATCAAAGCAGGATCAATTAGTAATTTGGTTTAAATTGTTGATTACTTTGGTTTCCGTTGCCCCTCCGGCTCGTGTTTATCATGGGTCATCTTAATGTGACTTCCAAACTAATGTAGGTTATGATAATGATAATATAATAACAATCAATCAAAGTTTTGAAGTTCAGTTTCCCTTCGACATAATTTAGCACAAGATCGAAAGCACACAAGCTGCGACTCTACAGCTTAGCCGAGTCGAGTAGTTACAAAGTAACTAAGAATTAATATTGCTAGGTGTGGATGCATGTTTGAACTTTGACGGTGCACGAAATTACCAAGAAAGTAGAAAGCGTGGCCGGCGTAGCTAAGCTCATTCAGCATTCTCACCTACTCAGCCTCCACGCGGCACTATCGCATTTTCTTTTATAAAATGCATGTATAACGCTCAGACATGACACTAACTGATACGGCTCCCCCATTCCCTTCTCTCACAATTTTCAAACCTCTTACTCTTGACTTAGCCACCACCACCACTAGTGCTTGAACTCTCTCTCTTCTCTTGCCTATATATCCAAGACCTACCCTTTAGAAAACTTTCCCCACTATACCTTTTGCTTACATTAATTTCTTTCCCACACAAACAAAACCCTTCATTCATTCTCTCTTTCTCTCTGTGATAAAATTCTAATTCTATATATGGGTCGGTTAAGCAGTGTGCTCCTTATTTCCTTAATTGTGTTTGGTGCATTTTCTTCATGTTTAGAAGGCAGAAGGCTTCTGGATCATGTGAAAGAAAGCAAGAAGGGAGTCCCTTCTTTAAGGGACCGTTTGTTTCTGAGTGCCCTTCCTAAGGGTACAGTGCCATCTTCTACACCTAGCAAGAAGGGCCATGCTGTGGAGGTCGATGAAAAGCTTTCACGCCACCTTATTAGCATCAATGATCGGAATCTGCAATCTGTCCCAAGCCCTGGAGTTGGTCATTAATCTCTTCAAGATTAGTGTGTTTCATTTCTTTTTGTCTCTAAAAGTTTTGGTTTTCTTTCTCTAATTCTTTGATTAGGTGAGCTTTAGAGAATAGAGATTTAATTTGTAGCAGTTGAAATGTATAGATAAGATAGTATGCTTTATTTATTTATTTATTTTACTTTCTTTCTTTCTTTTCCTTCTCTAGGATTTATATTAATTATTACATATTACATATCCCTATAGATCAATGAGACTACAGTTCTTGTTAATTTCTTCCAGAATTAGAGAGCAGAGCAACACGAGTCATTGTGCTCATCTTAATTTATTTTTGTATTTGGGTACAAAACAGTATCGATCATATCAAATTTTAAAAAATAAGAATACGAATTTTCAAAAAGGAACCTCTAATCTAGTTGACTTCTTATATTTGATGCTTGCTTCGCATATATTTCTTCTTTATGAAGGATCTGACGACCTTTTCATTAAAGATATGATTAAAAAATGTGATGATGAGTCTACTGATGTGACAAGTGTGTGTAATATTTAATTTTAATCATAAAATATAGCTATTTTAATTAGTGAAAGTTTTTTATTTTTTTTCCTCTAACTCAACCAAACGAATCTATTTAGAATATAACTTTTTTTTTTTAATATATAAGTCTTATTTAACTTTTTTTTTAAACCCACAACAAAACAATAATTGAAAAGAAAATTTTATTTAACATATTATTGATCTAGCACTAATCTTATTTTCATCTTTCTAAAATTTTCATAATAAAATTGATGATAACTTTAGTATTTTCCCATATGAAATGGTTAGAGGTGACACCCTGAATGGATTGTGGGCACCCTTTTCATTACCTGTAAGTGGGTAGCCCTGTTAAATTGGCAACTGAATTTGATAAGACATTTCTCCAATACTTGTATTTTACATCCAAAAGTAGGGGAGGTGAGTCTTTCGATTCAAATCAGATTTTCATTGAAAAAAAGCTACAACGCAAAAGAAAGATCCGATCCAGCTTGGAGTATGGTCTTGTTGAAAATCACATGTCACGTAATGTTCTGCCACTTGGTTCGAATTTGGTGGAATAGAAGCACCAAAAAGGCGAATAACGCGTACTAGCTTATCCTATCACAAGCCAAATGTCCATCACTTTTTATAAAGATAGTGATACTCTTATAAATTCAATTTACCCACATTTAGATCATATGCTAGGGACCCAGTTGAAACTCGAAAGTCTATGGTTGATGTCACACCTATCGGTTTAACAATAGAATTGGGTGAAGTTTCTATGTATTATATATTTGTGAAAACTTGAGCAATTTTTTTCATTAACGTAATAACTATTAAATAAAGGTGTGTATTTATTGAATTAATACAAGATAAATTATAATTGAGGTAAAATAAGATAAATGTAAGCTATTTGAAAAACAAAAACAACTAGATATTTAAAATTCAGATATATCTAATTGTTACTAAGTGATAAACCCTATTCTTACACTCCACTAAGCCATCAGGAATGAGTCAAGGATGGAATGCATGAATGCCACAGAGTCAGCTGGTTCTATTTCTTCTAAAATTCTTTGAAGTCGTTGTGATGCTGAATTCTAATTAGAGCAATTGGTTCACGTCTTTTCTTAGTCTTCACGTGGAACAAGGAGGATATTTGACCGAATTAAACCCCTTCGAAGCTACTATGTCATGTTAAGGTTCGATAATCTTTTATTAAGGATTTACTTGAAATTCTCTTCTAAAACATTTGATAAAGAAAGACTTGGAGGCTTCCGTTTCACGATATCTCTTTCTCCAATCAGCTTCCGCATTTACAAGGAATTCTCTTCTAAAACGATGGTCAAAGAAAGACTTATAATAACAGACTGTCTCAAGTCTCAACTGATATTAATTAAATTGTTCTTTTGTATATCTTTCAACTATTAAATAATAATATAAAATTAAATGAAATAGGGTGTGATTTTGTGACTGAACTTTATATAAGGAAAATCTTCATCATGCATCACATGTGTTCTGACTTCTGAGGTTCTTTGACTCTTTTTTTTCTTTTTTTCTTTTTTTTTAATGAAAAAAAAAATTCCTAATCTTAAAACTCTAAATCTTTTATATAGTTCAGCCAAAAGATAATATAATATAAATATATATATATATATATATAAATAAATAATATATATATATATATATTAATTTCTTCTTAAGTAAGTTTTGGACCAAGAGAAGGGAAAATGAGAAATTCAAACTAATGACTTTCATTTTCATGGGGTATGGTCCTCAACTAAACATTCAATTAAGCAATGCATGGAATATTCGGTATAACAAAAATAAAAACTAAAGTTTTGAAAATTTAAACCTTAAGGACCGTACGATGAAACCTCTTGTTTTGTACCGAGTTGAAGATCTTTCACAAAGTAAAAAAAAAAAAATTTGAATGCTAACAAACATTACTCTATAATCATCCCCTTAAAAGAAAAATGGGCAGAAATATTATTCAATGAGGAATTAAAATTTAAAAAAAAAAAAAAAAAAAGCCAATATTTCAACGCAGATAATAAAGAAAACAAACACATACAATAACGGAATTCTTGGAAAATTGTCATAATTTTTTTTTTAAATTTAAGTAGCCTTCTTTGATGGACTCAAATTTTTTACCTTCTTCTTCTTCTTCTTCACATTATTTTCTGTAATTCTTTTCAAATAAAACAGTTGCAAAATCATTTATATTTTATATCAAATAATTAGTCACTTGTTAAGAATAATATCAAACATAATCATTTAACATTCAACTTCAATAAGAGTTTAGTCATGTATTTTTACCACCGACAAAAATAATGCAAGACAAAACTTGATTTCGTGCATTATGCTTCCTCTTAACCCGCCAGTTTATACTTTATACCCAAAAATTAACTTTAAGGGGTAATCAAATCAGGAAAAAGTATGGAACATATTTGCTACCAAAAATCAAAGTAGCAAACGCTAGTGCCTTCTTTGAACCAGCACAAGGGCTCCACAAACCGCCCGTCACTTGAAAAAATATGACCATGGATACAGAAATGACTAATTTAAGTAACTTATTTATTTGTTTGTAATTTAGTCAATCTTCACTGTTATTATCTTTCACCCGAGAAGTCAGCAATATGGCTTTTTTTTTTTTTTTTTTTTTTTGAATTGACTAATTGAACAATATAGTTATTAATTACAATAGAAAGAAAAGGTCAGCAATGACAAAGTGAACACATTAGTGGAGTGAATCTTTGGCCCAGGTTATTTTGAGTAACCTAAAAATTCTATCCAGATGTGAGGGCTTAATGGTTAGTTAATACTTAAGAGTAAAACTTAGGTACAGTTCCTTAGGTCAAATACATTTGATTCCTAGTTGAATTCAAATATATTGAAATTAAATATTTTTGGAAAAAGATAACATTATTTGTGTTTCATTGATTAATGCAACCATGTGATTTGAATTCAATAGGGGAATCTAATGTACTTAACCTAAGGAACTGTATCTAAGTTTTACCCAATACTTAGCCTGTGTTTGGATCCTCTATTTTGGGAATGCATTCCTGCTAGAATGCATTCTCGAGAATGCATTTTGCTGAAAATAGTGCATTTGGTAAAATATTGAAATTATTTATAAGAAGTGATTATACTGAAAAGAATTGTATTTGGTTGGTATTTTAAAGAATGCATTCTTCCTATTAAATAATATATTATTAGTATACATTATGTAATTAACATTTTTTTTTTAAATATCTCAATACAAGGCTAAAAATACATTTACTACTAATACAAATTTAAAAATGTAATAAAGAAATAAAGTATTACGTTGTGATTTAAATTAATGTCTACTAATAAAAAAAATAGGTCATGATTTGTGCACATCTCCTTGCACACATTTTTATAAAATTTGAACAATGTAATAAAAAAATATAGAAAAATGTGTATTGTGTGTGCAATAGAGATATACACAAATCATTTATGATAAAAAATATCATAGACATCTTCTAAATAAATTTTCACAATTCTACACTTTGCACCAAACAAAGTAAACATACAAATAAAACCAATTTAGTTTTTTCCCTTTCAAATTTTTTTTCTTCTTTCTTTTCCACTCCCCTTTTTTCCCACCATACACGTAAACCCCACTCCCCATTTCTTTTTTCTTTTTTATTTATTTATTTTTTTTCCCACCACCCATGTACACCCTTGTCTTTCTTTTTTCTTCTCCCCCACCACACACATACATCCCCCCTCACCCATCTCATTTTTTTTCTCTCATTTCCTCCTCACAGTTCACACCCCTCCCCCATTTCTCAGTTTTTTTTTTTTTCTCTCTTTTATATAACATTCCAAACATTACAAATAAAAGAAAAGGAAATAAAAGAAAAAACATAATATGATATAAAATCCAAACATTACAAATAAAGTGCTGGAAAAAGCACATCATAATAAGTTTACATTAAACAAAGAAAAAAAACATTACTAACGATCATTCCAAATCATTCCTGATTCTTTGATACAAAATGAGAAAATGAGAATACTTTTTCAAAGATAAAAGAAAGAAAGAGAAAAAATAGGGAACACATCAAAAAAAGAGAAAAAGTAGGGAACAAAAGAAAGGGAAGGAAAATAAAAGAAAGAAAGAGAAAAATTAAGCAGGGAAAAAAGAGTTATTCGAGTAATAAACTGTTATAAGTGAGTCTCATTTACTTTAGCAAAAATTAAAGTAGTAGAAGCTAGAATCAGAATCCAAAATATTTTGGACTCTGACTTCTGCTCTAGAAATGAGAATTTACAAAATACATTCTGCCTAGAATATATTTTACATTTTCCAAAATCCCAACAAAACATTTTAGATTTTCTGTAGAATGCATTATATGCATAAAAATCTATAAAATCACTTTTAAGTAGAGAATCCAAACACAGGCTTAATATGTCACGATAGTACAAACTACAAAGCAAGTCTTGCTATGCTTTATGCTTAACAGCTAAGAGTTTGTGGATTTCCACTGAATTAATGCACAATTGAAAATTAAGGAGATAAGGATTGGCTTGGATATATAGAAAGAGAAATGAAATGAAAAGGGATTTTGAAAAGTATGATTCCTAATGAAGTCCTCTCCTCATCCCTTGTGTAGATAATTTAGCTCAACCTCTTGTCCAATCTTAAAGATTTAACACCTTAAAAAATAGAAAATAAAAATAAAAATATTGACTAACTGTTATAATTTATATTAGAAAATGTATACGAAAGACCAATTTAAAAAGCAAAATGGAATATGGATTAAGGAGTCGTGAATCAATGCACCAAGCTAATTCAATTTCTTTATTTTCCAGTCTGAATCAATGTATATGTAAATGTCAATAGACTAGTTCAAGCTCACCATAGTCAATGGCAACGAGTGGGCAGCCTGCGTACGTTGGATATCTTTGACACCTTGACTCGGTTGGACCACACGTGTCGTTTTAGTACCTAAAATTCCATGAAATTTGTTGAAAAAACATTCATGAATTTTTTGGCTGAGTTCCTGTTTTTCTGTACTGCCGACAAGCTAGTTCATGTAAAATGAAATGAGTATTGAATACGAGATGGGTAGGATATGTTAAGAATTCAAAAGTTTCACATTGGTCATTTAAAACATTTAATCTCTGTATATATTTTTAATATATAAAGCATCATAGCATGTTATTTCCTTCATGTAATTCAATGTAATCAGCTCATATATTTGATTGATCCCTCACACATGAGGGGATGTGTTGAGAATCAAAATGTCTCACGTCGAACATTTAAATTTTTACATCTTTATATATAAAATCTTGGGTCTGTGCACTCATTGCCAAATTGGTTTTGGGCTAAATGATCAATCTTTAATAGTATTCAAGTAAATACTCTAATGGGTGGCAGCCATGAATGTCCTTGCCAACTCTTTTTCACGCTCACATCCCTAATGAAGATCTTAATAGTATTTTATTAATGAAGATTTCAACAGAGGATGCATTCCTTACGCTGTTGTGGAATGTGGGGAGTGATGATAAAAGACCCACTTTTTCTTTTCTTTTCTTTTTTTCTTTTAAAAAGAATGATTCTTCTTCTATTGGTTAAAGGTTCGGAGAAATAAAGTAAAATTAAATCCGTTTATATAAAATAAAACTTTTGTGGGAATGTACATACCTTTTAAAAAAGAAATTTATACTCATACATAAGTGGGGTTGAGTGAATATTCATGTTTTTTTGTTTTTTTTTTTTTTTTTTTTTTTTTTTTTTTTTTGTGTTAGAGATATATTGGGCCATGAGGCCCAAATCAAGTGTAGACTCATTACTTGTAATAGAAATAAACCTAGTTCTAGGTAGATTAGGTTTGTCTAGTATATATACCCTACTTGGGTCTCATTGTAATACGTCAAGCAAGTCAAGAATTATAGTAAAGATGTAGCCGTCAAGGGCTTTTGTGTGTGGACGTAGGTCTTCATGACCGAACCACAGTATCTGTGTGTGTTTGTTCTCTCTCTTTCTCTAAACTCTTTTCTCTCTAGCACTCTCATATTTGATATTGTATCAGAGCATCCATTCTAGAATGGTATCTGAGCATATGTTCTAACATTTTGTATGTAACTTGCAATAAAAAAAAAAATGCTATTTAAAAGATTATCCCATAACAAAAAATAAGTCTTAAGAATTACAAGTGTTCCATTTAGTATAATCAAGGATTTATGTATGTTGTCAATGGGTTTGTAACCAGGTTGGCACCTACCCATCAGTCATCCCCAATCCTCATGCCACGGGTTCGGCTCACTTTTCCCCTCCTATCCTAATTTTTTAAATAAATGAAAAAAAAATGTCATTTATGTATGCTTGGAAAATATATATATATATTTGAAGGGGGTCAGTCAGACTTTCAGACTATAGGCATGTAAGTGCAAAATGACATTTTTGGAGGAGTATGTTCTAAGTTACATCGTTGATTTCAAACGATATGGAAATTTTGTAAGCCATCTCTTTAAGTTTGAAAACAAATTTGACACTTTTTCTTTTCACTAAAAATAAGAAGAAGAAAACAAAACAAATTTGACACGGCATATCTTGTCAACCTCCAGTTCCAGTTGCCCTTCCAAGTTTTA
Organism: Fagus sylvatica; assembly: GCA_907173295.1. Lineage (NCBI taxonomy): Eukaryota > Viridiplantae > Streptophyta > Magnoliopsida > Fagales > Fagaceae > Fagus > Fagus sylvatica. Next base: position 30,495,923 of record OU015767.1, read on the forward strand.
TGCGAGATTGCGGGCCTGTTCTTGTGCACACTAGGTCCAACCCCTAAGGTCCTGTTTTGGTTGGGTTTTTTACTTGTTCTCTAGCCTCTTGCTTTGGTCTTTTAGTAGTTGGGCCTTGAGTTAGCTGCAAAATATTATGGGTGAGGGTGTTGAGGCATATTTGGTGCAAAATACTAATACACATATCTAATACCACACCTCCATAATTTCTAAACATTCAGGTCCACAATTTCAATATCTATATCGAAAATTCTTTAACCAGCCCTCCATTTTGGAAATTGTTATCCACTTCTTTCATACAACTCCCTCGCAACAGTTGGTGCTTCCTGGCACTGTGGCTTGGACCAAAAAGTGGAATTAACCCTTATAAAGAAGATGGGAAGCAATTTCATGCAACTCCACTTGAGAAGTGGGTGGTTGCTGACCCCTATGGCTAAGACCAAAATGTGGAATGTGACCATTATGAAGGACATTAATTGGAAGCCCCCACAAACTAAGTAATGTCGTATTATTGGTAGATACATTAGTTCCTTATTCAATCAAAAGAATCCACTATATTTTGACTTTGAAAAAGTGACTCCACAATTTTACAAAAAGATGAATTAAAAGAGTGTCTTTTTCTATTATTGAGCTCACCTTTTGGAAGCTCAAATCAGGAGGGCGCTGGGGCATTTTGATTTTTGATTAGAGGCTCCATAGATTAGATTATCATTAAAGTTTTGATATTGAGAGGAATCGGACAGAGATTGTGGAAGACGTTACATCATTGACCCATTACTCGTTAGTCATTTCTCCTAAGTTTTTCCTCTCTAATTCTTAGGAGATAGCTTTATGTCCCTGTAAGGCCTAGAGCCAATTTTAATCACATGTTGCCACTTCATCTCATTTGTGAGAAAGTGCTTAAAAAAACAAACAAGAAGATTAGATAATTTATAAACCAAATAGGATTTAGGGCTAGAAAGATATAACAAGATTCACAACAAAAAAAAAAAATGTTTCTAGTTGCGTTTTAGGAGTTCAAAGAACTTTGATATGGAATTACTTGTACATACGGTTGTCCATTCCCACAATTTCGGTTATATGTTACATTAATCATGATTCAATGGCTCATATGCCATAAAATTAAGAACTTAAATTCTTGTTCTTCCTCTTTCATCAAATCATAATTTGACACTTCCCAAGGTTGGAACTTATGGTCATTTTGGTAAATCCAAGAACCAACGTTATAAAAGAGTAATAGCAGGTGCATGCAAGGTATACACAAAACACTTTAAGTCCACTGGATTCTTCAAGTTGATGAGGATCTTCAAATCTATTCTTAGTTTAAAACACAATAGAAATAGGTTTAGATTCATGTGATAACTGCATGGGTTGAAATTTAATTATTGTTGACTAAACAAAAAACTAAAATTTAGTATATCCATTTATTTCCCAACACTTTGTTTGATTATTGGATAAACAAACTAGAGTATTCGGTTTTTCCTTTGGTCTTTGACTCATTGGTAGTAAGGGTAATTCTACAATACCCATGTGGATATGGTACCTTTAATAGATAAAATCTCACATTGATGGTACTAATGTCATACATGATGGTACCTACCTCACATATAATAGTACCTATCCATCACATTACTTGGTACTCTAAATTTTTATTTATTATTTAAATTTAATATATATATATATATATATAAAATATATCACATTTGATAGTACCAATTGAGTGGGTACCATACTCACAAAAAGAGTGTAAGTATTGTAGAATGACCCAGGTACCAAAGGAAATATAAATTCTTGTTTTTTCATCACTTACTTGCTTTTCTTTACTAAAGGAAATATAAATTCTTGTTTTTTCATCACTTACTTGCTTTTCTTTACTAAAGAAGCAACAAAATGTAACCATGGGGAAAAAAGAAGATAAAATTGCGTAACACAAGGATATATTCTGAAACAATTCTAGAAAGTTGTCAAGTACTCGTTGAGACTAAAGCTTGATTGTTGAGGATCCATAGTCGACACCAAAAATTTGTTGTTATTGTTATTGTTATTGTTATTGTTGTTGTAATATTTACTGTCATTTGTGATGTTGTTACTATATACCGAATGTGACTACCTAAAAAGTTAAGACAAAAAAGGACCCCAAAAAAAACACACAAAAAAAAGAGATTATGACGTAAGGTTATCAAAAAATATAATGTTGTTCTTATCCTATGTAAGCAACAAAATTTAAATACAACCATGTTAGAGTTTTAGAAACATCTAGAAAAATACGTTTTAGAAAACCATTCAAAAAATGTAATGTTGTTCGTATCATGTAACCCAAAATTCAAATATAACCATTCTAATCCACATATATTACAACGATAACTTTTAGAAACACAATGTTAGACTTATCAATTACCATTAAAAAAAAAAAAAACTATGGAGGATCCAAATCAAATTTCTTAGTCTATCATGGGGTAAACTATTTAAAACATTCTCCAAATTATCAAATACTACCATTTTCTTTCCAATGAAAAGGTTCGATGTTCTTAAAAGAGACATGTCCTCCCAATACTTATACCCTATTCTGAAACCAATAAAACAAAATAATAATAATAAATAAATACTTAAACTTAAGTGGTGCTATCGTATTGAAAGCGTTAACTACTTTAAGGAGTGTTTCCAACTTATGTTCAGACCAGTAGTACCTTGGGTTCCTCAATGTTACCTGTGATGCAATATCAGTGGGGGCAAAGGCTCTCGCTCTAGTTCTACTCCTATTGTTTTGGTCTCCTTAGAACCAAGATTCCAATCCTCTCTCTCCAATTATTGTTTATTTTTTATTTTTTCCAAAAAGAGAGAGAGAGAGAGAGAAGATGTATGAGTTATATAATCGGGGGAAATCATCTTCTATATTTTTAAAATTTTCCTTCTCTATTATTATTAGATTTTTTCTTAGGATTCTTTGTTTAGTAACAAATGACTTTAATAAACCAATTGTCTTAGTGAAACTTTTTAGAAAACAATTCTGATGACTCCACATAATTTTTTGAGCCATTACTTTTAAAGTACATAGGGTGAAGTTTTGGTAATACTCCAATGCATTGGATCGAACATGATGCAAACACGTCCCTTTTTGACCATATATCACAATCGGATCAGGTCCACTGCACAAAGAAGCCAAATCCAAGAACATAGTGTCTTGGCTTCCTCCACCTGCTGTATCTTCTTCAATTCACTCTTTGTAGTAATTACAACACCTTTTTTTTTTATAAGAAAATTGTCAAACCTTACTTCATTTGTATGTGTCAGCATGTGTCATTTAACAAAATTGGGACCTTAATTGAATATAAGTATATGAAGAATCCTAAGAGAAAAAAGATAACAAAAGAAAAAGCTCTTTAATCCCATAAGATCCTATAACCATAAACTTTTGGTAATCATAAAATTGGAAAATTGCACTAACCTCCCCTAAGATTTTTGGAAATGACATTGACCTCCATCCTAGTCTCGAATTGTACATTGACCTCCCTTGCTTTTCAAAATAATTTACACTGACCTCCCCTACTGCTTAACATTGTTAAATCAACTAATAGAAATTAGGAAAATACCATTTTACCTCTACTTCTATATGCAAAATTATCATTTTACCTTCCATTCAAAAATTAAAAATTTCTTCTTCTTTTTTCTCCATTACTTCCTTGGTGGCCGCCGATGACCTACAAACAAACCCACACTTAGTATATTCCCATAAGTGTAATATAGCAAATGACTTGAATATTATTATCCTCACCAACATAATTCAAATACAACCATTCACGCGTTTGCTTGAATATTAGTCTGGCCATAGAACTTAGTGAGAAAAAAGGTAGTGTTTGCTTGAGATTCATGGTTTTTACCCACTGAAGGCAAGATCTAATGGTTCAGCAATCACTGTAGCCTTTGAAGAGGATACAAAAACCATTAGAAGTCGACCATCAAAATTCATGCAAAACCAGTTGGGAATGCTCTATCGATATAATGGGCTGTTACATTCTAGGTTATTAAAAACACAATAAGTCTATTGGATTCATCAAGTTGAAGAAGATCTTCAAATCTATCATTAGTCTTATACACAATAGATATAGGACTGGATTCATGTGATAACTGCATGGGTTGAAATTTAATAATTACTGACTAAACAAATAAATAAAATTTAGTATATTCATTTATTTCCCAACACTTCGTTCGATTATTGGATAAACAAACTAGGAGTACTGTGATTTTCATTTGGTCATTTGTAGCAAAGGAAATATAACTTTTGTTTTTTCATAACTTATTTGCGTTTCTTTGTTTTCTATACTAAAGACGCAGCAAAATGTAACCATAGGACAAAAAAAAAATATAGAAATTAAATAACACAAGGATATATTCTAAAACTTGTTCTTAAAAATGTCAAGCACTAAGGTTTTGTTGTTTAGGATCCATTCAGTCAACTTTGTTGTTGTTTGTTGTTGTTGTAGTGTAACTTGTTGTAGTAACTATCATTTATAATGTTGTTACTATACCAATCCAATTTTACTACATTAAAAATTTAAACAAAAAATAAATGCAAAAAAGAGAAATGTGACATAAGGACATAAGGTTATCGAAAAAAAAGGTGATGTAGTTAGTGTCATAGGAGATGTTGTTTCTATGAAATATAACTATATAATAATTCTAAACAAAAGCAAATGTGACATAACGTTACCTGTAGTTATTATCCAATGTGACTATATATGAAATTTAAACAAAAACAGTTTCATACCAAAAAAAAACAACGTACAAAACCAACTAAAAAAATAATGTGACATAAAGTAAAGAAAAACAAATGTGATGTAATGACTAAGATATGTCGTGTTAATATCCAAAATTCCAAATCAAAAGAAATTACATTGGGGCTCAACTTGAAATCAAAACAAGTTTTTTTTTTTTTTTTCGAAATTCGTTTTTTTCGTAGACTTTTTTTTTTTCCCCCTCCATTGAAATAAATGGGAAAAAAAATGGGAAAAAATTGTGAACAAGCTAGAAGCAAAAACCCAAGAAAGTAATTTCAAGATAAAATCTTCTTTAAATGGTGATAACCTGATAAAATCTAATCCACTTATATCACAATGAAAATTTTTAGAAACACCATGGAAAAGTTATCATAAAAAAACTCTAGAGGATCCATAACGGATTTCTTAGTCTCGCATGGGGTAAATTATTTATAACATTATCCAACTTATTTAATACTATCATTTTCTTTCCAAGAATAAGCTTCGATGTTCTTAAAAGAGACATGTCCTCCCATATAAATATTTCCAAGGGGGATCCTTTACTACAGAGCAAAGCAATTCCAAGAGAAGTAATAGTTTTCCAGTAACCACTCAAACCTTGAAAATATGGAGCATTCATCTTCCAAGATGACTTCTATGGTCATGATCTTATTGGTCATTGCATCTTGTTAGTCTCTTAGTCTCTCATGGGTACAAAATTATAATTTTTCTACCACGTGGATGTAGCTAATGTAATAATTTTGCATGCAGGTTTGTCAATTTCACAGGTGCCAAGAGCAGAAGGATGTGAATCTAATGCAGAGTGTAAAAATCTCAATTGTCAATCACCAAGTTTTCCCTATTGTATTGATGGAGTATGCAAATGTGGGGAAGCCCTAAAAGCAGTAGCATTAGCTTGTCATACTAATCAAGAGTGTCAGATCTTTTGTAAGCAACATTCTGGTGCCTATTGTATTGGTGGTTATTGTAGTTGTACATAGGGGAGTCCTAAAATAGTCTACAATCTAGCCTCAAGCACATTGTTCTAAAGGTGGTGGTTGTACTACTTTTGCGGTTTTCAATAAATGTCTAGTGTTAATGCTAGATATATATTTGACTGCATTAGTCATACGAAATAATATATCTTGACCATTTTGTCAACTATAGCTGAAATGGTTTAAATGAAATATATGTTATACTCAAATTTTTAATTTTACTATATTGGAAGGAATAACATATCATACATGTTTTATTTTTCTTATTAAGCGTTAATTTCTCACATGAAACTGAGATTTCCATGACTTTCTTAATTTTAGATAGTGCAACTCAGAAATCTTGTCAGATTTAGAAGATTGATTTGAAAATGGTGATGAGCAAAGCTAGTTGGAGATTAAGGTGGGGTTATGGCTCCCTGAGCCCTCAAATTTTTTTCATATAGAGTTTAAATTTGAAGTTAAATTTTCTAAAAATATTATACCTCATTCCCCCTCAATTATTAAATTCATTCAAAGAGATCCTAAAAAGTAGAAATAGCTCACAAACTAATCAATACTTATACCCTTTTCTAAAAACAATAAAACCAAAAAAATAATAAATAAATACTTAAACTTAAGTGGTGCTATCCTATTGAAAGCGTAAACGACTTTAAGGAGTGTTGCCAACTTATGTTCGGATTGGTTGTACCTGGGGTTCCTCAATGTTACCTGCGATGCGATATTAGTGGGGGCAAAGGCTCTCGCCCTAGTTCTACTCCTATTGTTTTTGTCTCCTTAGAACCAAGACTCAAATCCTCTCTCTCCGATTATTGTTTTTTTTTCAAAAGACAGACAGAAAGACAGACACAAAGAAAGAAAGAGAAAAGATAGAGTTATATAATAGGAGGAAATCATCAACTATATTTTTAAAATATTCCTTCTCTATATTATCAGATTTATTCTTAGGATTCTTGTTTACTAACAAATGGCTTTAATAAACTAATCACCTTAGTGCAATTTTTTAGATAACAATTCCGATGACTCGACATAATTTTTTGAGCCATTACTTTTAAAGTACATAGGGTGAAGTTTCGATAGTGCTCCAATGCACTGGACCGGACATGATGCAAATACGTCCCTTTTTTACCATATATCACAATCGGATCAAGTCCATTGCACAACAAAGCCAAATCCATGAACATATTGTCTTGCCTTCCTCCACCTGCTGTATCTTCTTCAATTCACTCTCTGTAGTAATTACGACACCTTTTTTTTCAAAGAAAATTGTCAAAACTTATTCATTTGTATGTGTCACTTAACAAAATTGGGACCTTAATTGAATATAAGTATATGAAGAATCCTAAGAGAAAAAAGATAACAAAAGAAAAAGCTCTTTCATCTCATAAGATCTTATAACCATAAACTTTTGGGAATCATAAAATTGGGAAATTAAACAGACCTCCCTTGAGATTTTTGGAAATGACATTGACCTCCATCCTAGTCTCGAATTGTACATTGACCTCCCTTGCTTTTCAAAATAATTTACACTGACCTCCCCTATTGCTTAACACTGTTAAATCAACTAATAGAAATTAGGAAAATATCATTTTACCCCTACTTTTATATGCAAAATTATCATTTTACCTTCCATTCAAAAATTAAAAATTTCTTCTTCTTTTTTCTACATTACTTTCGTGGTGGCCACCGATGACCTACAAACAAACCCACACTTAGTATGTTCCCAAAAGTGTAACATAGCAAATGACTTGATTATTATTCTCACAAACATAATTCAAATACAACCACTCAGGCGTTGGCTTGAATATTAGTCTGGCCATAGAACTTTGTGAAAAAAAAGGTAGTGTTTGCTTGAGATTCAATGGTTTTTACCCACTGAAGGCAAGATCTAATGGTTCAGCAATCACTGTAGCCTTTGCAGTGGATACAAAAACCATTAGAAGTCGACCATCAGAATTTATGCAAAACCAGTTGGGAATGCTCTATTGATATAATGGGTTGTTACATTATAGGTATATTAAAAACACTATAAGTCTTTTGGATTCATCAAGTTGAAGAAGATCTTCAAATCTATCATTAGTCTTATACACAATAGATATAGCACTGGATTCAAGTGATAACTACATGGCTTAAAATTTAATAATTACCAACAGAACAAATAAATAAAATTGAGTATATTCATTTCTTTCCCAACACTTCGTTCGATTATTGGATAAACAAACTGGAGTACTGTGATTTTTCATTTGGTCATTTGTAACAATGGAAATATAACTTGTTTTTTCATAACTTATTTGCGTTTCATTGTTTTCTATACTAAAGACACAGCAAAATGTAACCGTAGGACAAAAAAAAAAGATATAGAAATTAAATAACACAAGGATATATTCTAAAACTGTTCTTAAAAATGTCAAGCACTAAGGTTTTGTTGTTTAGGATCCACAGTCAACTTCGAAAATTTGTTGTTGTTATTGTTGTTGTAGTAACTGTCATCTATATTGTTGTTACCATCCAATTTTACTACATTAAAAATTTAAACAAAAAAGAAGACAAAAAATAAATGCAAAAAAGACAATGTGACATAAGGTTATCGAAAAAAGGTGATGTAGTTAGTGTCATAGGAGATGTTGTTTCTATGAAATATAACTATATAATAATTCTAAACAAAAGCAAATGTGACATAACGTTACCTGTAGTTATTATCCAATGTGACTATATATGAAATTTAAACAAAAACAGTTTCATACCAAAAAAAAACAACGTACACCAACTAAAAAAATAATGTGACATAAAGTAAAGAACAAATGTGATGTAATGACTAAGATATGTCGTGTTAATATTGAAAATTCCAAATCAAAAGAAATTACATTGGGGCTCACCCAACTCAAAACAAGGTTTTTTTTTTTTTTTTTTTTTAGAAATTCGTTGCGTTCGTAGACTTTCTCTTTTTCCCCCTCCATTGAAATAAAATGGGAAAAAATTGTGAACAAGCAAGAAGCAAAAACCCAAGAAAGTAATTTCAAGATAAAATCTTCTTTAAATGGTGATAACCTTCTTTAAATGGTGATAACCTGATAAAATCTAATCCACTTATATCACAATGAAAATTTTTAGAAACACCATAGAAAAGTTATCATAAAAAAACTCTAGAGGATCCATAACGGATTTCTTAGTCTCGCATGGGGTAAATTATTTATAACATTATCCAACTTATTTAATACTATCATTTTCTTTCCAAGAATAAGCTTCGATGTTCTTAAAAGAGACATGTCCTCCCATATAAATATTTCCAAGGGGGATCCTTTACTACAGAGCAAAGCAATTCCAAGAGAAGTAATAGTTTTCCAGTAACCACTCAAACCTTGAAAATATGGAGCATTCATCTTCCAAGATGACTTCTATGGTCATGATCTTATTGGTCATTGCATCTTGTTAGTCTCTTAGTCTCTCATGGGTACAAAATTATAATTTTTCTACCACGTGGATGTAGCTAATGTAATAATTTTGCATGCAGGTTTGTCAATTTCACAGGTGCCAAGAGCAGAAGGATGTGAATCTAATGCAGAGTGTAAAAATCTCAATTGTCAATCACCAAGTTTTCCCTATTGTATTGATGGAGTATGCAAATGTGGGGAAGCCCTAAAAGCAGTAGCATTAGCTTGTCATACTAATCAAGAGTGTCAGATCTTTTGTAAGCAACATTCTGGTGCCTATTGTATTGGTGGTTATTGTAGTTGTACATAGGGGAGTCCTAAAATAGTCTACAATCTAGCCTCAAGCACATTGTTCTAAAGGTGGTGGTTGTACTACTTTTGCGGTTTTCAATAAATGTCTAGTGTTAATGCTAGATATATATTTGACTGCATTAGTCATACGAAATAATATATCTTGACCATTTTGTCAACTATAGCTGAAATGGTTTAAATGAAATATATGTTATACTCAAATTTTTAATTTTACTATATTGGAAGGAATAACATATCATACATGTTTTATTTTTCTTATTAAGCATTAATTTCTCACATGAAACTGAGATTTCCATGACTTTCTTAATTTTAGATAGTGCAACTCAGAAATCTTGTCAGATTTAGAAGATTGATTTGAAAATGGTGATGAGCAAAGCTAGTTGGAGATTAAGGTGGGGTTATGGCTCCCTGAGCCCTCAAATTTTTTTCATATAGAGTTTAAATTTGAAGTTAAATTTTCTAAAAATATTATACCTCATTCCCCCTCAATTATTAAATTCATTCAAAGAGATCCTAAAAAGTAGAAATAGCTCACAAACTAATCAATACTTATACCCTTTTCTAAAAACAATAAAACCAAAAAAATAATAAATAAATACTTAAACTTAAGTGGTGCTATCCTATTGAAAGCGTAAACGACTTTAAGGAGTGTTGCCAACTTATGTTCGGATCGGTTGTACCTAGGGTTCCTCAATGTTACCTGCGATGCGATATTAGTGGGGGCAAAGGCTCTCGCCCTAGTTCTACTCCTATTGTTTTTGTCTCCTTAGAACCAAGACTCAAATCCTCTCTCTCCGATTATTGTTTTTTTTTCAAAAACAGACAGAAAGACAAACAAAGAGAGAGAAAGAGAGAAAGATAGAGTTATATAATAGGAGGAAATCATCAACTATATTTTTAAAATATTCCTTCTCTATATTATCAGATTTATTCTTAGGATTCTTGTTTACTAACAAATGGCTTTAATAAACTAATCACCTTAGTGCAATTTTTTAGATAACAATTCCGATGACTCGACATAATTTTTTGAGCCATTACTTTTAAAGTACATAGGGTGAAGTTTCGATAGTGCTCCAATGCACTGGACCGGACATGATGCAAATACGTCCCTTTTTTACCATATATCACAATCGGATCAAGTCCATTGCACAACAAAGCCAAATCCATGAACATATTGTCTTGCCTTCCTCCACCTGCTGTATCTTCTTCAATTCACTCTCTGTAGTAATTACGACACCTTTTTTTTCAAAGAAAATTGTCAAAACTTATTCATTTGTATGTGTCACTTAACAAAATTGGGACCTTAATTGAATATAAGTATATGAAGAATCCTAAGAGAAAAAAGATAACAAAAGAAAAAGCTCTTTCATCTCATAAGATCTTATAACCATAAACTTTTGGGAATCATAAAATTGGGAAATTAAACAGACCTCCCTTGAGATTTTTGGAAATGACATTGACCTCCATCCTAGTCTCGAATTGTACATTGACCTCCCTTGCTTTTCAAAATAATTTACACTGACCTCCCCTATTGCTTAACACTGTTAAATCAACTAATAGAAATTAGGAAAATATCATTTTACCCCTACTTTTATATGCAAAATTATCATTTTACCTTCCATTCAAAAATTAAAAATTTCTTCTTCTTTTTTCTACATTACTTTCGTGGTGGCCACCGATGACCTACAAACAAACCCACACTTAGTATGTTCCCAAAAGTGTAACATAGCAAATGACTTGATTATTATTCTCACAAACATAATTCAAATACAACCACTCAGGCGTTGGCTTGAATATTAGTCTGGCCATAGAACTTTGTGAGAAAAAAGGTAGTGTTTGCTTGAGATTCAATGGTTTTTACCCACTGAAGGCAAGATCTAATGGTTCAGCAATCACTGTAGCCTTTGCAGTGGATACAAAAACAAATAGAAGTTGACCATCAGAATTTATGCAAAACCAGTTGGGAATGCTCTATTGATATAATGGGTTGTTACATTCTAGGTATATTAAAAACACTATAACACTACAAAAAACTTGGTTTATTTCAACACATTTATTTCGAAGGTTCATTAAAAATGGTTGTAATAGCATATAATTTTGTGAGGTAAGCTGTAGGGATGAAATATACAATTAATCTATTTCGACGGTCACTAATAGAACCGTTGAAATAAACATAAAAAAAATTATATTACTCACCTGTTTTGACGGTAACCTTCGGAATATGCATTTTTTTAACTGAGCTATTTCAACGGCCAAAAATAGCTTCGAAATAAGCATGAAAAAAATAGACGCGCGCGAAGGATCTCTGAAAATGAAAACCCTTGAATAGCAACTTGAATGAAAACCCCTGAATAGCAATTTGAATGAAAACCCCAGCAAATGCAATCGTGAAATAGAAACTTCAAAACCCCCAAATCTTCAAAATCCCCAAATCTTCAAAACCCCCAAATCGTCACGCTCAAATTCTCGCACCAGACCTTGTCCTCGCTCCACGGCTCCACCTCTCATCACTCACTCCAATCAATTTCCAACAAAATGTAAGTTCCAACTTCGAACTCTTTTGATTTTCGTTCAGATTTTTTAGAGAGAGAGAGGTTTTCTCTCCGATTCCATTTCTTTCCTTTTCATATTCTCGAGAAAATGCTTGTTTGGCTCCCGATGCGTGAGAAACTCAGCCTGATTTGCTCGTCAATTAATCCTATTTTCGTAGAGATAAATGTCTGGTTTCTATATTCCAAGCTGAAATCTGTCTCAATTAAGCTTAATTCCTTTGCTAATTATCATTTGTGTGTGGGGGGGGAGAAAGTGTCTGTTTGGTTACTGATTGCTATAATGATATTATGTATTATGTTGTGGATTACCTATTTTACAATCCTCTGATTATATTTTTTTGTACTTCAGAATTTTTATAGATCCTGAATCATGATCAGGATTCATCTTGTGTGTTAGCTTCTAAAGAATTCTGAACTTTGGTATCAAATTTGTTTCAGGCTGGGGATGAGAATGTTACTTTGCCATATTGGTTGTCCACTGCGTCAGCACTTTTATGCCTCCTGCAGAGAAATTTAAGATCCAATGATTTTTTGATCCAATGATTTTGTTTCTGTTTTAGTTATGTGTTTTCCTTTGTTTCTGTGATTTGTGTGTTGCAGGTTGCAGAGGCATTGTTTGAGATCACCCTTACTAGATTTTCTGGGGATATTCTTCCAGCAACTGATGCAGGGATAGTTTTGTCAATTGCTGACAGGTGAAACTCTAATCATAAGTTCATTTACTTATTCCTTTCAGGCTCATTGGTTTCTAAAAAATTTAGGTCAAAATGCAATCTTGGTTCTTGAACTATGCATTAGATATGAACCTTATCCTACCTTCCCACCACAACACAAAAGATAATTTCTGATATGGCAAATGTCTTTTGTACATGTCTTTATAATGTTTATATGATATGTTAAGCCACATGGTGCTATCACAAAATCAGGATTTAGGGACCACAAATTTTTTCTATATATTTTACTTTTTTAAAATTTTAAATTCACTTGCCTTGATATATTCTGATTGTGAGACCCGCATGTGGCCTAACATGTCACACAAGTATTATTAAGGACTTGTGGAAAAGGTGTGTGCTACATTAGTGATTGCCATTCGCATGGTGACGAAGAGGTAGGGTAAGGGCAACATTGAGATGTTTTAAAACTTCTAGAAGTAAATTGGAACAATTGAGAGTTAAGGAACAAATTGAAATCTGATGCATCGTTTTAGGACCAACATTGTAGTTTGACCTAAAATTCAACTTTGGATAAATTAAATGTATACCATATGAGTTTATATATTTGCTCAAGGATGCTGAAAATTCATAATTAAAACTGATGAAAAGAGGGCTTAAAGTTCTCTCTCTCTCCTTTTTTGGGATATATTGTTATTAGTTATAGATGAAACTCACTTGAAACCATTTTCCTACATGTTTGACCTGTAGTGCATTTTGGGCAGTTTACATTGTGATTTGTTGGATTGAACCAGACTTCTCTTATAAGAAAGATGAACTGAACCAAACTTCTCTTGCTAGGTAAATACTAATAACACCTATAGTAGATTGAACCAGAACCTTAATCTCCAACCCTTCTCTATGGGGACTCTATGAGATTCCATTTGGTCCAAAGACCATTGGTAAGGAAACTACTCAAACTTGAAGTCATTACTATAAATTGAATTCGTAGGGTCTATACTGTTCAAGAGGTTACATCCATCTCCTACCTTAATCTGGTTTTGTTCCTGAAATTAATGTGCACTTTTTCTGAAATTTCCGAATAAACCTTTTGAAACAATTTTAAGATCTGTTTTTCTCATTTTTCTGATTGAAAAGAAAACAAGGAGATATGTGTGTTTTATACTCCCCAAGTTTACTTTGTTATATTCGAAAATGGTAATTTCGGGTAATATAAGATTCTTCTTCTTCTTTTTTTGGTTTATTTAACAAGACTATGTCAGATAATTTGTTTGACTTTAACATTATTATTTACTTTGTAATCCTATTTTTTTTAATAAAGAATCAAAGCATGTTATTTGAGGACATGTAATATACTCTGAAAAGACGATGAGTTCACTTTTTGGCATATTGGCTGTGATTTGGTTACAGGTTGAAAGGGAATAAGCTCAGAAGTAGTTCGTTCTGTCCTTGCAGAGCAGGCAAACTTGCCTTCTCTGGCAGCAAAGTCAGCAAATAAGGTAAATGACTTTTTTTCTACTCCTTTTTGGTATATATTGACCAGTGTCTGCTACAAATTGCTACTTAATATATATAACCACCATATTAAAGTGATACTGGAAAAAAAAAAGAGCTTTTCTTTACGCGGTCCATGCACTCTTTCTAGATTCTAGAAAACAATAAACTTCTTATATCAATTTGGTTGTAATTTTCAGTGATACCATAGATACCAGAGCTGCCAGGAGGCACTGCTCTGTGAGCTAGGATTAGGATATGAAACTGACCCTTAAATCTCTTTATCCACGGACTTTTGCAGTCCTTTTGCTCTAAATTGGTTTTTTTTTTTTAAGTAAAAGATTTAATTTTTAAAAATATATATTTCATGTACATGGCTTCAGTGCCTTTTCTAAATATTTACTTTAAAAGAAATAGGATTTACATGGAATATATTTCTTTTACATGTTTTCAATTTTCTTGAATGATGTATTAGTTTCTAATGGTCTATGAATAATTGGTTCTAGATGGCAGCCCTGTCAAGAGGCAATCTTTTTCCAAAGGTTGTTGAAGCATATTCTTGTCCAACAAGAATTGTCCGTGGGAAGGAAGTGGACCCTGATATTTGGACTTGATTGGATTTGTTGTAGTAGAATTAGACTTGGATTTGACTTGCATTACTTGGACTTGCATTACTTGAGATTTATTTGGACTTCGATTGGATTTGTTGGATTTGTTGTAGTAGAATTAAACATACCATTTACATATTTGGACTTGCATTACTTGCATTCTTGAGATTTTTGGTACAAATATGGTATATTGCTTGTATATTTGGTATAGGTCCCTGCTCAATGAATTGTTTTAGAGAAAAAAAAAAAAAAAAACCTTTATTGAGGGTTATGACCCTCGATAAAAACAAAATTACTTATTTCGAGGGTTGTGACCCTCGATACAAGTAATATTTGTGAAGTATCCAACACTTTTTATCTTTTTATCGAGGGTTATGACCGTCGATAAAGATAAAATACTTTCTTCGACCCTTGTGTAGGCCGTCGAAACATCTTTTTCGACGGTGTTTCTAACGACGCCTTTCGACAGTCATCTTGACCGTCGAAATAACCTTTTTCGAAGGTTTTTAATACTTATTTCGAGGGTTTTGACCCTCGTAAAAAGTCTTTTTTTTTGTAGTGTCACTTGAACATGCTTTCTCATCTTATCCAACTATTCAAATCTTCACCAGGATATAGGATTAAACGAAAAAAAAATTATTATATTTTGTCAAGACAAACTAAATTGTATTTAGCATAGCACTCATCAAGGTGACCAAATATGGAAACTGAAAGGAACAAAGTTTTGGGAGAAGATGTTTTTATAAATTAAACAAAGCATATAATTATATATGTTACATTACAGTTTTAAAGTTTCTAAGGATTAAATAGAATTTTTTTTTCTTTTTTTACTCATCTTTGAGATAAGAAAAAACTGATTTAATCATGTTTTCAAACAAAATTGAAAAATCCGAACCAAACAAGCACGGAAACCCTGGACCTAACAAATAACATTAGACCAAACAAGCGTCATGGTACTAGAAAAGAATTCCTTATTAATTTAAAATCCATTAACAACTTATTTCATTTACATTTATTTAGGGAGGGGAAAGAAATTGTTATCGTTGCTATATATATATATATATATACCGAGTCCCCTATCCTGCTATTTGTTCTTCCTCTTGTGGCCTTGTTGGTGGCTTTCGAAAACTCTTTTTGAGGTCCAAATGCTCTATCAAAAACCAGACGTGTGTAAGAAACTCCCCACCTCGTAGGAGCTGTTTAGCATGGTTTTTTCCTTGACAAAGAGTAGCAACATAACCTAGGTTCTCAATCCAAAACCTAGTCAAGATCTCCCACTTTTGTTCATTTCCTCTCAAATTTTTTGCAACCAGAACTGCATAATATAGCAGAAGGGAATCTAATCGATGGTCATCATCCTCGGAATCTGATCGATGATCATCATCCATGGAATCTGGTTGATTGCTATCGTACTCTTCGAAATCACTATATTTTTCTTGGTTGGATACATATGACATTATTTCTTTACAAGCAATTAGGGACATCGAGGATCCAGTGAAATTTTTGAGAGCTTCCCCAAGGAGTTCACAAGCCTTCCAAAAGCTGATTTTTGTATTTCCTGTTGATAACATGAAAGGACACATGGAAAGTAAATAAATCATATAATCTGATATCTCCTTAATCACTCTTTTCCTGATGAGTATGTCCTTAAACACTTGCCTTTCTGTGGGAATTCCTACATTGTTATCATTATCAGAGTAAAAGCAGAGATCCGTGGCAATGTGCCAGATGATAATACTTTGGTAAATTTCCAACTCTACACTTTGATGTTCATGTCCTGATATGTACTTGTTATAGTCTTCGGAAAACCCGGGTTTTCTCAAATTCGATTTTTCAAAAAAGTTGTTCCAGACCAAGCGTTTCAATTCATCAGAGACCTTCTTATTGGTCATACAGTAAAACATCATCTGCAGCTTCCTAGTTTGCTTCGGCAAAAAGTAATTGAAGAACAACACTCTTAAGTCAGCAAAGGATTTTGGGGTTCCCAGGGAAATTCCAGGCTTATATTTCACGCAAAAGCTAAGCATATTAAGTTGACCCACTGATTTTGACCACCTTTTTATGGCAAAAAATTGATCACTACTGATCTTTAGTCCGGATAACGGTACATACACTTCTAACCATAGTCGTCCAACATCGGAACCAATCAGTAAAATCACAGCACATATCTCAAAAACAACAGCTCCACTCAACAATATGTAAGTAATAATCAAATCAGTCTGAAGATGTTCTTGCCTCTCCTTCACGAGGAAGAATACAAAT
Organism: Fagus sylvatica; assembly: GCA_907173295.1. NCBI lineage: Eukaryota > Viridiplantae > Streptophyta > Magnoliopsida > Fagales > Fagaceae > Fagus > Fagus sylvatica. The sequence continues at coordinate 30,512,999 of OU015767.1, forward strand.
GTGAAAATGGTGGCAGAAATACTGATGCAGCGGAAGAAGCAACCCCAAGCTGTAAAAAACAAAGGTATCTTGGTATAGAAAGTATCATAGGCGTGTCCAAGTTCAATTTCAATCATTTGAAATGCCTCTTGATAATCATATCTTTCGAATTTTTTAAATGCCTCTTGAAAGTAATATCTTCTGAATTTTTTACTATTATCTCGTCGTAATTTATATCGGATCTTCCGATTTAGAAAGAGAGGTTTGAATCTTGGAAAATTGTCTTGAGCATCATATTGATCATCCATGTTATAGTGTCCATCAAATTTTGGAGTGCGATTGGCTGATCGCATGACCCATATCCTTTCAGCATACTTGATGAACCCAGCAAGAAGCATGGTAATAGTAAGAAACGAAAGCCAATTGCCATTCCAAGATGTGCGAAAGACGTAGAGTGCCACACTCGATTGAACAACTAGTTTAAGCAAGTGTCTTAACCACAAATCATTGTCTTGTACCGCATAAGCTGTGATTGTGTCTTGCCCACCAAGGTGCAACAACATAAACGGTGCCCAGAATGCCATGATGTCATTTTGTACTTGCGAATCATTGCCATCGTAGCTGCAGGAATTTCCTTGTTTACAAGAGATGACACCGAGCGCAACAGTTGCCACTGAATCAGCAACAAGGTAGCAAAACCAGAGAAAGATATGGATCCACGTTTCAACCTTATATCTTCTACGTCTCCCAAAGTACAAAAGAGATAGTTGCAAGGTGAGACTGAGAAGGACCAACACCCGTAGCTCCCAATTATCCCAGAAATTCCGCATATGCTTTGACAACTCCGGAACATGCTTTCTATTCTCTGCGATCAAAACTTCACAGGGATTTAAACGAAAACAAATTATTATATTTTGTCAAGACAAGCTAAATTTTAGTTAGCATAGGACTCATCAAGGTGACCAAATATGGAAATTAAAAGGTACAATGTTTAGAGAGATGTTTATCTAAATTAAACAAGGCATATAATTATATGTGGTACATTAAAGTTTTAAATTTTCTAAGGCTTAAATAGATTTTTTTTCTCTCTTATGAATGAGATACTTCTATAAAAATAAGAACACCAATACAAAAAAAAAACTACACAAGAGTCAATAAACAGCTGAAAACAAATCACACAAAAACTACCAACTATAAAAAGCTGCTAAAAACAGCAAGCTAAAGATATAACAAACTAAAGCAAAATTGCTCAAACCTCAAGAGTACTCCTACATTAAGCCTTGTTAAAGTTGTTGAGTGATTGAGTGAGGGGAAGACAAAAGAATCCAAGCCTAGAATCGTGCAAACAAACCAGCCATCAATGTATGTTTCTGTTTGTTGCCAAAATTGGGTCGCTCTCAGAACTGTCAATGCTTTTCTCAAGTGTTTTGTCGGAAGGTCCACCACGAGGCCACCCTTCACTGAACCCAGTGCCTCCGATCTGTTCTTCCAAGCCGTACCGCCACAGTGGCTTCCTTCCATGCTGCGCCTCCATCCCACGAGACATCCATCACCACGCCTTGCTGCTTGTTGAACCCAATATGCACAGTGATGTCATCAATTTTTTACTCTTGCGTTGATCAATCTTCCAATGCTCAATTTTCACAAAATCATATTTGTTTCCACTCGATTGTTAGCATAGAACTCAATTTTACAGTTTGTTTCTCAATTAAAACACTCTACATAGGTCAACACAGTCACATGCACTCAAATGCATCTCAAATCATCCTATGACCACGTTCGCCCTAGCCATGCAGCTAGTCAATCAGTGGTCACTCTCTTCTGCATGTTGACACAGGTCTTACCATGTCAGCCTTAGCATGCTAGCAAGACGTCAGTCCTTCATCAGTGTCATGTCATTGACACAAGACCTGCCATATCAATTTGAACGTATGTTTTGTTTTGTCATCAATGCCTTTGTCAATAGAAATGTCACAACCACCTCAGGAATCACATGTCTCCTAGCTTCCAATGATTTGTCCAGTTGATGCCATGAATTAGCGACACATTATTTGATTTGGATGTACTACATCCACACGAGCTGCCATAGTTTATCGACACATTTTTCGCTTCAGCTATTTTGCATTCGCACGAAATGCCACCTTATACCGACACATATTTTGATTTTGGTTGTTCAACATCACTGCATGATAGACATGGTCCGTTGATGCCACTGTTAACTGACAAAATTTTGGTTCGGCTATTCAGCATCCCCACAAAGATGCCATCGTTTACCAAAATAATTCAGTTCGGTTTTTAAAGCATCACAACAATTCCATCCGTAATTGCTTTGAAATTTGTAATGCACATTTTTCAGATTAGTCATATCATTCATTCAAGACCTCACAAACTCAAGGTTCTACCTTAAGTTTGAGATGGAGGATGTTAGAGATATATTGGCTCATGAGGCCCAAGCCAAGTGTAGGGTCTTGTAGAATAAGCAACCTAGTCCTAATTAGTCTTGAACTAGTATAACAACATTACATTGGGTCTGTTAATGCTATAATTAGTCCATTGGGCTTTGGACTCTAGCTCGTGTATATATTTCCTTGTACATCACTCATATGCCTCCTATATAAAGGCACTCTACTATATTGTATTACTTTTTTTTTTTGCTAAAATACTGTATTGTATTACTTACTTCAATATACAGAGAATTATTCATAATTCTAACATGGTATCAAAGTCATTGCTCTAAGTGTTTCATGCAGTTCTTCGTCCTTCTTGGCATTTTTCCGTTGCCTCAGCCATCTCCGGTATTGCTCCGCCGCCGCCATCAGAATTCCGATGTGCTCGCTGCCGTCAAGGGTTGAATCCATCGCCAAAGACTCACTGCCTTCATCCGATTTTTTGCTCCAAGCCTCCGATTGAAACACCTCCACCACCACTGGATAGATCTTCTCACGTCGGACTCAACTGCACAAAAATTGCTGCATTCCGACGTCGCACGCGCCGCCTAAAGATTCTGCCCACCGTCACGCCTCGTCACGCGCCACACGAGCCAACCACCTGCCTCTGCCACGTGTCACCCTATCACTGCGCCACGTCAACCCTAGCTCCACATTAGCCCTAGTGCCCAGTTAGCGCCACATCATCTCCACGTCAGCTCGTTAATGGTGCATTGGCTTGTTGACCGTTGACTTTCTGGGGAGTTTTCCGTTGACTTTCTGTCAGTTGATCGTTGACTTTTTGCGTTGACTTTTCAAGGTTGACAGTTAACTTTTTTGCAACTCAGGTGTTTCTTACTCATTTTTTCGTCCTGATTTCATTTTTACTGTCTATTTTTGCATATTTTGTCTCTAAATGGCTCAAACTGAAATCTCTCATCCCATTCATGTTACTTTGGATGGTCGAAACTATTTTGTTTGGTCTCAATCTATGCGCAGCTTCATTAAAGGTCGAAAACTATGGTTTTATGTCACTGGTGAGATGAAGAAGCCAATCAAGGGCTCCTCTAAGGATGAAGATGCTTTCAGGATCCGTCTGATTGAATGGGATAGTAACAATCATCAGATTCTTACTTGGCTACGCAATACCTCCATCCTCCATCCCATCCATTTCTAATCTGCTGGGAAATTTTGATGATGCTCGTACTGCCTGGGATATGCTCGCCAAACGATATTCCTCCCCACATGGCACTCGGGAATATCAGCTTTCGATTGAACAATATCAAATTAGGCAAGACCCTGGCCAGTATATCAATGATTTCTTTGCTCGTTTCCAATTCATATGGGACCAACTTGATCTCGTTGATCCACCATGGGATACTCCTAATGATGCAATGAAGTATGTTACCCGTCGTGATCAGATGCATCTCTACCAATTTCTTATGGCCTTGCATGATGATTATGAGCCTGTCCGTGGTCAGTTGCTTCACCAGATACCCACTCCATCTTTAGACGCAGCACTCAATGAACTTGTTCATGAGGAGACTCATCTACAAACCTTACAAGCTCAATGTCTTGGCTACTACGTCACCTTTTGCACCCCTTCAATCCGACTCTGATCAGTCTAGCCTGAATACTCGTTGTTCAGATCAAAAATCCAACAAATTTTGTCGATATTGCAAGAAGCATGGCCACACTATTGAGACTTGTTATCGCCGCAATCGAAGCATTGCTGCTGTTACTCATGGTGAAACCGATCAGACACCCACTGCTGCTGTTGCTCCTGCACACTCTGGATCCACCATCACACTCACCACAGATCAATTGGAAGACATCATCGCTCAAGCTCTCGTCCGAGCTACTAATGCATCCTCTTCCTCTGCTTTTTCTGTCCTACCTGGTAAGTTCTCCTCATGGATTCTTGACTCTACCTGCTACAATCACATGACACCTTACCCATCCTTTTTCTCCCACACTAGCTCTGCCCGCCATGCACCTACTATTCACACAGCTAATGGCTCAACTATGCTTGTTCATAGTATAGGCACCATTTCTACTTCCAAACTCTCCATTTCAGATGTCTTTCATGTGCCTAAACTTTCTTATAATCTACTTTCTGTAGGTCAATTAGTTGAACTTGGTTATCGCATTATCCTTGATTACTTTGTTTGTATTATGCAGGATCCCAGGATGGGGCAGGAACTTGGGACTGGCCGTTGAATTGGGCGTCTGTTTGGGATTTCCAGTCTTCGTCTTCCTGCTACTGGTGTCTTTGCTACTACCTCATCTTCACCTTCCTTATCACTTTGGCATTCTCGGCTCGGGGCATGCATCATCTTCCCAGGTACAGCAGCTAGTCTCTAGGGGTTTATTAGGTCCAGTGTCTAAGGATAATTTTGATTGTGTTTCATGTCAATTAGGAAAACAACTTGCTTTGCCTTTTCATAATAGTGAGTTCATGTCTATTGGAATTTTTGACTTAATCCATTCTGATGTTTGGGGACCTTCCCCTATTAATAGTATTGGTGGATCTCGCTATTTTGTTGTATTTGTTAATGATTATTCTCATTATAGTTGGGTTTTTCTTATTGGTTCTCATGATGAATTACTAAACATTTATCGTAACTTTGCAAACATGGTTAAAACTCAATTCTCCAAAACAATTAAAGTTTTTCGTTCTGACAATGCACGTGAATTTACCCAACATGCATTTGAACATATTCTATATTCCCATGGAACTGTTCATCAATTCTCATGCCCAGGAACCTCTCAGCAAAACAAAAGAGCTGAAAGAAAACTTCGACACATCCTTAACACTGTTCGTGCTCTCCTCCTGTCTTCCAAAGTTCCTGTACCCTTTTGGGGAGAAGCTGTTCTCACTGCTACCTATGCCATCAATCGTATTCCAAGCCCAATCGTTTCTAATCAGACTCCTTATGAGCGTCTTTTTGGATCTCCACCTCACTATCAACATCTCTGATCCTTTAGCTCTACTTGTTTCGTTCTTCTTCAGCCTCATAAACATAACAAACTTGAGCCTTGTTCTCGTCTTTGTTGCTTCCGTGGTTATGGCAAAACTCAAAAAGGATATCGATGTTATGATCTTATTGCTCATCACTTTCGCATCTCCCGCCATGTTGTCTTTTGGGAGCATCGTCTGTTCACTGAGGTATCTCAATTTCGTCCCTCCTTCTCTTTCTCCCCTCTCTCAGATCTTTTTCTAGAGGTGTCTACTCCTTCTCCAGAGTTGTTTTCTCCTTCTCCAGAAGTGTCTACCTTTATTCTACAGACTGAATCTTCTGAACACTCTCCTGAATCATCCTCTGACGTGACGCCTCATTCTTCGCCTGAGTCCCCGGCTCCTACACCTTCAGAGGATTCTACACCTATAACCACACTTCATTGTTCCTCTCGGGTAACATCTCTTCCCTCTCATTTGCGTGATTTCCATTGTTACACTGCCCTTGCTACACTACACGAGCCTCACTCCTATCGTGAGGCCTCCTCTAACCCTTTATGGCAGGTTGCAATGACTGAGGAACTTGATGCATTATCTAGAAAACCATACTTGGGATCTGGTTGATCTGCCTCCTAACAAATCTGTGGTTGGTTGTAAGTGGGTGTTCAAAATCAAAACTCGATCTGACGAATCCATTGAGCAATACAAAGCTCGTCTTGTTGTCAAAGGTTTCACACAGGAGAATGGCACTGATTATGAGGAAACCTTTGCTCCAGTTGCTCGCCTTTTATCTGTCCGCACCTTATTGGCTGTTGCAACCTCTCGTCAGTGGAAGCTATTTCAGATGGATGTCAAAAATGTATTCCTCAATGGGGACTTGAGTGAAGAAGCCTATATGCAACCTCCACCTGGTCTTTCTCATCCACCTGACAAGGTGTGCCAACTTCGTCGTGCCCTTTATGGTCTGAAATAGGCACCTCGAGCTTGGTTTGCTAAGTTCAGCTCTACAGTTTTTCTACTGGGTCTTTCCATAAGTTCTTATGATTCTGTCATCTTCCTTCGTCACACCGTCAAAGGTACCATTTTACTTCTTCTTTATATTGATGATATGATCATTACCAATGATGACCTCAGTGGGATTCAAGAACTTAAGGATTTTCTAAGTCAAAATTTTGAGATGAAAGACCTTGGCCACCTCAGTTACTTTTTGGGTCTTCAGATTAACTCCTCTAATGGTTTCTATCTCACTTAAGCCAAGTACACCTCCGATCTTCTGTCTCGAGCTGGCCTTACCGATCATAAGATTGTTGATACACCGATCGAACTTAATGCGCGCTTGACTCCTTCCTCTGGAGAACTATTGCCTGATCCTACTCTTTATCGACAATTGGTTGGCAACCTAGTCTATCTCACAGTCACTCGACCAGACATCTTATATGCAGTTCATCAGGTGAGCCAGTTTATGTCTGCTCCACGATCGACTCACTATGTTGCTGTCTTGCGCATTCTTCGATACCTTAAGGGCACTTTTTTCCACAGTCTCCACTTCTATACTCAATCTCCGCTTATTTTAAGAGCCTACACTGATGCTGATTAGGCAGGGGATCCTACTAATTGCCAATCCACTACTGATTATTGCTTTCTCCTTAGCTCCTTTTTGATCTCTTGGCGAAGCAAAAAACAGTCTGTTATAGCTCGCTCTAGTACAGAGGCTGAATGTCGTGCCCTTGCTAATACCACATCTGAACTCCTCTAGTTACGATGGTTACTACAGGATTTAGGTGTGTCCACTTCCTTTACTACTCCTATCTATTGTGACAATAGGAGTGCTATTCAGATTACTCGCAATGATGTCTTCCACGAGCGGACCAAACACATCGAGATCGATTATCATCTCCCCGACATCACCTTCTCCAGGTTTCCCTCCAGTTGATCTCTGTTTACTCTCACGATCAGCTAGCCGACATCTTTACCAAGTCACATCCCACTGGACGTTTTCGTGATCTGGTTTCCAAACTCCAGTTGGTTTCTTATCCTCCAACTTAAGTTTGAGGGGGGCTGCTAATGTTATAATTAGTCCATTGGGCTTTGGACTCTAGCCCGTGTATATATTTCCTTGTACATCACTCATATGCCTCTTATATAAAGGCACTATGCTGTATTGTATTACTTACTTCAATATATAGAGAATTATTCATAATTCTAACAGGGTCCATTATAACACAATAAATTATATAGAAAAATGTAATTGTCAAGGGCTTTCGTTCGTGGACGTAGGTCTCCATGACCGAAACACATTAAACCTTTTGATTCCACTCTCATTCTTTTCACTTCCACTCAATTACTTCTACTCCTTGAAAATAAAGTAAGATATACCCAATTGCTGAAAATTAATCTGTTGAGTAGTGAGTTGTGCACCTCTTCTAATCATTGGCAGAGCTAGAATCTTTAGTTGAAGGGGGAGATTGAAACTTGAGTATAAAATGTAAAATTGGTTTGGCAAACGTTGATTAATGCAATATTAATTAAATTAATTATAAAGTAAAATTTGTCTACAAATAATTTGGTTAGGATTTGCCATGATCTCAATGATCATTTCGTAATTAAATTTTATTAATTATGAGCACAAACCAAAATTTATTTGATCTAATAATAAGTTTACACATGCAATTTTACCATTACTTAAAGGCAAATAAAAGCGCGTATTTTATTGTCAAGAGTCATGTAACTCAATAATATTGTCTGATCTCCTTTATGAGGAGAACCAAGTCTCAAATCCCCTCACTCCCATTGTTGTAACTATCGTATCAAGAGGAAAAAAAAAAAAGCATAACTTATTAATCAGAAAAATTATTCATATAACAAAAAATGAATAAAGAAAATAAATCAAATCTAAAAAAATTATGAAAATGGTGATTTGTCTAAAATATATACTAAAATAATTAAGTCCCACTTTGTTTTAAGTTTTAACAACTATATTTATGTGAATGACGAGACGAATTGTTTTGATTTTATAGGCAATAAAGTGTTATAGGCTTTTCTAAAGGACCTAGATTTCTTTTCGCTGAGCCAGGGGGCAATTGCCCTCCCTCCACCTATGCTTGCAATATTCAATTCTGGAGTTAAACATTTCTTCTAGTTAACTAAATAATAGCTTCTTTAGTTTTGATATATATATCTACAGGTAAAATTTAGGTATAGTTCCTTAGGTTAGGTACATTAGGTTCCTTAATTGAATTCAAACATATAACTACATTGAATTTAAATATTATTGGAAAAGATAACAATGTTTGTGTTTCATTGGTTAATGCAACCATGTGTTTGAATTCAATTGGGGAACCTAATGTACCTAACCTAAGGAACTGTACCTAAGTTTTACCCATATATTTTAAGTATTTTTTTGACACAAATGTGATATACAACTGCTTAAATAGATTTGTTGTGGCAGACATATCAATCCCAAAATGGTCCTATCTTTTTGTTCTATTTATTTAGTTTATTCAATCAATTTATAATTAATATCTAGGTATTCTTCTATCTACTTTTATTCTTTATATATAGTTATATAACTAAATTTATAAGCACGTAAAGACTACATACACTTATGGTGTGTTTGGAAGTTTGGAAGGTGAAGAGACTAAAGGGTAAGGCGGGGAAGGAGAGGAGAGGGAAGGGGAATGGTTACCCCTTCCCCTTATTTAGATGTTTTAAAAATTAAGTAGGGGAGAATGGAATTAATGTATATCTCTCTCCCTTCTGTTTGGATGTTGTAGGAGGAGGAGAAGCCGGAGTGACATGATCATATTAATTGACCATTATGGTACTCATTTATTATTTTAAGGAAATAAATATAAATTAACATCATAAAAGTAAACTTGACAAATTAAATCTTTTTAAAATACGTAGAACCACTCTTCTACATTTCTCCTCCAAATGACCCCAATTTGGGGAAAATTAAAAATGAGAAGTTTGGAGGGCTATCTTACCTCTTCTAATCCTCTCAAATCCTTCACACTCACACTTAAAAAAACTCACAAACAAGGTTCATTAAACATCTCCCCTCCCCTTCCCTCTACTCCCCCCTCATCCCCTTCATCCAAACATAGCATGAAATATATTATATCATATCTAATATTTTAGTAAGATACGTACCTGCTGTTGAGATCATCCTTCGTTCAGCGTTTGAGATCTTCTGGATGCCTATCTTGCTTGGATTAGAGTTTCTTTCTTCTGCTAGGGTGAAGCATTGCCTTGCTCAATTGTTTATATATAATAAAAAAGACGATAAAAGTAGAAGTATTATTCATAAAAAAAAAAAGAAAATGATAAAAGCATATTCCTTCCTTGATTGCCGAAAAGACAAAAGTTATAGAAGTATGAATAATTTGCCTTGCACATTGGTTAATTCGAAAAGTGTTTGTTCAATATTAATTTTTTGTTTCAAGGTTACTTGGAGGCTATTTTAGGTTCCTGCCTTGAGGTTGTCTCAAGGACATTACTTGAGTTCATGTAAAGGGTTGAATAATGCCTCAATGAATAGGACTTTTTGTGAGACATAACCGCGTTAGTGTGATTCCAAGACAACTAGAGCATTGATTGGCTCACACTATTTAAAATGTGAACAATATTGTCCATAGTTTGTGAGCATATTTAAATTTATGGACAATGATATCCACAATTAGGTGGTGTAATGGGTAGGTAGTGTAAATATATATTTTTTCATTTAATAATCGTATAACAACCCATCAATTGTAACACGACCCTTTTCTAAAGTGGGTGACACGACATAATCCACATAAACATGTAGTGTTGGATACAAACACCACCGAAATATATGATTCAAAATGATTAATATATTCTTACAATTTTTGAGTCACAACTCTGAAATAGAAAATTGTGAGTGGTGGACCATCATTTTCATATGGACCCACCACTCTTTTCTCCCCCACTCACAATTTACAATTTCGAAGTTGTAGCAAAAATTGTGGCACAAATTTGTGTCCATAGACTTTCTCAATTTAGATTGAAAGAGTAAATTAGGAAAGAATAAAATTTAACCGGTTATCCTAATGACCATTTCAGGAATTATCATCGACGATTCAGATTAGTTAAGTACGTACATGCAAAGAAAAAAAAATTATGCACTATAGAATAACCAATTGTTCAAAAAAAAAAAATTATATATATATACACTTTAAAAACATTTTGAATTCCGTTGTGATTTGTACCGGTCAATATTTATCGTACCGGTGCATAAAGCAGTATATCGCAACCCTTGTTCTGTATCAGCTCCAAGAACAGACCATGTTGAAGTATTTTCCGGCATTTTGGCCCATTCTGGCCATTTCAAGTAAAATTTATGTTTTGTCTCGAAATAAAATTTGAGTTGCGTTGTAATTTTTTTTAAAAAAAAACTTTGGCAAAATGAGTAAGAATAATATTACTTCATCATTCAAACTTTGTTTGGTGTCATACATAAAAAGTCTTCTTAATTGAGGCATTACCGAACGAAACACACATTTTTAAAGTTCAAAGTTAAATTAAATAATTTTAAATCAAAGTTTGTAAAAAAGTTGAAAAAGTTTGAGTTCATTGAAACAGAAAGCAACGTCATACCTTTCAACCTTGCTTTGTGAGTTGGTGATACTATCCGATCTTTCTTATGGGAAGAACTTAGATTGGTATCCAAATTGTTCACTAGAACCATGAAATTGCTTAGCAAGGAATATCAAACAAACTTAGAGATATACTCTTCCGTAATTTGGATATTTTAAATTAGAATTGTTATAGATTATTGGACCCACTACATACGGAATAAGTGGTAGAAATTCTAAAAGCCTATGCTTATGAGGGAAGATGGAACTTTTGCACTGCCCATGGAAGTTAAAAGAGTTTCTTGTGAAATGTGAGGCAAATGTGAACTTTCCTTAGGGGATTTTCTTAGCAGTTTAGGCCATGGTATGTACTCAACTTTGCTACTCTTTCTTAAGTTTTGTCGTGTTAGGAAGCCATAAATTTAATCTGCTCCATTTTGCCAACAATGGAAGATAGATGAAGAAAAGACACTAAAACATTTTGAGACAAGAACAAACGGATTTTTAATCATGTTTTGAAGCACAATAGAAAAATCCAAACCAAACAAGCACGAAAACCTTGGACCAAACAAGTACTAAAACATTACACCAAACAAGCACCAACATTGAGAATTATAGAAATAGAAAAGAATTCCTCATAAATTAAATTTAAAATCCATTACAATTGATTTCATTTACACTTAAATTTGTGTAAGGGGCTAAGGGCATGCCAACTTAAATTTGTGGTTACAAGTTGATGATAACTTACAGTACACAAATATATAATCCCAAGTCCTTTATTCTGAGATATGTTCTTCCTGTTGTGGCACTGTTAGTGGCATTCGAAATCTTTCTTCGAGGTATCCTAGATGCTGGGATCTATCTTGATGCAATACATCTTGGAAATACAATTAAAGAAGGAAACCATGCATCCTAGTAGGATCACGCAAAAGTAATGATTTTTGCTTTGAAACTGAGTACTTCATGATAAAAGATCCCTTTATTTTTATGGAATAATTAGGAAGATCTTAGTCCTCCCAAAAAATTGTTATAATAAGATGCAACTTAGGTGATTTTATGACTGTTAGAGAGTACTACTCTAAAAATTTTTAAATCGACACAATTAAATTATGTGGAAAAAAAAGTCATTGAAAACAATATGCTTTGAATGTGGTGTCACGCAAAATTTCCAAAGTGTGGCAGAATTGACAAGAATATGCCAACTAATTTTTAAGGATATGCTATTAAGACTTGTGGTAGCATTCCAGACTACAAATATGAGAGATATTGGCCAAAACTCTGGTGCAAGAAATGGTGTTCAAACCAACACTGCACCAGGAGGACAAGAAAGGCCAGCAAGTTATCGTGAAGTTAATCAGGTTGAACAACCTCAAATTGAACAGAAAAAAGTTGAACTACCCAGGGTAGAACAACCTAGAATGGAACAACCTGAGAATGAACAATCAAGGGTGAATAGGTTTGAATTGAACACTAATAATAGGTTCCAAAAGTGAAGTTTTTCTTTGATTTTCCTCTCTTAAGTCCTAACAAGCTTTCATAAGCTCTTTCAGGTAATTCAAACAAGTCTAAATAGGCCATTCCTTCACATTTCTTGCGTAATTCGAAGTCTAAGCCATCTATATCTATTTTAACATTTTCTACCTTTGATAGAGTGGTTTGGCATCTCATTCTAGCATTTTTTTTAGCAATATTGAGAGTGTAAGTTTGTTTGACATCTCATTCTATTTCTTTTGTGGTAGCAATATTGAGAGCGTAAGTTTACAAAATATTTTGAACCAATATCTTGCTTTCTAGTGGCTAAGAAAAACAATCTCGTCCAATGAGGCTACAACATTGCTTGAAGTGAGTGAAACTTTATTTCATTGACATGGAATAAATTGTTGTCGTGGATATGGACGTGGTAGGAACAATTATCAATATCAAAGAGGATATGCTCATAATTCTTCAAATGAGAGCAACACACCATACCACTAGAAGGGAAACCGCTTTGAAGGGAAAGTAAGAAAAAGGACCTTAAGATAAGGAGTTTGGCATTGGCGTTGAAGGGCTTGGGATTAGAGGAGGTGTTGCGCCAAAGCCCTTTTAGTGTGGAAGGTGTTTGAGAAAAAACCGAACCCAGAGTAGAAGAGAAGCAATCTAATCGTCAATGGATCTATTGAAACACCAATTCTTCCCTTTTATAAGGAAGACTACCAGTCTCGCTCTCATGCTTTCCTTCCAAAATTCAACACCTTTTTTTCTCTCTAAAATTACCTCTGCTCCGTTTAAACCCTTACCCTAGACCGACTTTTAATTATGTGAGTATTTAATTTATTTTGAATTTAAGAATTAAATCACCATGGATCTGTATATTCCTGTCAAAAGTTCTATTATCATACACTAGAATACATGTTAACAAATTTCAAGGCGAACCAACTATCTAAATAGTTATATACACATATGGCCTCTTAATTCACACTACATCTTACAGTTTATGTATCTTCCTTCATTCATTATCTGCTATGAAGTTTGGCTCTTCACCTTGGCATAGGTACTCATCACACGTAGATGCTGACCCCCAATCCTTCCGGAGTCGCAAGATGTCCTCTGTGAAAGTGGATCCAGGGGCTCCAATGAAGACACTAGACATGGCACAGATTGTCTTATCCAGCATAGCTTCAACCTTCAAGATGAAAACCAGGCAATGCATGTTAATACATGGATTGGTTTTTGACAATTCTTTATATTCTCCTCAATAACGTAAATCAAATATTGAACACTTGATGAATTTTGCTAGGGTGTCAAAGGACCACTACTATTAGCAATGAGAAGATACAGAGTGTTCTCATAGACAGTTTGAGTATCCAAAATATAATCACTTGTCTCTCATTCAAGATAAATCGATTTCCATAACATTATGAAACCAAATAAATACTAACTTTATCCATTGACCTGAGTCACAACTCTATTGGGGAAACCTTGATGAATGGGTACAAAAGTTAGATTGGGCAATTTAGAAGCTGATTGATAAGATAAATAAAGAACAGCCTTGGTTTATCACATACAGCTAGAGCATAATGATGGATTTTTCAGAGGAATAAGTTATATAAAAAATCAAACAAGATATCCAAATGAAATTAAACAGGAGATCATAAGGTTGAAGACGACGAGAAAACAAGGAGCATTTTAAGCAATTGAAGCATGAATGTCAACTTCATTTCTACAAGGCATGTGTTTCTTCAAGTTTGGTGATCATTGGTGTTCTGTGCATGTGATGTGGTCCGCACTTGAGTTATCTTTGTCTCTATCTGAGCAAAGAGTGTGTGATTATATATGAGATTTCCTTTCAAGCAAGCGGTAAAGGATGCATGACTTTTTTTGTTGCAATAAAATTGTTCAATCAACCAGGAATTGCACTGTTCCATGGCTGACCAGTGACAAAAGACTTCGGCCTATGTGGAGATCTTCTCCCACTAAGAATTTCAGAAGACAGAAATCTAGTGCTCTATATGGGATTGTTATCTGGAGATCTTGATCCGAGGGTCCAGAACCATGTAAAAAGGCAAAATAACATTCTAGAACCAGTGTCTTGTTAACACCAATTGTGGTAACCAATGACACAGCCACCTACATGACCAGGCACGCATTGATCCACCATCCAAGCTAAAGAAATATACGAATAAGAGAAGAGGAGCACAATTTACATGAGAGTCACCCTCAAGCCCATGTCTGTATAACAAAGCATCCCATTTTTCAGCTGATTTACGAAGAGGCCTTCTAACAAGTGGTACAGCCTTCCCGTTCAGCACAACTAGCGACTGCAGCAAACTAGTTTCACTTTCTGCTGCATCAGTTGAAAGATATATGACTGGTGCATTGGCTTTTTCAACCACTCGATTGATGCAGTCTGCAGCTTGAGGAATGGGGAAAAAGCAACTTGGTGTTTTGACATTGCTGAAAAAATTAAACAAGAATTATTAGAGGCACCGAGATGCCAAAGTCTTTCTCACCAAGCATAAATAAAAGCTGGCATTTGCTCAAAAGCTACAAGCCCCACCACACAATAATTGAATATGCACCATAATTGAATTATGCACAGATATCAGTGTAGACATCACAATATTATTACATAAAGATCCTCCCTTTTAATCATATGCATTGCAAAATATCACAAAATTGTCATGTCTCAATCTGAAAGTGAAAGAGAATCTTTGTAGGTAATTAACACAACCCCAAAATGTTCTATTTTTCTCAATCAAGAATAAATGTTACATCTAGCATAAGGGAGTCATGTCAATATCTACTATAACACAATCCAAGTCACTACGAAATGGTTTCACCAGCACATGTGCACAAGAAGAACAACCATAGCTAGTTGGCATCAACAGCAATATCTAAAACATTATATATACATTTTCCACGATGAAAATAAGTTGTACAAATGGGTTTTAACTATTAACAAACCAAATGTTATATGCATAGCCATAAGTGATGAGTTCCATTCAAAATCAGAAACCCATGTGGGGGTTTAAGCCAAAACATACCAGAACTTCAAAAACCCGTGTCTCCGAAAATGAAGCGCAACAAAGTTGTTTCCCAAGAAAGTCTGAACAAAACGCTGAGCTGTGAGCCTAATAACCCGACTTGGTTCGATCAGCGTCTTGCATTGATGAGCAATCGGACCACCAGGCTGCATTACCCAATCTCGCTCCAAATCCGCATAGAAAACATCCCCGATTGCAATCACATCCTCACTCGAAGCAAATTTCGACATTACATCTTCCACACTCCTCTTATTAGGCTTCTTAATATCCTCCTCCTCAACCCAAACTGGCTCTGGCTTCCCTCCCATCGAAATCCCCAACGATTTCAGCTTCTTAACATGCTCCTCATCCAAATAACAAACCCGAGGCAGTGAAAAATAGCATAAAAACTTGTCGATTTTCATCAAGTGATTCTTCTTCGAGAAGTACTCGAACGAAACGATTACCTTGCGTTGCAAGCAATCGTTGATATGATCAAAATCCAACACTCTATTGTATTTGTAATCAAATTTGGAGCTGGGAATAACCAGAATTCGATTAAGCAGAGCCGCGAAGAACATGTGCTTCTCCAAACAAATCAAATGGTTCGACATTTGCCCGGATAAGCAAATTGCAAACAAGTACTTGTTCGGGTTCGGGTTCCATTCCACGGTTCTTCTTCGTTCGATTTTGTCCAGTTTTGTACACGTGGGATGATCGTGATGGTCGTTGAATTGGAGGTTGGAGATGGAAAAGAGGCGGTGGAGGTGGGTGGAGAAGTAGAGGAGTAGGAGGAGGAAGAGGAGGAGAGGGAGGAGGATGGCAAAGAGGTGGTGGAAACGGCATCGTGTTGTGAATGAGGAGTGAGAATCGCTGATAATGTGGAAAGACGAGTGCTTTGTGGTGTGGTTTTGGTCGTCGTTTTGTTCTGATGAAGAATCTTTCTCTCTCTCCATTTTGAGTGATAATTAAGCAAAGTGAAAGAGTCCTTTTTTTTTGTTTGTTTCTTTTTGGAAGGAATCGTTTTTGGTTAATGTGTGTGTCAGTGTCACTCTCTGTTTGTGGCAGCTGAGTAAGGGAATTGATTATTTGAAAGTGTGAAAGAGAGGATTTGTAAATATGGGAAAGTTGGGGGAGTGATGGAAACTGAGGGACGAGGTCAAAGTTACAAGGTTGACCTATGGACTAGATGAGACAAGAAGAACAGCCCCAAGTTGCTACTAATATAGTAATATATGCTTTGTATGTTTATTTTATTATTTACTTACTTCATTTTTACGGAAATGGAACAAAATAAAAGAGAACTCAAAAACTAACTCCCCTGTAGTTATGTATAATGTTATCCCTGCTTAACTGTTCTTTCTATCCATTTTCTTTTTATTATTTCTGTTTTAGAATTTTGCTTGTAATTTTAAAAATTAGTGTAAGACTTAGTAGCAAGTACAACTCACACAACAAATTAAGTGTGGCAGTTGAGTGTCGTGCCATATATGTAGAAGTTAAATTGAACATGGATACAGCCTATTCTGTAAGACTACTGTAACTAATTTACATTAATCTTATCTTGACACTAATATTGCTTCAAGTACTGCAGTATTAACCACAAAACTGACAACTGTAGCATCCAACTTTCAGCCTTTTAAGATAGATGGCAAGGCCTTTTGGTTGGAACAACTATGAATGTGATCAAGACTTGCATTATACATCCATTTGTTCCAAAAACTGAAATAACAGTCCTATGATCAAAATTTATGGTGTTTCTTGCGCTAACGAATCTCCTTCTGCCACTTCAATAAGCCTCCCACGAACCCATTTTTTGTTTACAGTAACCGACTTAGAATGTGTTTCCTCTTCCAGGGACTGAACTTCGACTCCATTTGGTAAAGGGTCTTTTCGGCAGTTACCATTCCCATTTGGTTCTGCCCAGTCCCAGTCCGAGTGATTCCTTGACTCTGATTGCTTCATTAGAATATCGAAACTAAATGGGGACGAACCAAAACCACTGAAGCTTGATGGAAGAAGTTCCTCCTCATTATTCAGTAACTCATGTAAGTTGAAGTTGCTAAAGTTGAAGTCATTATCCTTACTTGACACAATTGGAGACCCATTTACTTCTCTCAGATCTGCTTGGTTTAGAGCTTCAATTTTCGCACTTGTATCATGCTCAACTTGGCTAATCATATCGTTTGAGGCGACATTAGGAAAAGGGTAACTGTCATTCTCTTGGGAACTGATCGGAGCAGTCTCTATGGATTCAATCGATTGGATTGCTTCAGCTATAAGCTTTCTGGTTTCCATAAGGGAAGCTCGAGCAATAGGGCTCTTTGTTGCAGCAACCTCAAGGGCCTTGGCAGCCTTCTCAGCTTCAGCAATCAATAGCCTGCACAAGTGTAGACTTTTCATGAATTTCAAAGTAGGTAGTAAAAATGGCATTCAGAAATGAGAAATATGAAGCCTGTGAATGCCAGATGGGTTAATTCAGACCCAACATTTATTTTCAGTAACTAGTAAAAAAGTTAATATTGACCAAGTTTTGATCAGGTAAAATCAGACCATTAAACTGCTTGGAAATTATGACTTGATGGGCCATTTATCCTCTATGACTTAATTGCGCTGGTCAGATCAAACGTCTCCTATACTCAATTGATTCAATAGTTCTGTACTAAACCAATTTAAGTTTGAGAGTAGAAACATATGAACTTACCTTGCTCGTTCAATGGCTTCCGTTTTCTTTGTTTCTACACCTGCTCTTTTTGCTCTGATGTTTTTTATCATCTCCAGCTTAGAACTAACCAGGGGATCTTTGTACAGGGGTGCACTATTTTTCCTCAACCTTAATCGCTGATTTCGGATTTTAGCCTCACCCTTAGAAGAATTACTTGTATCACTAGCCTTCTTCATAGGGCTCCTTCTAGACGTCCGTGTACCATCACTTGGCCTTCTCCTTGACTTTCTTTCGGCACCAGGTTCTATGCCATGATATTTAGCCAAGCCAGAGCAAACCCGATTACGGTACTCCTGATAAAATGCAGGAAAATACATTTTTGGAGAAGAAATTGTTCAGGTGCAATAGCTAATATTACAAAGCATATCTACAAAGTAGAATTGATACTAATTTGTGTCAGTTTGAGTCACAAGTGAAACTTGGCTTCTAGGGAAATTTCAAGGAATGTCTGTGCATCCCAATGTTTGAGACAAAACTAATAAGTTAGCTGCAGATATTTGACCTAAAGGAGAAAAGACTGATGGCATAGTAGGAGAGAGGTTGCAAAAATGGAAATATAACCCATAGTTGTATACCATAGAGATGTTGCATACGGAACATCTGTTTTAACCTCTTTATCAAGGTCGGACAGTGTTGGACAAGAACATTGGAATATTTCAGGTTTAGGTTTGAAAAACAGGAAAACATTAATCATAATTGTCATGTTCAGAACCAACTTAAATTTAGAATAGGTTTGGAAACTATATATATATATTCCCCTCTAAATTGTTTCAGTTTAAAGAACATTGGAATATTTCAGGTTTAGGTTGGAAAAACAGGATAACATTAAACATAATTGTCATGTTCAGAACCAACTTAAATTTACAATAGGTTTGGAAATATATATATATATATATTTCCCTCTAAATTGTTTCAGATCAAAGATCTAGTTTTCCCAGTTGGAGATGTGGACAGTATTATGAAACTCGGCTTTCACACTAAGGATTCATAGGTTTAACAAGAGAAATACTGTTCATGGAATCCTTGAACTTAGCATGCCATCAGTTGACAGACAATGAGAACACGTTCTGTTTTCAGAAGTCCAAGTATATAGAGGTGTCATGGCATGCACCAAGTGTTGCACTTCGAATCTACTTTTTGATGGATTAGACAATCACTCTCTTCCTAAGTTCTTTTTCAGTGGGTATGGGCAGAGTTGAGTGATGATTACTTGATATTAAGTTCTAAGATAGAGCAGTTATGTTATGACCCTCAAGACACAACTCATAATCTAACAGGGGAGGTCCAAGGTAGGACCTGCATAGTAAGGTTTATGCAGAAAACATGAAACATGCAACCACTTCTTGATACCATTGTAGGTACTCACAGGATCAGCCCATTTTGCAGAGATGGCTTCTGCAATTTTCCTCCTTTGCTCAAGGGACTTAGGTGCTCTCTTGCTACCTTTTGGCCTAGACATCATTTTCCTCTGTTCAACACTCTCCACCCACTCGTACTTGAGCTGTTTATCCAAGATCTTGTAGGAATCCCACTGCAGCTCTTCCTCACCAACAAAGCCTTGTCTAGAAGCTTCTGCAATCAGGTTTTGCCACTCAAAGCAGCAATTTTCCTGCACCATCAGCCTCTCACGCCGCCTTTGCCACCCAATTCGCACTCCAACTCCAATTTTCACCCTTGTCTCTTCGCTGTACAATCAATGAAAATTGAAAATGAAGAAAAAAGTACGAAATTATTGTGAATTGGCATGAAGTGGAATATTATAAAATTCATGAACTCAGAATGTCTATCATACAAATTAAAGACCCTAAAACAAGCCGAATAAAGACTTTATAAGGTGCTTTAGATGATGGAGACTCTATTGAGATTCTGAGAGGAAAATTTTAATGATAAAACTAAAGACCTAATAAACAAGATGGCGTAAGACATACCTCTGAGCATGTCCAAGGTTCATTAACTTCATTTTGACCTGCACATCCAAAGTTTTTAGAAGAATATACAATACTAATTTTATTTTCCCCTAATGGACTGTATTTATGAAAAATGATAGCATTAAAATGTCTACATTACGCTCATCAAATGCTGAATCTGTTGGACACTTCATAATCTAAATCATGTCATTGATAGCCTACTCTTGGATTGGCCATCTAAAACATTGTCTAAAAGATGGTTCAAGGAGACTATGAACTTAAAAAAGCTTATTTAAATTTAAAATGGTACTAAGGTTTCATTTTGGACAAAACTCGAGATGGCTTGTCCGATCAAGACAAAACCCAACCTCAAAAAGACCAAAGCAAATCAAATCTTTAAAAAAGAATGTTACAGAGTTTGTTGCTTACTATTTAAAAAAAAAAAACTATTTCATCATAGTGTGGATTAATTAGGTACTAAGTCTAACATTAAGTATTGAACGAGTCACTGACACCTTAAATAAACTCAAAGATATTGTTTATAAGCAGAATGTTTAACAACTAACCTGGCCATCTCATTACACCGGAGCATGAAAAGTTCAACTTATTCAAGGACAGATCGTTTGATTTAAGCAAGGTTTTAACACCAGCACGTAATCTTGTTATAGCTTCTTTGGAGCAGCAGTTAGAAAAAAACAAAACAAAAAAATTAAGGAAGGTCAAGATACGTGCCATACATCACCAATGTTTGACACCAATGGCCAAGTGAAAGGGGTAAGGAGGCCTTTTGAAGGTCACCAACAGGATTTTCCCAAAATTTTTCATTTACCAATTCATTAAGTTTCTGTATTCTAAGCTGGGTGCTTGTGTTACCAATCCAAAAAAAAAAAAAGTATTTAAAGTAGGATGCACCAGTTAAATGATCAATCACCACACACCCCACATGTGTGCCATAAGATAAGTACATGGTCTAGTTAAGCATTTAAATAATGAAACAGATGCATTTAAAAGATCCGGGCTCAAAATTGAGAAAAGGATCCACTGATATAATTGTCTTCATTCTAATTTCTAAGCATACTAACACCACTTTGAAAGTACATGTAAAATTACTCTTACATGACATCACCTTAGGATCCTGCATTGCGAGCTTTGTTCTCTCTCTGATCAGTTGAAGGGTTTCTGCCAATGAAATTAATTGTTGAGCTAATGGTAAATAAAAAATAAAAAATAAAAATGGAAACAGACTGATAAATACAGAAGCCGCGCTCTATTAACATTGTTACCAGCACTGTGCTTCCTGCCTTTGTTCCATGGCGTGTTCCCCTTATTTGCTTTAGATATTCTCATTCTTCTCAACCTCTCTCTCTCATCCAACTCCTCTGAGTCTTCCCTTGAAGACTCAAGTTGATTTGTCGGAAGACTTGAATTGGCACCAACCTGAGAAATATCACAACCCTTCCGTCCATTTTCATCCTGAACCAAACCTTTGGTTTCAAGAGTAGCAACTGCATTGATCCGGAGTCTACCCCTTTGCACCTCAAGCTGTCTCACACTAAAGAATAGTTCTTTAGGTATGCCCAAGGATTTCCAAGCACAGGGCAATCTTTTCTCATTTGCCAAGGTAAATGAAGTTGATGATAGTTTACCATGAATAGGATTTTGAGCCCTGTGCATACACAAATGAATCTGAAAGGCAGGCTGCACAGCAGCAATCTCTGCTAAAAGATACAAAAATAACAGACCCATCATCAGTAAGTATCATCAAGAGGGAAAACAAGTGCAAGGTGTTGGAATAATAGCTATATGATTAAATCCACCCTTTCCTAATAGGTTAAGATAATTCTGAGTTCAAACCATTTATCCACTCTACCTCCCATTCAAAAAGTTATAATCCCACATGTTAGGCCCCATTTACTAAAGGGGAGTCTAAGCACACTGTGTTAGAATAATGGTCAAATGATTAAATTTACTACTAGTAATTTATCACAAGGACTCTGCATAGCAGTACTGAAACTGAACAATTGCACTTTCCAAATGCCACCAGTTACTTATGGGTTACTTGCCTTATGAGGTACTAAATTATGAGGAGGGGAGCATGTGGCATCATCATCAAACAGCTAAGTTAAAAGCAAGGTTTCTGGATTCAATCACATGAGCAAATTATGGAGATAAAACTCTCAAAATAAAGTTGAATGTTTGGTCTCTCATGGGCAAACTCAAGTCATATGAGAAAAATGAACAAGACACTGAATTGGGTTTTCAAGTTAAATTAATGAATAAAAATAAAAACTTTAAACTGAATTCATAAGGAATTGTATGTGAAAACACTTGTATATAGAAGAAAACAAAGAAAGAAGAGAAACCCAGAAAGTAGAAGAGAGAAGAGAGTACCTAGTAAAGGCATGGGGAGCTCATTCAGCCAAATCCAGACTTCAATTTCAACTATGGTAGTGAAAAAGAGAGAGTGCATAGCAATAGCATTTTGGGTATCATGAGATGTTAAATTTATTAATCCTTCCCTGTTTCCTTGTTACAAAAACACAATCTCAGCCTGCAGAAGGGAAGGAACACACACAGCCAGTGCGAGTGAGAGAGCCACACAGTGTGCAGGCGTTGGATAACGAAAAGACGATGCTATTGCCTATTGCAGCCTACTAGCCCATATGAGTTAAGACCATACATAAATCCAACCCATGTCTATTGTGGGCCTCAAGCTCTGCAGGCCCTTCCTAATTACGAGGCTGTTTCAATAAAAATCACATGTTGAAATAAGTGTTTTTTTTTTTTTTTTAATATTGTTTTTACATCATTGAGATCATGTTAACAGGACCAACAATAATAGAACTCAATTTTATATAAGAGTACTGGTTAGGATTACATGTACTCTTAAGGTCCAGACGTAATTCAAAAGTTAGATTTATTCAAAGGTCGTTCAGATGAGTGGGACCGAGTTTTTGATAGACTGCCTACATACCTCTTTTGGGAAGAATCAGATCCAAACGTAGTTCAAAAGTTGGACCTACCTTAAGGTCATTCAAATGATTGGGATTGAGTCTTGATAGACTATCTACGTACCTCTTTTGGAATAATCAAAATCGAAGGTAGTTCAAATATTATACCTATTCAAAGGACACTTTTGCAACTTTACTTAAGAATAGAATTACCTAATAGCCACATTCCAACTGAATAAAGAGAAATAAAAAATAACTTGATGGATTAATACTAACCAAATAAAAATTAATTTCATGAAGAGAATCGAATATCATGATTCAATCATTAAATATATCAAATATAGATGAAAATTTATTATATTTTTAAAATATAGTTTTATTTTACATTGGACAATGTGATGCATGGTAAAGGGAAAATGAAATCCAATTTTAATTTTGGTGTTGAGAATGAAATTGTTTGGTGTATTACCACGTGTGAGATTAAGTGGATAATGTTGCTAATTTACTATGTGGTGATACTGACTTAAAAAAAAAAATTGAAACTGTTAGGAGAAATTGGTCGTCTATGATGATTTTACATTCACACTATTTTTTTTTATTTAAACAACTTACGCTTTCAATTAGAATGGATTTTTATTGACTCACAATTTCGAGGAAATGAAAAAATCATACAACACACGCACATATATATATATATATATTCTTCGTAAAACTAATTATTCACTCACAATGGGACCTCATTTTAATTAGGAGTCTTAGACCTAGGCCTTGAGCCGCCCTTGACTACAATCCATAGGGGAAATTACACAAAATTCAATTCTGTATCAACATATTTAACATGAAAACATACTGCTGCATCAATGAGCATACTGTGCAACTTAAAAAAAAAAAAAGAAAAAGTTTTACATAAGAATGACAGTACGCTTGTACATTTCTCAGCTCTTTAGCCAAGACAATATACCCCAATTCTGCAAATGATGATTCAGCAATTCTCCAAGAAGAATAAATTACCCATGGTATACTGCAAAACTTCAATGAATGAAGCACGTTGGGCCAGGACATTATACACCAGAACTGATTTTCTGATAAAGATATGATTTGACTTTGAGGACCTTGGTCTTTATCCACCTCGATGTTGAATTTAACTCAAACAACGAGTGAAGTGGGAAAGCTAATTAACCTGTGGCTCGTGAATAGGATTATTGGGCTTAATCAACTTATCCAAGAAAATCCAGTCTTGAGGGAATATACAGTTCAAGCTGCATTAACTCTATCCACTATCAGATTCCGATTGTTCCTCCTCAACATCTTTAATGCTTTGAACTATATCAGCAACTTTTTTGGATATGTGTTCTGTGTGTTTTTCCAAATCTTTCAAAATCATATTTAATTGCTCTTCATATGCAGCACATCGTCGCTTACACTTTTGCCTCTCATTATACAACTCGAGGGATAGTTCACGGATTCTCTTGTCTTTCTCATCCTGCAAAAAAAGTGAATACTTGGGTTCGCCACATATGACATTGCAATGACTAGAGTATTACCGATAAAGCAAGAAAGAAACAATAAAGTTAATACCCTGACATAAGAAATAACAGGAATATCCAGTCCAGTTGAAAGATAGAACTCACACCGAGAACGTACAAGATTCAATCTATTATTCTATTTTCAGTGATTCCTGCTAGTTGTAACATAAGAATTCACATTGGGGGTTTGTGTCTTTGTGTGGAGGGCAGGGGGGTTTAATTGTATTTCAATACCTTGTGATTGGGCAAAAGTCTCTTGAGTTTCTCCTTGACCAATGACCCTCATAAATTTAAAATTATTTCAATACCACCCAATTGTTAACCTAAATTAGTTAGAGGAAGCCAAATTAAGCATGCAACTTCTTCATCTCTCTGTTTGTTTGTTTTTTTTTTTTTTTGTGTGGGTTAGATTTGGATTATATTCTTGAGTGTAGACCAGAGAATGGCAGACCCACTTAGAGAAGCCAAATTGACTCATTGACTTTTCCTAGGATGGTGCTTCAAATGTAAAGAAAATTAAATTAGGCAAAACCATAGCTATAGCCATCATATAGGTCTGGGCTGTAATTGGTTTCAACTGTAATAGCTAACACACAGCAAGACCAGGCTTGACACTCCCTGTGCATGGTAATAAAAACATGGATCAGCAAATCAACTACAGTAATATTGTATCAAGTTGGGTCAGATACTCCTAAGAAATTGATCTCAAACACCTCAGTGAGTGCTTTTGTGATCCCTGCCAGGGAGCTTTACCAGGAAACAGTTTATGGAGTTCAAGTCGTGTATTATAATATAAAATATCAATCTCAAACATACCTCACTGACTAAGTGCTTTCCTGATCCCCGCCATGGGACTTTACTCGGGCTCATTAGTTTATGATTATGCTCTTTCACAAATTTGGTGACAACCCACTTCGCTCCATCCCTTAAAGCTAGCCTTATCATTGCCTGACAGCCCTCTCGGGTAATGGGAGGTGGAGGAAGAACTCTGTCTTTTCTATAAACATATTTTTTTGCACGAAAGCCTTCTTTTGAACAAACAAAATCTTGACCAATAACCTGATTGTTCACTCGTGAACGACGGTTATGGTGTATACGTACAGTGAAACCAGCACGCCTACCATAGGCAACATAAAATTCTCTAGCTTCATCTCTTGTGTTGAACTCCATGCCTATGTGCGGTTCTAATGCTTCTGCATTTATAGGTAAATCTCCAACAGATTGTTCTGATACCTTGTCATCTTCATCTACACACAAGTTCAAGTTCTTTGGAAGCCCATCTTCTATTCCAAATGTCTCATATGTTTCAGCTTGCATATCTAGGTCACTGTCATCTAAGTCAAATCCCTGATGAGATTGATTATCCATCATCCTCCTACAGTAGAAATCAAAAAGGTCATTCTGAATGTAATATCAAAACATCCACACAAGATCTAGAGAGAAAATGCACTCAATGTAAACCTAGATACACTACTTTTACTACTATTTATTTCTTAATCCTCATTTTTTCTGAAATCAAAACAACTGTCCTTAAGTTAGGGGTAGACAATCTGACAAAGCAATGCTTCAACGATGTTGAAGTTATATATATATATATTTTTTTGACAAGTGTTGAAGTTATATTTTCATTGCACACAAATTAAAAAAGGAAGGACCATAAGATAACTGGAATACCAGTAAAATGGTCATGGTAACATATTAAGCATGCAAGACAAGAACGAAAGATATAAACTATAACAGGACAAGGAAACCAGGAAAAAACATATTGACAATTTACAAGTGATAGTTCAAATTAGAATGGAAAAGACATAAGGAAACATACAAAGAAGGATTCATTTTCATTGATCTTCAATAAAGAATAAAATCATAAACAATGAAATTTTGGTTTAGTTATTATTGAAGATGCTAAACATATTAAAAGAATAAATAACTATTCATTTCACAATACTTGACTTGTATGAGAAAATTAAGGTTTAGATCATGTGTAGATTGATTTCTACAAGTGGGATAAACTGAACTACTAAAAACGTTAGTGTTCTCAAAATCTTATAGACTTAAGGGGGTTCATTCATTTCAAATTTCAGGGATAATTTAGAAGCTCAACATTTAGGTAACTAAGGATGCAAATACAACAGCAATTCTGGTATTAAGGATTATTAAGTGTAGCAATCCACCCTAAACTATGTGGCCATTCACAATGTCCACCCTAAACAAATTACAATTTTTTGCAACTAACATCTTAACTCGAGATAAATTTGCAATACCCACCCCAGTATCTAAAATCAGTATTAAAATTCAAAAACTCATTAAGTTGAACATTACAAATTAATAGAAAATAATCCCTTAATTGAAATATATTAGTGCAGCACTAATAGTGCACCCTTCTCTACCACTTAATCAGCCCACTAATTTGTTAATTTTAACACTAATTTTGGATTAATAAACTAATATTGAATCTGGGTATTGATTGCAAATTACAAATGACCCTATAGTTTGTGGTAAATAGCTGCAATTAACCCGGGTGTCAAATAAAAAAATTTGTATCATATCAATTTTAAAACTTTGTAAGTCCTAAAGAGAATGCAACTTCTTTTTTACAGTCCAGGTTTTGTTACTATTACTTTCTTTATATTTTTGTACAAGAAATAAGTTAGTTAGGCTAAACTAGAAAGTCACTTCATTAAGAAAAAAAAACAATTTTTGAAGCAAATATTGGTGGGTAAGTGAGAATTTGCAGTAAAAATTTGAAAAGAAAAAATGTAAAAAAGAGTTGGGGGAGCGAGGGTAATTGAATTGACGAACTCACCGAGTGGAATGGAAAGAAAAGAAAAAACGGTGCGTTTTGCGTTTGGAGAAAGGGATTTGAAATGAGAAACCAAAGGAAGCCCTAGATCGAGATCGAGATGGAAATGAAGCTGTGCATGGTGTCCAAGAAGCTGGGGTTTGAGTTTGAGCTTGAGCTTGAGCTTGGCTCTTGTGTCTTCCAAGTCTCTGACTTGGCTTCGATGTTCGATCTCTGAGTTTGGAGTGTGTTTTTGTTTTGCAAGGAGAGAAGTGAAAATGGTGGGGTCAGTGAGGAGTGTACGGAGTACGGACACGAAGAAGAAGAGTGTTTGTGTTTGTTTGTTTGTGCGCGTGCGTGTGCGCGTGTCTTATGTCATGTCAATATGCCATGTCATCTCTAGTTTATATGTATACAAACACGCTCGTGTTGCCCAATCGCTACGCAAGTGCCTTCGCATTATTAAATTTCTCGATAACATGTTTAAATAACTTAGGTTTTGTAAAATGATAGTGACGTCCTCTAAGAAGGTGGAATATCATTTTTATTTCACAAAACCTTAAAAAAGGTTGTCGTAATTTATCAAATAACTTAATAAGTCGCATGATTAAAATATATGTGAACGGTATTATAAGAGAAATTATTCGATATAACAAAAGGATAATCTGTGTAAAATACAAAATACAAAGGATTGAATAAATTTTATGAATCTCCAAGTAAGAGATTAGAAGAGAACAAAACAGTCCATTTCAATATGATTATATTAGTACAAATTTCAAAATAATGATATGGCGTATGAATAAATCATTCCTTGATTTTCAAAGAGTTGTACAAAAACATTAATAATTAGTAGGCAGTGGTTGGGACCTCTTCAGGTGATAAGTGATACTTACATAAAAGAAATGTTTGTTGGGACTTGGCAGGGATGGACCGTAGAAAGAAAAGAAGGCAGTGGGAAATAATGGAGGATATAAATATCAATAAAGCTATGGACACAATATTTTCATAATGATTTCATAACAATGTTGAGGTGTTAAGCTGTTAATGGTAAATAATAAAGTGATATAAGTGATGGGACCAAATGAAAAGTAATAAAAACTTATCAACTCAATATTATTGTATCTGTAGCATTCCTCAATAAATATATAATTTTATATTTATAATGCTTTTCAAGTCCCCATGTGATTCCATTAAAAAAAAAGGTACTTTGTTTTTTCCTGGATTAGAAAACAAATGACTGGTTGGTTTTGACTTTTGATTGCAAAAGTACTTTTTTTTTCTTTGCTAAATAGATTGCAAAAAGTACTTTCAATTATTCCTTGCAGTGACTTTTATAATTTTTCCTTCTTTTACTCTTGTTTTGTTGTGAGCATGCATCTCTTCTCACTTTTCCTAGACCAGTCTCAATAAATTTAATGGCGCTAACCATTTCTACAAATGTTGTTGACCATGCATTTGCAGCCAAATATATTTTAAAAGATCCAATCAGGGCACCTAATACAAATGCAAATTACCCCCCTTTTTTTTTTTTCAATCTAAGTACTCATGTATTTATTCGGCACAAAAATGAGGTAAAATGAAGTATACAACTCAAGAATTACTGAAACACAAGTTCTTCGCCGCAAATGCTTAATCAACAACCAGCAGACTCTGCTTGTCATCAAGTTTCTATTCTTCTATTGCAGGTAGAGGAAACAACAAACAAAAATGGAAATGGAAAAGAAAAGAGAAAGCGGATGTTATGCACCTGCATGGATCAAAGTGTACAAAATGCATTCCCCTGTTCTGTTCTGGCACGACATACTGAAGTCATCTCAAGTGTCTTGGATTAGAGCCATCAGCTGGTACCACAATGACAATGCATCCATAGCTGAGAAGCTATTACCTGAGGAGGCTAGAAAGGACATGACACAGAAGAATCTCGCATCAACACGCATTGAACATATATTCTTAGTTCTTACAACAAGCATCCCATCAGTAAGTAGATCACTGATGGTATCTGCAACCCATCACCATCAAACACATTAAAGAACAATTTAGAATTTATGATCTAATCATGCTCGCCATGGTATGCATCAGCACAGTCTGCATAGATTAGTACAAGCCTGAAATATATCTGGTGTAAAAATTCTCAATGCCCAAATCACAACGTACTCAACAAGAAACAAGAATCTACCTATGCATATATAGAAAGCAACCAACTGCGTGATTCTTACAAGCAACTTCAAGAAAGAATAACTGGTGGCAGTCGCTAAAATGATTGCTAATAGTCATTCCTGAAATTCAGCATCTAGAATTCTGAAACTTCATCCATTCTATGCACAAATGATTAAAGACAACTGGGACAATCCATATCTCAACACTTAATCTGATAATTTTAATCTCAGAATTCAGATTAAATACCGGATCTTTTATCAGCTTAAAACTCAACAAAGCCTTATCAAATTTATCTATTATAAAACCGTAATGCTTGAGCGTGTACTTTTCTGGAGAATTTGATAAGAGAGGAAGAGGGGGGGAAGAAGCCTTCTCTAGCTTCATATTTTTAAAATGTTATTTATGCCTGAACCTGAAGAATCACTTGCAACATTAGAGTGCCGCCAAGATCTTGCACAAAAAATGCTTTGAGTGATGGAAGCACATCTTCCTTTAGATTACTTATAGGAACATATAATAAAAGCTCTATAAACTTTACTATTTAAGCAAAAGGTTCCCAGTTAAACCATAAGCTTGCCTGGAAAGCATAAAAAAATAACTTTCACAGACTTTACTATATATAGCCAGCTATCCATAGAGGCAGAAAGATCTATCTAGAGTGAATACAAAGTTGTAAAATTAATCCATCCATTTAATAAGAGAAATTATATGCAGCTCATGTTTAACAATAGATATGGTTCAAATAACACTCTAGTCAGATTGTGCACCGTCTTGCTCCTCAGATTCAAGTTCTGTCATATTGTTCGCGACCACTTCAACTTTTAATGACAGCCTCTGAGTATAATCCTCAACATATTTCAAAACCAACTGTAGTTGCTGCTGATAAGCTGCAGACTTCTTTTTCTCACGATGCAGCTCTGTGGTTAGTTCCCGGATTTTTAAATCTTTCTCATCCTGCAAAGAGAGAAATTAGATATACCAGACCCTGTCGAATTGCAAGCTTATAGAAAACAACAGGAATTACTAACCGACAAACATACCTCACTAAATGCTATTCTATGTGATCGTCGAGGTGGAATTTTGCTAGGATTCAACTCATGATTATGTTCTTTTACAAAACCATATACAACCCACTTTCCCTCATCCTTAGCAGCTATCCTCATCATCGCATTACAGCCCTCTCTAGTGGCTGGCCGTGATGGAAGAACTCTTTTTTCTCTATTTGCATACTTTTCTATGCGAAAACCTTCTTTTGAGCAAACAAATTCTCGACCAATTATTGAGTTATCTTTAAGTGAACGGCGTGTACGATTATTCCGTATAGTAAATCCCATACGCCTGCCATACATCTCATAAAATTCTCTGGCATCCTCTGCTGATTCAAACTCCATGCCAGCAAATGGTTCTAAAGGTTCCGAAGTTAAAGGAAAAGCTTGAAGAGATGGTTGAATCATGTTATCTTTTCCATCCATATTATCTGATAACTCATCATCTGCTGTTTCATGACCATCAAAAGTTTCAGTTAGCCACTGCCTGTAATTTCTGGTTGATTCATATCCTTGACCAGAGGTGCTTGCCATCATCAACCCTACCAGAAATTGAAACAAGTTTATGGAATTAAGCAAAATCATAGAGAAAAAGCCAAATACGTACACAGTGGAAAAGCAGATGCAGCAGTTGATACTTCCACAGAACCCTCCAGAATATGAGAAAATTTAAACAGTCAAGCAAAATCATTGATAGCCCTCAAATTTTATGAAACCAGTTAAACA
Organism: Fagus sylvatica; assembly: GCA_907173295.1. Lineage (NCBI taxonomy): Eukaryota > Viridiplantae > Streptophyta > Magnoliopsida > Fagales > Fagaceae > Fagus > Fagus sylvatica. Next base: position 30,544,279 of record OU015767.1, read on the forward strand.
TAGAAATTCATCAGTGGTAGTAAGACAACTACCTACTCTTATATGGGTGATCAAATACAGTGGAAAAACCTTGTCAGATGATTTCTAATGGAAATCAAGTCTGGAAATCAACTACCTACCCTCAAATTTTATGAAACCAGTTAAACATAGAAATTCATCAGTGGTAGTAAGACAACTACCTACTCTTACATGGGTGATCAAATGCAGTGGAAAACCTTGTCAGATGATTTCTAATGGAAATCAAGTCTGGAAATCAACTACCTACTTTTGACATTTTTAATGTAGATTACAGAAATCAAGTCTGTATTATTCTGGATAATTTATATCACACTAGCTGAGCTAAACGGGAATCATTACTCATTAGATGAAGGGTGCCTAATCTTCTTTATGCATGCACAATGAAAGATGATGGGCTCAGGGTCCTTTGTCTCCATGACTAATGCATGTTACTAAGATATGTTGGACACTCCTCCCTTACAAGACTTGCTGTGTTAAACATGTGTCATGACAGTAATGGTTAGTGTGCATTTTCCAATAGCTTTTTCTTTTAACCTTTTAACTTATTTCTTATGTATAGCTTTTTAAAGCCTCACTTTTTCTAGGTACAATTACTAATTAACCAACTCTCAACAAAAAACTGCATCCAAAAGGACAATTAATGATGTCTATTTGGACACTTAAGTGTTCACTTTTATTAAGTAACAATAAGTTTGGACTAACAAGAATACTATCCTCTTTATTAAACAATGTATCAACAAATAGTTTTTTCAATTATTACTATGTTCTTACTCTATACGCCTTGTTTACATAATAGTATAATACACACAAAACCTATTTACTTCATAGTAATGTACAAACATTTAAGCAATCATTGTACCAAAATACGCAATGTTCGTGCCAAGACAACACTTATATTCGTGTTACTCCACAGGTTAGACTCTATCAAGTATAAAATTCATATAACATTATTCACATAATCCAATTTTGAATTTTTTATCAAAATTCAGAATCTCCTTAATTACAGACCAGCTTTCCCCTTTTATAAACAATGAAGATATCAATATTTTCCCAAATACTTTCAACTCAAACAAGATTCATGTAAATCCACGAAGAGGGTTCTTCACAAACATAACTTCCATTGCAAAATTTTAGCTTAGCCAAACCTTATAACATAAACAAGGAATAAATATGTTTTTTATGTACCAAAAAGTTACAAAACCATACCAGAGAGTAATTGGGTTTCTTCAAGGCTGCATTTCGATGAAACAAGATCTAGAAAGTGAGATTCCACTGTTCAAATCCATCTTCCAAGTACGTAGGAGGAACTGAAAATATTGGAAACCTCAAGAGTTAAGACTAGATTTCGTGAGCTAGCTTACTGGGGCTGTGGATTTGGCCCCGAAGCACTGGATTTGACAAGCTTCTTTTCAGCTCAAAGTTGAAGCAGAGTGGAACTGGAACTAGAACTGGACGCATCAGAGAAAAGGTGTTGACATATTTACTTTGGTCCCTCTGCGATCTGTACGGTCCATAAAGTACTTGAACAAATAAATAGGAACTTATTCAAACACGACATAATCCTATGTTTTTCCCTTTACTTTTTACAGTTACTAAAATAGGAAGATTTACTTATTTGGTTTCAATATTTTGACCACATTAATATAACAAAAAAATCCAAATGCAAATGTGATTTGTTGTGATTAATGTATAATAAATGTGATGTCGACGATAAACTTATATGAAAATGATATAGTTCAAATCACAATTGGTTACCTTAGCAAATTGTGAAATTTTTGTGTGCTAGCATTATTCTTTCATAAAAGTTTGAAGATTTAATTCATTCTTATTGATTGAAATCATCTATACTCAATGCCTCTTTTAGAAATGTTAGAAAAAAGTAGTACAACTTTTTAAGGTATATCCAAGAATATACTCATTTACCGGGGTATCTTTATAATTGGCAAATTATTGAGCCTTTTGTCCTCTTTTTAGTGGATATAATGTTACTTTGCATTTTGCCTACCCCTAGCCCAAGGTGCTGCTTTTATGTTATGAAGCCATGTAAGTGGAATTGGAATTGGAAATACCCAATTTGATTTGATTTGAGTATGACCAACATTTCAAGTACCTCAACCAAGTGTTTATTCATCATACATGCGGGAGAAAATTGTGACCACTTTTTCATGAGTTGAAAAGCCTTTGGTGTAGCCGTACACCAACAAAAATGTAAAAAAGTCTGTTTGAAATGGTGTAAATAACTATTACTAATTGATCTTTATTTGAAGTTTGAAATGTACAGGTCAAAACAAAGTACAAAAATGCATCTACATGTAGAAACAATTGCAGAAGCCTACCAATTATATACACACGGTCATAGAAATTCAGTTGATGATGTGCTGCAATGAAGTCAATTATACAGTTGTAAGAAGTGAGTTGACTCTTAGCCTCTATCAACAACAGTATTTATTTATTTATTTATTTTTGGCAATAATATGAATAGATTATATACAGAGGTTCCAAAATAAAATGCCACATCCTAAGAGTATTGACTAGGAGTTTGGTCTTCAGATTCAACTTCTTTGATCCTGTGAACTACATCTTCAACTGTTCTTGATAGGCATTCATTGTGTTCTTCAATATATGTCATAAATGTTTGCAGCTGTTCTCGACAGGCTGCCAAATGCTGATTTGCACGATGCAGCTCAGAAGATAGCTCTCGTATTCTCCTATCTTTCTCATCCTATGACATCAAAATTCATGTATCATTGTGATCAATAAAAAAAACACCTGAAGATAGTAGATGAATGCCAAGAATTGGCCTCCAGAACATGTCACTCGGTATCTAGTGAATCCTATAATTATAAGAGCTCAAACAGCTCTGCTGGGTATAACTTTCTTGTCAAGTGTCACATGCAAAATAAGACAAAATTATTCTTTCCATTTCTTCTGCAAGGTTATAATCTATGAAAAAAGACTGATGTGAAGAAGAAATGTTTCATATATAAGTTAATCGATTGAGATCTAAAGTCAAGCAAGTACTAATATGAGGAAATGAGCAGAAGAATCAGATGCAATCACCAAGACAGTGATATTCTTTTAGAAATTCTGATTCCAAACAAGCAAAAAGATAGAGTGAAAAAAAGAAAAAGAAAAAGCACAACCAACAATATCTCATATCTGGTTTACCATCAAAGCTTAAAGTTACAAAGAACCTCTCTCAGCTGCAAATTCAGGTTCCTTTACATTTGCCTGGCAAAGAAACAAGACCCTATAACATCTTTAGGACATGCAAGAGACAGTGGCAGCTGATTTTCTTTTCTTTAATTTTTATTGATGAATAACATATTTCATTACATAAATGAGCCTTTATGGGATTTAGTACATGTTGCCATACAAAGAGAACCAATGCCAGAAACACAGAGAATCTAAGAAATTCCAGAATGCACCAGGCCAGAATTATTCTCTGTGCAGGGTTGGTCATTTTAGGAAGCCAATTGATGCTGGCTTTTATTATTGTAACTTCAAATAATGCCCTCTAATCCAATTTGAAAACCACTTCAGATAAAATATTGCCAAATGAAAAATTCTCTCATTTTAGGAGTTTGGAACATCTTGCTCTTCCGCAATGATAAAAATAAATTTCTCATCAAAATGATGCTAATTTCATTGCAACCAAAAGAGAGTGAAAACTAAAACGTATGCAATTGCTATAAAAGTCATGATTGGCTAAAAGAACACGAAGGACCAGGGAAATTGAGATTGCTTCCAATTATTTCAGTGAAGGAAGTATCAAGAACAGACTAGTGAAATGCTAACAGATTTTACATCATTCTAGCCAATGTTTTCAATATCAACCAAGAAGTAACACAATAGACAAATACCAAATAGGATACCTTAAAAAATCTCTTCTTTTCTTTTTTTGGATAAAATAAGATGTTCCATCAAATAATGCACCTTTATTTTACTTTGTACTGCACTAACAACTTGTATTGGACAATTGGAGCCTTTAAACTACAATGTTCTGTCCACACTATCTTAAGGGAATGTTTCACTACAAAACTCAACTGCCTCATTGCATCTCTTTGTTTATTTTTTCCAGATCCTACCCATTCTTCAGTGAAATCAAAGAAGTTACAAAGAGAAAAGCTAGCATCCTCGACAACAATTTCTTATTGAAAATCCCAAACCTTTAAATGAAGTTAAGGCTTATTGAAAATTTATCAAAACTAACAAGCAACCATAATCTAGAGTCCAAGGCCATGCTGTTTTTCTCCCCTTCATTTCTTTCCCAATTACTGGGATGCTTATGTATGGATATAGTTTTTTTTTTTTTTTTTTTTTTTTTTTGCATTGTTCAGATAACAAACAAAAATCTCAAAAGATCTCCTGTTCAATTTCGTGGGTTCCTGACTTAAGTATGAAAGAAAATAGAAATACACACAGACACGCACACACTAAACTTACTGGAGTTGGCCGAACCCTTTCAGAAGAAATAACTAGAGGATGATTATGCTCCCTCACAAATTTTGTGACAACCCATCTACCAGGCTTGTCCCTCTTCACCAAAAACATCGCCATGCAACCTTCCCTTTTGCTCTCCCGTTTTCGAATTCGGACCTGCCCTCTCCTTTGACTGTTGACATTAAATCCCTCTTTATTACATGCAAGTCGTCGAGATATGATTGATCCATCACGCTCTGACTTTCGGGATGATACAATTCGCGTTAAAAATCCTACCCGTCTAGCATATTCATCATAGAATGATTTGGCAGCTTCTTCTGATTCAAACAGCATACCCTCATATGGTTCTTGGTTAGTATCAACTTCATATATACCTGATTCACCTCCTATAGAACTTTCTGCTATTAAGTTTTTTTCTTCTGCAAGGGGCTCTGTATCCACTGCAAGACGATATGATAAGTTTATCATTTGCTGAACATCCAAAGGTAGAAGTAGTTTTGTTGAGGCATCTAGATAAACTCCAGGCAATTGGCCTCAAATTATATGCAAACACATACATATTTCCATAAGCATATAAATTACGTGTGCTGTTTCTGTGTTCTCTAAATCATAAATTGTCATCCTTGTAACGCCCAAATATCTCTAAATCAGTACTTGACATAACACTGAGCAGTGAACACTAATATCCTACTAACAGGTAAGAGTCACCATTGTTGTTCCCATTTCAACCGAAGCTCTAACAGGCATTAACAGTTAACACACACAATGCAGCAAACTGGTTTCCAGTATTATTATTATTTGATTGGTGATTAGACACACCAGTGGGTCTTGAACCCATGACCTCACACTCCACCTTACTTTTAAGGGGGAGGAGGTGCTAATTGAGCTACAGCTCATTGGCACTGGTTTTTCTTACTCAAAAATTGCATTTTCCGAGGGAACGACTCTGCAAGTAGCTGCCTGTCACAGGTAGTCAGGCAAGCAGAAGTGTACTCTACCCGAAATAAAACATTCACGAAAAAGGTTTGGCCAATGAAAGATTCAGCATACACCCAGAATAGATATTACATTACTCATTCCACATGACCCAACATATACAATGGTACACGTCCAGTCCTAACAATTTAGAAAAATCTACCAAAATGAAACAAACTTGCAATATTTTTGACACCATATTTTCATTTGGACACCAAGATACAAAAAGGAAAGAGGAGAGAAAACTAAAACCTTTCCATTTCCCACTGTCTCATTACCAAGAAACAGGAGAAAATCTAACAGAACTAAGCCTCAAACAACTATTTTTGACTGAATTCAGTTGAGCTTTTATTTTCCAATATACCAATAACGTATAAAAATCCAAACTTTCAGATCCTTCAAAATTTTACTCAAATTCTCTTGGTAACCAAAGACGTCCTTATATTACCTTACAATTTTATTTTTCAAATCTTATTAGAGTTTTACCAACTGGGTCACCTAAGAATTGCTTTAACCAGAAGAAGAAAAATCACAAGCTTCAAAAGCTCACTTCTTTTCCTTTTCCTTTTCCTTTTCCTCAGGTTTCTCGGAAACCAAACAGAGGGGCTGAAGAAACAGAACAACAAAACAAACCAACACAACCAAGACATAAATTTTAAAACTTTTCCCAATTGGGATTGTGAAGGAGAGCAGATTAGGAAATTGAAACAATGAAATCATAAAAATTTAAGATTTTTTTTATTTAACAAGGAATTAGTAATTTGTATGAAGAAAAACACTGGAAACCAATGAAAACGTAAGTACTTACTAACTTGAACTTGAACTTTGATTAGGCTCCAGCTTCTCTTCCTTGACAAGATTCCTACTCCTAGTTGGAACTTGGAGTTTTCAGCTGCTCTGGTTTAGCTGTAAAAGTAATAGCAAAAAGATGTGAAGGGACACAAATGGTTGAAGTTTTAGAGGTTAAGGATAAACTTGCCTTAAAAAAGAATATTTTTGGATATATGAGATGTGAGAGGGATAGTGTTTACATCAATAAGTGTTTACATCAATAAAAGCTTACTATTTTAGCAAAAAAAAAAGAAAAATCAATCAAAGCTTACAACAAACGACAAGGATAAAAGAAATGCAAATTTCTCTATATACTAATTGAGAAGGATTATCTAATATCTACTATTTATAGTGCAAAATTGTCAAGTGTGAAGATAATTCAGAATTATCTACTAATATCCTTCTCAAAAATATTTTCCATTTTTTAATAGCAAAAATGTTTTATGAATCTTATACTTGGAAAAAAAAAATCCCATAATAATAACACATCTCGTTTTCTCTTCAGCTCCTCATTTTCTTTCTCTTCATAAATTGACTATTGACCAGTTTTTAATTTTTTTCTAGATTTTTTTTTTCTCTTTCCCTCAAACCTGTCGCTTTCCTTTTTGATTTTTGTGTAGATTCCAAATTTGAGATAGGTTTCATTTTTAAGACTCCAAAGGGTATGTTTTGTGAATGAAACATTTTGTTAATTGACTCATTTTTGAGATTGCAATCAAACACAAGAAAATTAGTAAGTTTTTATTTTTTTATTTTTTAAAAATACAGAATTCTTAGAAAACAAGTCATTTTCTAGATAACATTTAGGTTGAAATAATTAATCCCAAATTAAAGTTTAGATAATTAAATTATCTCCATATGTTGATGATATCAAGGTCCCTTCGGCTCTATTTGGTTGGGAAAAGGAAAATGGAGTGAAAATAAAAAGGAAAGCAGAAAGAAAAGTAGGGAATGAAAAATGCTTTTTCGATCAATCACTAAAATCCTCCATCGATCAACATAAAAATCAAATGTCAATTGATTGAGATTAGGGTCTAGCATTTTCTTTCCAGTTTTCCACCCGATTTGAAAAAGCCTACAATAAGATAGAAAAACTACAACAAATTTGTAACAATTAAAAATAAAATAAAATAAAAGAAAGAAATAAAACTATAGGAAATTTGGTTTTCCAAAGAAAAGAAAGTCGTGCCTCTTCTAAGCAAGTTGAATTCTGTTAATAATTGATAATGCATTGCCATCACCTAACATAGCACTAGTGAAACTTTTTTTTTTTGATAGGTGACATAGCACTAGTGAAACAAGCAGAGAATAACTTTTAACCAAAAAAGCAGCAAAGTATAAAGAGAAATATTCTTTTCCAACCCAAACTATCTTATCCTGCCAAGTCCTTTTACTTTCCTCACCAAACATTTAGATATGTATGTTATTGTAATAATTAATTCCATTTCTACAAGTTACCAAGATTGATGAAAATTGCCACTATGTAGGTCTCTTCACAAATAAGCCTTATGCATAATTACAAAGGCTTACAATATCACCTTCCTTTTTTTTTTTTTTTTTTTTTTTTTTTTTGAGAAAAATATCAGCTTCCTATTTAAATGCCCAAACCCACCTTTGCTACTTTACTTTAAAATATACTATTTAGAAACAAATTGACCATTGTGAGCTCTTATGTCAACAATAATTTCTGTCACTATCTCTATAGGAGCCCTGTAGATGCTTTGCTTATTACATAAATACAATTAGTTATGCATTTCTCTGTTGGTGCTTCCTCCTGCACATCCATATGAAAAGAGTTAGAAATTTTATCAGATAGAGAAATGAAGATAGTAGGGGAAATACCGAAATATTGAAACCATCCGTTCCAGCAGTATCACTACTGTTTTTTCATGATGACTGACTTAAGGTTACTTCCATGTATGGCGGAGCCAGGAATTTATTATAGGGTGGGTTGGAATTGGACTGGGTTAGGGTTAGGGTTTGTGATTGGAATTTAGATTGGGCTAAGGCTAAGACTATTTTAAAAAAAATAAAATATTTAGCTTAAATTTTTTTTTTTTTAAAAAAACAAGCAAATTTAAACTAAGGTCAAGATTGTCAAAAAAAAAAAAAATACAAGCAATACTTGTTGCAGATAACTTCCATGATTTTTCAGTGAACATAGGGAAAAACAACCCAAAGAGCAAAGGAGAAAACAAGGAAAGAAAGAATAAAGTGAACTAAACTAATAAGTAATTAAGTATACTCCTTTTCCATTACCTAAAATAGATGAAGACAATTTATTTCCAACCCTCTGAGAGAAGCCCACTAAACAAAGCAAATACATACATAACTGGAAAAGAAGTATCACATAAGCTAGATCATTTTTTTTTTTTTAATTACAAGCTTGTGATATATTGATGGTACCCCCCCCCCCCAACAAAAAAAAAAAAAACCTTTAAATTTAGCAATTTATTTGGTCGAGTTCCACCATATGATTATGAAAGGAACCATGATAGGAATCAGCAGCCATCATAACAAAAGAATGAGACTGAATGATGCAGTGACATTTCAAATGTCTAGAACTGATCCAAAACCATCCCTTTTGGTGATGGATCATAATTTTCAATGCTTCATTGCAATCTTTTATTTGTATCTTATATATTGTGTAAAAAATAGTATAGTCATTCAATTTCCATGGGATATCTACATGCACCCAGTTTTGTATTCAATCAAGCCTTGATCCAAATTAAATTGGAGTTGACCTTATGGATTCTCATTAACTAAGCAGGATCAGACACATGTATTTTTTTTCATCATTCTATCTTATCCAAAATCATACTTGTTCTCACCCCACTATTTAACAGATCCTTTTTCATTATTTCTACCCATGTTATTTTTCTCTCTACCTCTTTTAAATCTGTCAACTCGAATTAAATCACTCTTTTCTACTAGTGTGTTAGTTCATCTGCATTGTACATGCTAAAACCATCTTAAATAGCTCTCCCTCTCCTTAGAAGTCATCCTTACCTTTGAAGAAAAGACTTCACTCTTTGAGTCATCCTTCCTACCGTTCCCACACACCCATCTTGGTTTCCTCAAACTACTGCTCATTGTATGAATATGTCACTTCTTAATAGTCCAACATTTTGCACTATAGAGCATAATGGGCTAAATTCCTCGTGTTAATCCTTTGTGTCCTATATTTTCAACACAGCCGGTCCCAATCCTGGGAGAAAAGAGGAGACTAGCCGTAGGTTGATGACCAACATAAAATCTAGTCACTTTTTATAAATGGATCCTTAACAGATATATACACCCATTTTAATAATTTGGAAAAATAAAAATCTTGACACAAACCAAAATGATGGCACATAAATGAAAATAAACAAACATGCACATCTTAAAATCTGAAAGATGGTACTCACACTATATGTGGAAGTTATCTACGCTCTGAAACTTCTTTCCTTTTAGCTTCAAACTCCCTTAGATTGTCAAAAACTAATTGAGCTTTTTTTCTTAGGCGCTCATTATGGTCTTCAACTTCTTTCACAAATTTAAGTAGTTGTTCTCGATATGTTGCACTTAACCGCTTCTTAACTCGCAGTTCTGCTGTTAATTCCTGAATTTTCTTATCCTTCTCATCCTAGAAAATAGATAATAATAAATATAAAAGAGATGCATATTAGTGAGATGAAAAAAAAAAGGAACAGAGCATATCATATTAACCACACAAGTAGAAGATAATGTTCTAAACCCAATGCATTGGAAAATCGCAAGTTTGCAACACAATCATTACTTTACAGCAAGGCTGAAAGTTGAAGTTTATTTAAAGCCTCATAGATACTTGAAATCTTTTGGGGGAAAAATATGCAAAGATAAGACAAAAGCCATGAGCTGTGTCTTTTGTGGAAGGGCCACACATCTCTTCAGATTTTCAGTTGTGCAAATAAAAGTTTATTTTTCTTAAAAAAAAAAAAAATTCAACAATTCAAATTAACCTCACTATAGATGATGCATTTGCCTTTTTTGTGTTGCTGAAAAGAAGAGGACCAAAAATGACAATTCTTGATACCTGTAAGGAAACCTTATTGAATTGGACTATGAGATTTTCCTTAATGCAGTTCTCATAGACATATTCAAGGCCGCATTATTTCTAAATCAATCTTTATGACTGATAACGTGAACACAGTAAAAGATGCTGTCAGTCATAAAGCTTTACTCTAAATCTGCTGTAACTAACAGCCTTACTGATTTTGTAAACTCTTTCGCAACATGATCTTTAAAAAAATATCATCAATTCTAGGATTTCTCTATTGAAATTTAGCAATTGGTCTGAATAACTTTACAATAGATACTTGGGAAAGAAGATAGTGACTCTCTCTCTTCGATGATAGAATGGTGACCATTCTAGTGCTCCCCAGAAGGAGTATGCTACATACCATGGACACATACATCAAGCAATCGAAAGGAAGAGGCTGAGTTGGTCTCTTTGAGTTAGCTTATTCTCAGGTCAGTTTTTGTATTACAATGAGAAGAACCATCCTTCTTATGGGTAGGGACATGTAGAACCCACACACGTGAGAAGATAGGAGGTTGGGGGTAGGGGGAATGAGGGAGACATGGAAAGAGAGGAGAAGAGAAAGACATAAAGAGATAAAAATTAAGAAGAAGAAAAATCATTACGACACATTAGAGTGTGCTGAAGAGGACTACTTTCTTAGGAAGATAGTGATCTTAGCCCAAAATAAGCATTTCTATCAATTCAATGACTATTCTCTTCAAGGAAAAAGGAAAGTTCTAAAGTCATATTTATAAGGATTTGAGCAAGGAAATTCTCACTATCAGCAAGCAAAGGAACAACTCTGTAAAGTGAAGAACTATTGCCGATTTGAGAAAAAAATCAAGTAACGAGAAAATATATAAATAATCAGACACTGCAAAAAGAACAAAAGAGATGTTATTTAGAAAGTGAAGAACAAAAAACCGAAATAAAAAGACCAAAGAAATCACTGTGCAGGAATAGTTCCCCAGAACGCACTGGGGATACTGCTTTTTTCATTTTAAGAAATCAGTCTGACAAAGCGCAGTACGAAACCCCAGCCAAGATTCCAAGTTTCCCTCTCATACACTAATTTTCCTATGATAAAATCATGTTTGCCTGCTGGTTAAAGATTATTTATTTGTTTTTGGATAAGTTAGTTTAGGTCCCAAGGATGAGGAGGGGAAGGGCAGATTCGATTCAATAACCTCCTATTCATGAGCTGTAATCCCTAGCCTGGGATTTGCTTGCTGGTCAAAGATAGAGCCAAAACATTTTTAAAGACGAAATGAATGACAAGAGTTTCCATGTAATGTTATGGATCAAAATCAGACTTAAAGTTCAAATTAGCTCAAAAATAAATATATAATAAAATGCTAAATACAATTTCAGAATTACCCACCCAAAAAAAAAAACACTAAAGGAGCAATATTCAAAGCAAGACAAGCTTACAAGTATTCGACGACCCTTTTGCAATTGAACCACCAATGGATGATTATGGTCTCTCACAAATTTCCTAACCACCCATCTCCCTGACTTCTCTCTCTTCAATAGAATCATTGCCGCACAAATCTCTCGCTGCCCATCTTGCTTTCGGTTAATAGAACCCCCTCTACATCCAAGTCCACGGGAGATGATTGACCTATCACGCTCAGACTTCCGGGATGATAATACACGCGTTACAAATCCTGCTCGTTTGGCATACTCATCATAGAATGCTCTGGCAGCTTCTTCTGATTCAAAATCCATACCCTCATATGGTTCTTGATTTGTGTCAACATCACATGTACTTGGTTCCCCTCCAGCAGAAGTTTCTATTCTCCCATGTCCATCATCCACTTCCAAATCCACTGTTGCACCACAAGGCAAGTTAATAACATAAATTAAAGCACCCACCAAGCATGCCGTTCACCCTGACTAACTTTACTACTCATGTAAAGAACCTATTGACATACAATAACTTGAGAAAGGGATGAACCATATCAAATGATAGAACTCATAAATCTCAAGTAATCTAGCAACAAGTTTTTAGAAAAAAAAATTTGATAAGTAATAAGATGTTTTATTGAAATAATCATGAAAAAAAATCTATAGACAGGGATCATACAAGATGTACAATCCAAGCTAAGCCCGAAAAGAACAAGGTCTAGATTTTCAGCCAAATCCGAACATGGGAAACAACCCGTGACTGACACCTATTCAGCTAATGTCTTGAGGATAAGCAACTTCAAATCCAACACACTTGATTCACACCCCTCAAAACTTCGAGCATTTCTTTCCCTCCATATGCACCACATCAAGCAATGAGGGATGCAGGTATTGAATGTTTGTTATGTCCAAGTAGCATACATAGCTTAAGTGAGAAGAAGTAAAAGGTAAAGGAATTTGGCGTCCTTTGCATTTCTCATTATGTAGTTCTAGAATGGAAGTTCAACTGATCTAGGTCTAGAAAATGTAAAAACTTGCAATTTAGTTGAATTTTTTTTATTGGGCACCGAAAATAAGACTGATGATGTACTTAGATTCCTTTTTCCTGTTTTCTTTTCGCCCTTTCCAGTTCGGAATTTCAGTCAAGGCATGTTATGAACTTCTCAAATGCCTTGAACAACAACAAACATACTATAGCATATGTCAAATTTATGCTGTTTCTATTTTTTTTCTCCCTCTCAAATGAAAACAAATAATTCTTTTTGCTTTTATTTTGACTAAATGTTTTCTGCAATCAGCTTCCGAACCCATTTTCACATCTTTTTATAAATATAAAAAAATATATATAAAAAAGAAAAAAAATCAGTTTTTGAAAAAGGAACCAAACAAAACCACAAGATCTTAAACTCTTGATTTTCATTTCTCACTTTTGTTCTAACAACCAAATAAGGCATTGACGAACTTCCAACTAAATTAGAAAAAAAAAAAAAAAAAAAAAAGTAGGAGCCAAAATAATTAACAAATAAACTATATTAAAAAAATTTAAACCCAAATTCATAAATTGACATAACCCATTTCTAAAAAGTGAGACCCAATTCATCATTTGAGCTGAGTCCTCAAATCAGAATTACAGTAAATAAAAATTGAAACTTTAGGAACCACAGAGAAATTCAGTCCATACAGTGAGTTATGATCAACGGCTAACATTAAATCTCAGAATTGTAAAATCAGTTAGAAGAAAGATAGAAAAGGAACAGTATGTAGTAATATTAGAATTTGATGAGAATAGAAGAGGAAAAGTAGTAGTAATATTTAAGCGATTGGAGAAATTAAAACTTACAGGGAATGTTAAGGTTTTGCATTGCTTTGTAGTATTTTGGGTGTGTGATTGAGAAAAGAGAAGACTTTTGTCTTTTGCTTTCAAACCAGACCCACTTCTGCTTGCTTTCTACTTATAACGCAGTTCCCCTTGAATGACACGTGTTCATTGTTATCAAGATTTCACTTTAGGGTTCTTCTTTTCTTCAATTCTAGGAAAGTAAAAGTGGCACCTGAGAGGTATTAAAGTGTGTAAGTTTAGATTTAGATTTTTATCATATATATATATATATATATATATATATATAAAGAGAAAAAGCTAAAATTGTAGAAAAAAAAAAAATATATATATACATATATATATATATATATGTATTAATGAAAATAATAAAGACTTTAATTTTTATTTATTGACTTCTTTATTCTATATTTATATATTGTAATGTAGTAAGCTTTTTAAAAACCTACATTTTTCTATGGCAATATTTTGAAATTTTAGGTTAGAGAAAAAAAAAATCCCAAAAACATATTTTGTTAATTTTTTGTATTATTTAATTTAAGAAACTAGAAATAATCAAAATTAGGTCGTTTAGTGAAACTTAATGGCAACCCACTTAATGGAGGTGGATGGAAAAACTAAATTGGAAATGAATGAAAGTTTAGGGATTGAAATGAAGAAAAATAAAAGTAAAGCACTAAAATTAAAATATGCCGAAGTTAAATAGTGTAATGAATAATTTATAGTATATTTAAATGAGTTTAAATTGTATAAAGACTATTTAAATGAGTTTAAATGAGTGTTGTTGCATAACTAAAAAAAAAAGGGTAATCTTGAAGAGTGAGGATAGTTCGGCCGGTAAGGTCTTAGGTGGTGTTTGGATTCTCTACTAAAAAGAACTTTTTCGGATTTTTATACATAAACTACATTCTAAAAAAAGTTGAGGTGTTTGGTTGGGATTTTGACGAATGCAAAATGCATTCTAGGTAGAATGCATTTTGCAAATTCTCAATTCTAAAACAGAAGTCAGAATCCAAAATTTGATTTTAGCTTCTGATTTTCATTTTTGCTAAAGCAAGTGGGATCTACTGACAAGAGTATTAATTGCTCCAACATCAATTTTTTCGCACCATTTTTGTCATTCTCTTCTTTTATTTTATTTTTCTTTCTTATTGTGTTCTCATATTTCAGAGAATGCTGCTACGTGTGTGTGGTGTAGAATTCATTTTCTTTTAGATTTGTTACGTGTGTGGTGAGTTTAGCCAAAAAAAAGTTACGTGTGTGGTGTGAAAAAAAAAAAGAAAAAAAAGAGAGAGAGGGGGGTTTATGTGGGAAAAAAAAAAGAAAAAGTTTTACTTGTTTGTTGGGTCCAAAATTTAGAATTGTAAAACTTTATAAGAGAAAGTCTACGGTATTTTTTTTATTAGAAATGATATGTGTACATCTCTATTGCACAAATAATACACACTTGTCTAGATTTTTTTATCATATTTTTTAAATTTTGTAAAAGTGTGCAACGGCAGAATGTGCACAAATCATGATCCTATATATATTTATTTAGTAGACATTAATTTAAAACACAACGTAATACTTTATTTTTGAATTATTTTTCGTATTAATGTTAAGAATGAGAATTTTTTTTATTATTTTTTTTGTAAATTTTTTATTGGTAGTAAATGTATCTTTAGCTTGTATTGAGATATTTAAAAAAAAAAATTGTTAATTACATAATGTATTTTAATAATATATTGCTTAATAGGAAGAATGCATTTTCTAAAATATCAACCAAACACAACCAATCACTTTTTAGAAATAATTTCAGTATTTTACCAAACGCACTATTTTCAGCAAAATACATTCTAGAGAATGCGTTCTAGCTAGAATGCATTTTTTAGAATGCATTCGCAAAGTAGAGAATCCAAACGCAACCTTCTCCCTAAGTTCTTGTCACATGATTTTATTTAGATATTATAATAAAAAAAAAGAGAAAATCATCATTCAAATCCTCATTTTAATTTGAATGATAAAATCATTTAAAAAACAAAAGGAAAAAGAAAATGTTTGTGAAAGGTGAAAATAAGAACATTTTTCATTTTGGACATGTGGGTGCACACAAGTGGATATCCACCGTTAATTGTCCTTAGACCCGAAACATACTATCACGCCACCACTAACAAGATCTGAAAATCCCCCCAATATTTGTTTCCTGCAGGTTTTGAACCACCTCGTACCAAGCCTGCTACTTACAACCCAGCCAGTCTCTCTGTCTCTGCCCCCTTTGCACAAACACCAAGATCCTCGTCGTTCACACTCTATTATAACCAAGTAAGTCACTTTTTTTTTTTTTCCTTTCTATTTCACAATTCCAAGAATACCCGTTACTTCTTTATCCATCTGATACAACCCCTTAATTCCCTTTTCCCATTTCTCTGGCCCATCTGTATCTGAATCAGCCACTCTAAAGTTTATAGCTAAAAACTGTGAATTTGTAACGTGGAAAGAGTTAATTTTAATGGGTTTTGCTTATTTGGGCTGTTGGGATGTGTTGTGGGAGTAATTGTTCCGAGCTTTATGCCCATTTTTTGTATTTGTATTGAAGAATTTTAGCTGGCAGTACTTATACAGTGCCAAAAATGCTAAATTTGCGAGCTTTTTTGTTTGTTTGTTGCTTTTACTGCTACTTTTATGTCATATTTGATGTGTTAGTTAATACAACTGGGTAGTCAGCCTTGATACGTGTTTGCCTTCATAGTTGAAATTGATATGCATGCAATGTTTTTTGTGCTCACCAACTGTTTGTTCAATTAACTAAGAGAACACCGATTACTTCTTATATGGCTACTTGGTTTAATATGAAGTAATCTTATCCTCAGTTCGGTTGGCAATGAACTAGAATGCTATATCTTCTATTTTGATCTTGAATTATTTTACAAGATGATGAAACTGTCATATGGGTTTGAAAGCAATGGGCAAATGATGTTGTATGGCAGTGGATTCTGATGAGGGGGCCAGAGTGGAGAGTTCTACTGGAGCTGAGTTGGTTGTATATGAAAGCAATACAATTATTGAACCATGTGAGGGTATGGGATTTGACTCTGAAGATGCTGCCAAAATATTCTATGATGATTATGCACGGCGGTTGGGATTCGTCATGCGTGTGATGTCTTGCCGTCGCTCTGAAAGAGATGGGAAGATTCTTGCCCGCCGGCTTGGATGTAATAAGGAGGGTCACTGTGTTAGCATTCGTGGTAAGTTTGGGCCAGTTAGAAAGCCACGACCAAGCACAAGGGAAGGTTGTAAGGCAATGATTCATGTAAAATATGATAAGTCTGGAAAATGGGTGATTACAAAATTTGTAAAGGACCATAATCATCCACTTGTGGTGTCCCCACGTGAAGCTCGTCAAACGATGGTGAGTTTTCTTCTTTCTTATACAGTTATGTGCTGCAGTATTTTTACCATTTTTTCACTCTGTTACCTGTTCACTAAATCTATATATTTTCCTTTTGGGTTTATTTACTTCTCCATATGCATTATAATGATTATTTATGTTTTGTTCCCTTAATCTTCTGGATCATATGCTTTATTTTGCTTATACGATTGTTAGCCACACAATATACATCTATTGTGTTTTTCTTTTTAAGAAGAATTAGGAGCATTAAAATATGTTTTACTTATCAAAAAAAAAAGAATTAGGAGCATTAAACTGCAATAGTTTGGCCTTGGAGAGAGAAAGGGAACTTATATGGATATAGAAGGAAAAGAGTATTCAATTGGAAAAGATATGGAATTATCTGGGGAGTTTATTGGGATGTAAATAATTGAAAGGTGCCAAATAAAGTGGGGCTCATTTACTATAACATGCACCAAAACAAGATAACAACCTTTCTGTAGCTTTTTTAGAATATCTTATCTACCTTGTGAATTGCCATTACTGGCAAGCCCAATCAAAATATAAACTGTGGTTCATTTGATACAATAATGCATGCACTAAAAAATTGTAAGAACCTTTTAATAAACTTTTATTACTTATCAAAAAAACTAAACAAATGTAAGAACCATAGGAGGTACTTGTAAGCTGGAATGACAAGAAATGACTAAAAGGAATACATTTGGCCTATGTATGCACATCTAGGAATTTAAGACCCAAAATATCCACCTTTCTCATTTATGCAGATAGTATGTTGCATGAATTTGCTAACAAATGATATGATTATCAGTAATTGAAAAAAAGAAATGGATAGATCTTTTTCTTTTGAATAGCAAATATGACCTAACTGGGATACAAAAAGAAAATTCTATTTAGTGGACTCTACTTTAGGTGATTACTTCAGTAATTTGAGCATCGCAAATTACTATAGAAGTCTTTGGGGAGTGGACACTTGAACTATGCCTTAGCCAATATTAAACATTAAAACTTTTAGCAAGTGCAGATATAGAAACTGTGATTTTTTTTAATGGAGTTAGTTATCCATATAAAAATATGCAAGCTTTTCTGGACTTCTATAGGGAACATTTGAAAGCTATTCTTCCAAAATTCTTGTTTATCAAGAGGGAAGTTGTACCAAGAAAGAGTTGCTAGATTCCATTTAATTAGTCTTTTTGCTCAATATTTTAAGTTCCTTTTAAGGCATGAGGATTTTATAGGTCAGGGGAGAGTTGTTGAGTATTGAGAGATTTTGGTAGAAAGTAGCACTTAAAGAATGTACCCTTAAAAACCTTTGGGGGAGTCCACTCGATTTGACTCTTTTAATTGTATGGTTTGGCAAACCAAACTAGGTTTTATCCCCTTTCTTTATATATATATATATATATATATATATATATATATATATATATATATATATATATATATATATATATATTAATCCCCTTTCTTTATATTAATTAATTTAGTTACTAGAAAGAAAATTAAAGGTGAAATGGTTCTAAAGGTTCTGGCTCAATATTTGGAATTTCATCTGTTCAACTATGCACTTCAGTCAATCCTGTTCTAACTGGAAGCCCTTTGACATTTTGGCCTTGCATGAACACAGAAGTGAGCAATCTTAGTTGGCATTATTAAACACAGTCCATGTAAGTAATTCCATGAGCTTTATGCATGGGTAAAGCGATTTATTATATGCAGATTATGTGTTTCACTCCTAGATGATACATTAGTTCTTAAACATAAGCACGTTACTAAGGTTGGAAAAGATGTTAATTAGTTCAAATGAGGGCTAATTACTGCTGTATGTGCATAATACTATAATAGCATGAGCAGTGGAGTGTAATCTTCTTTCAATAATCAATAAAACTTATTACTTATCAAAAAAAAAAAAAAAAAATCCATGAGATTTTTCATCTACATCTGAGACAAGTTGGGTGGTTACCTAGGATTTAATTAGAGTACTGATTCAGAAAGTTTCCAAAAAATGTTGGTTGGTTAGGAGTGATAGTGTTTTTCAGGGTCGTGCTTCATTGAGGGACATGGAGAATATGTGGAGAAATTCTTCAAGTTCCTTTATAAGATTCAAATAACTGGGATAGATACGAATAGAATGGGTTGGTCTTCATCTAAGAAGGTGTAGTTTGGTGTGAAATCATACTATCAGACATTATGAGGGGAGACTGGATCATTTTTTTCCATGGAAAGCAATATGGAAGATAAAAGACACCAAGAAGGTAGCTTTTTTCGTTTGGAATTTGGACATCAGCTCATGGTAAATAATTAACTGTGGATAACCTTTGTAGTCTTGGAGTTTCTATTGTTGATTAGTGTTGTATGTGTATGGCTACTGGTGAGACAATCAGTCATCTTTTTCTACATTGTGCCATAGCTAGGGAGCTTTGGTCATTGGTTTTTGCCTTATTTTGAGATCATTGGGTAATGCCAAGCTCTGTGAAGGAGCTGTTAGCATCTTGGAGAGGAGCTAAGAGACATTAGAATTCCGACTTGTGGAACACTATTCCATTATGCCTAATGTGGAGCGGTGCTTAATTTGAGACTTTTATTTTTTTGAGGTCATTCTTTAAATGATTAAGGGATATTGGGAATCTAGAGCATACTTCTTTCATTGATTTTCTAGATCTATGTAATTTTAGATGTTAATTCTTTGGTGGGGCTCTTACTCCCCATGTACTAAAGATTTACACGTTTTTAAAGAAATTTGATTACTTAAAAAAAAATAAAAAAATTCATGTAGTTTCTTCTGCAATGAAGCCTTATGATATATTGTTTCTGTTCTATGGTTTCTACTTGGCTGGATTTTTGGGTCATCTTGATTCTGGTAGTATATTTATTGAACCACTTGGGTAGTTCATCAAGGTCACAAAAGGATCATGAAATTGGGTTTTTTGAACAAATGCAATTATGTATATGTTTAGCTATTATTTTAACTTTTATTTAAGCAATTACATCATCATGATGGTCACGTTTAAGGCAATTAGGTTCAATTGGGGATTGGTGGCTTAAGTTGAGATATTAAATTACTTGTTACATTCCATATTGTTGGTTCTGTTTAGAAAATCTATCTTTTTAAAGGAACATTATTTAATGCATTGTTTCTCAGCTAAAAATCTATAAGTTTCCAAAACTACTTTCCTTAATTTAAACTCAAATAAAACTAATGAAAAAGGGGTATTGAATTTTTAAATAAAGTATAGGGTAAATTAGGAAATCATCAATATTGTGTTTGTTAGCCGACCCCAAAGTTTTGAGTCTAAGTTTTTGTTGTTGTTGTATCAATATTGTGTGCTTTGACTTTTCAAAGAGGACCATATTTTTCTATTAAAAAAAAAAAGAAAAAAAGAAAAAGAAAAAAGGACCATATTTTGTGAAGTTCCAAAATGGAATAAAGGACCAATAATATAGGATAGAGGGAGTTTTAGTTTTCTTACCTAAGGTTGGGGAGGTCAAGGATCATCCCAAGAGCTTAAGTGCTACATCTTGAGTTTTCGGATGATGGTTCAAGTATTTGGTCCTCTTCACTATTGCAGTACAATTGCTCCAAATACCCTTGGGCCTTGCAATATAAGGAGAGATTGCAGCTTCATACTTGCACCTAGGTTTTCCAATGTGGTGTCCTCTTCCTTAAAGCTGTTTGCTTTTTAGTTTTAAAATTCTTCACCTATTTCTCTATTTTAAGCTGCTATTAAACCTCCAAATTCTATGAGCAAACCAGTCTTGGTTCTGAAAGTATAAGATATTGCCTTATGTTTTAGCATTTGAGAATATGTCCTACATCAGATTAGGTATCAGAGTCGTCCTGTGTCTAATATAGCTCCGAAGCTCTAGGCTGTCCTACATTGAAATGATCAATAACGATGGCCAAAAGGGGGCCTTTGGTTTTTGGAGGCATTGTTGCAATTATAGACTTCCTCTTGAGACTTGGCGAGTATTGTAATTCTCAAGGACCAAAAGTAAGTGTCCTAGCAGAGAATCAAGTCCATATGAATTTAGGATGATTCTGATGGATATTACATACTTTGTGCATATTTTGGAATACAGGGAACTTCAAGTAGAAACTAATGCTGATGCTTTCGCATTTCACAGTTTCACAGTGTTGGGCTGGCAAGACACCTTGTTGAGCCTCCAACTAACAGGGTATACTAGTTCAGTATTTTGAAACTTTCGCTGGACCACAGTTGAAACTTGAAAGTGTGAATTGGTAGTTTCTGGGTTTGATACTCAAATGCATTGGGATACCCTGGTTACATATATAATATAGCTGGGAAAGATATTTTTTGCGCAAACAATCCATTCCAAGAATCTTTAATGTAAGTGTAGTTATGGATATTAGATATGCCAATGACCTTTAGCTCAAATGCACTTCTTTCTCTCATAAGAATGGATGAAGGGTGAGGTTGTGAGTTCAAAACTCACTGGGTGCGTGTGAAACTTACCAATAAAAAAATATGGGTGTCAGATATTTTCTCACTCTTTATGCATATTTTCCATAATTATTTTCCAATGGTCTAATGTCTGATGGCATTCCATCCCCTATGTGGGGTTTGTGTTTGGGTTTTGTTTCACTTGGCAAAAGGAATAAAAAACCAACATTTGTTTTATAATTTGTCTAACTTCTTGAGCTGAATGTTTGAACTGTTTGACTAGTTGACAGGCTGCTTCTACATTTGGGGCATGCGTTAAATCACTGTATTTACCACTTAGTATTGGTATCTCCTTGGGGTTTCCTTTTTAGGGTCATAGACAGGCTATATGTTATCTTTTGTTTCAGTTTTTCTTTTTACACCATTGGGGCATTTATGAATGTTTACAGACATGAATGTATATATGTGTAAAAGCATTAGTGTCTTTTTGCGTGTGTATGTGTATATCCACTTTCATAAATACAAGTTACATGTATGCATGCATGTATCTATCTGTTATTTACATACTAGTATACTTACAGACTTACCTACCTATCAAAAAAAAGTATACTTACAGTCTTACAGGTGACAATCTTGAGTGGGATATCATCTCAATTGGACAATGAAATGATCCTATTGCCTGGGTGCTTTAACCAAACTAGTGATGGTACTGATTATCAGTTATTAAAGTGATTTTTGCTCTATTTTTGTAGGACGAAAAGGATAAAAAAATCCAGGAATTAACTGCAGAGCTGCGGAATAAGAAACGGTTATGTGCAACATACCAAGAACAGCTAAATGCATTTTTGAAAATGGTCGAAGAACATAGTGAACAGCTATCCAAGAAAGTTCAAAATGTAGTTGACAATCTTAAAGAATTTGAGTCCTTAGAGCAAGAGCTTCTACACCATAGATAGCCTCGACATTTAGAGTAAGTACTTCTACACCGTAACTTCAAATTAGGCATGTCATTTCTTTTCATATTTGTGTTCTTTATATTATCTCTTTTGCTCTGTTAATATGGAAGTAATTTCTCACAGAGATTTATGTTTTACATTGTTGACTCCTTTCTAATTTTACATTTGTATTACTTAGTGAGAGGAAGCCTTTTCTTTTCTATTTTGTGTGGTTAAAAGAAGGGACCATTGCTATAATTACACAGCGGTAGCTTTAAATAGTATAGTTTCTTTGAATAATGATATACTGCAGTGATGCAAATCCTGGATTAACCTAGAGAATCTAGCAATAAAATCCATCCTTGTCCAGATTATGTATATGTGTTGCTGGTAATATGTTGTAACATGTCTGGTGTATTTTTGTTTAGTTGAATCAAAATATATATACTATAATGTTTAGAATGACTATTTTGCTAGATACATGCTAGTATATTAATTAGTTCTTTCAATAGGTTTTCTTATGTTGTTTGCATTCGAAAACTATTTCCAGTTAGTGTAATTCTTTGTTTACTTCTCTTGTTTTCTTGGTGGCCTGTTGAATTGAGTCCTTCAAAACTTATAGTCCACATTTGCATTGCGTTGAGAGCAGGCCATAATAAAATCCAGCTTCATGCACCTAATGGTAGGCAGACATTTGACATTTGGGATTGTCGATCATTCACCTGTTCCCACTGGAAGAATGAGTAGCTCGTCCAGTTCATTTTTTCATTTATTACACATGTAATTGCCATAGTTTGATACATTTGATTGGAAGTGTCATAATATCAGCTTTAGTTGTATTACTTTGCAATATCATTCAGCAATATGAAATTTAATAGTCAGTGAAAAAAAATGAAGTGGTCATAGAGGACAGAAAGTTGATATTATCTAATATTCATTTTTCTATGTGAGTGCAGCAATAGGAAGAAACAGTAACAGAAAACCAAGATGACTTTTTGTGTCATGTATAATCCAAGTGGTTATGGAGCTCCCCACGATTTGGTGATCTATGTCTATAAAGGCATGCATTGTAATATTGATTTTTTTTTTTTTTTAATGGTGTAGCAAGTAGGAAGAAGAGTGTCGAGGGCAAATTTAGAAGATGAGCTCCTCAACCTTTGTAAGTGATGCATAATTGTGATTACATAGGGCCTAGGTATCTTAAAGTTTAGATAGAATTCCTCTTTATTTATTTTTTCTTTTTTGACCCACCCTTCTTTTGCAGATTATATCATAATCCAATTTGTTGAGGTAATGAATTTGGTTATATTCAATAAATATATAATTTTGATTTATGTAATCTAAACCAATTGTAACATGTTTACTCTTGATATGCTATTGGAATTCAGTATTTTTTCTGTCATTTGTGTTCTTGACAAAAGAAAAGTCGATATGAAATATAAATAAAATAAAATTAGATAGGGTAAATTACACTACCCTCTATGACCACTCCAACATCTCTGAACCTTTCTTCATCTGCAAATTGTAAAGTTGCTTTTTCATGTACAACTTACTCGTTTGATTTTTCCTTATACAGAGATGTTCTAATTTATTTTAAATTTGTTATGTTGTCTACTTATTTATAATGTTGTGAATGACCTCATCACTTGGATTGAGAGGAATACAATTGGAAACCTTCTCATCAATCTCGTTCGCATCATCAACACTCATCTTCTCCATCTTTCTCTCCTTCCCAATGTAGTGTCTTATCGACTTCTTATTGGATTAGGAGATCGTTCATCAACCTTTATTAGAGAGATAAATTGCCCATGTCAATTGTCATAGAACTTCTCCATCTTGGTGTTTGATATCAAGATCGAAACTTTAACCAAACTCTAATATCACTTGTAGTGCAATGTCATTCCCTGGATTCAAACCAATGACAAAAAAGAAAAAAATCAACAAGCAAACACACAAAGTTCCAGTTTGGAATGCGCAACAATTAGTTTTGCAGCAAACAAAAAGAAGCCTATTTGCACCTCAAATTTAATCATTTGTGAAAAAATATCATGTCATGGCACTAATGTGCAGATAATTATAAAATACTCTCGAAGTATATTAGTTGTATACTCACTTCTCTCAAATAAATGATGGGTCCTGTTAATTAAATTTATAATGAATCCACCATTCATATGAGAAGAAATGAGCATATTATTAAATTTATAACTAACTATTTAAAATCTCTTTTTATTTTTTAAATATAATTATATTTTAATCAACTTTCAATAAATAAGTAAATAAACTTTCGATAAAAATTTACATAAAAGCACACTTTTATAAGTGTGTTTGGATACGCTTTATTATTGTTTATATTATTTGTTGAAAGTTGGAAAAGTTTAGTTTGGGAGTTAAAAAGAAAAAGGAAAAAAAAAATAATTTAATGCTTACCAAACGCACTTAAAAGGATCTGAGGTAAATCCGTTTTTGGTGTATGGTCCTTTTGACGATTAGTTAAAATGGGACCACGACAGATTTTGGCATCCATTTGTACTGAATTTTGAATATTGGGTTTGTATTCTAGCTCTAATTCAATAATGGCCTCTACTAACGTTTTCGTTGGTCCGGCCCTTTGATTTGGGATGATGTCACTTGTGTTTCCCATGTTGATGTACAGCCCAAGACCAAACATCCATTGTATTTTGAAAGAGAGAGAGAGAGAGAGAGAGTCCAAATGTAAATTTGGTTCCTAAAATTTAAAGAGTTTGAATTTGGTCTCTAAACTTAAAAAAAAAAAAAAAAAAAAAAAAAAGGTCATTCCATTAACTTTTTTGTTTATATAATTAACAGATGCCGAAAGCTTGAAACAACCCATTTTTTATGGAACAAATCGAACCAACCACATGTTTAAGGGATCAAACCAACTTCATATTTGAAGGACTAAAAATCGAACTGGCCAAATGTAAATACACTTGACATTATATTTGTAAATCTTAAGAATATTTTGGAAATAATAAATAATTATTATTTGATTCCTACAAATACATCAAACATGGGCATCTCACATCCTTGAGAATTTTATCAGAGTCCTAACTAAATCAAATTTATATTAGGTTCCCTAAACCAAACGTGACCTCTTAGTGACCCCAATGGACCTTGAATACCCCCTAACTCAATTCCCACAAGAAACTCTAATCAATCATCCATCCCTCATGAAAAGAGTTATGTCCATATTAGAAACTTTAATCACTCATCCATCTCTCATGAAAGAAGGAATTACGTCCATAGATGTGTTATATAGGAAGAGATGAGGAATTTCAAAAGATAAGACTATGCTTATTAAGCGCTCACAGGTATTGTGTGTGACAAGCTTGGACGAATAGACTAAATTGACAATGGTATCAAATGTTATAAATGACATTACAAAAATTTAAGTTTGTAGGTACCAAGTTAACAACTACCCTAAACATAGAGGACTAAAATATATTTATCTAAAAACTTTTAACAATCTCTTTCTTATAATAAATATCCTTTATTTTTAGTTGACTTTAATTGATCTTATGAATCGACCTATGGTCTAATGATCCAAATCTTACATAGGATTAGGGCCGGCTCAAGGACTTTTGGGGCCGACGAAAACTTTAAGTGGGGCCTTTTTTTTATATTTAATATTAATTAAATAATATTTAATTTTCACCCAAATTTTTTTTGGGTTTTGTTTAATACTAGTAACAAATTTATCCATAGATCCTTTTTGAGATTCAATTTGTTTTTCAATTTTTCTTCTTTTTTTGAAGTTTTTCATATCGCGATAGATATTTTCTAGTAGACATTTATAATTAAAAAATATTTAAGAATAAATGAAACACAATCTATGATAAAAATTATAATTTAACTAAAATAAAATTTCAAATATAGAACAATAGAACCTAGTTTATCAAAAGCAAGATTGCAACTTTACTAAATAATTTGATCACTTCATATTTCAAACCTGCACAAATAAAAAATAATTATCACATAATACAAATAAGTAAATAGTATATACAAATTAAATAGCCTACTTAAAATAAAAAACAAGCGGTTTATCTTATTCATTAAAAAAAAAAGGGTACAAATGTAAAGCAAAACAAAACACAAAAGAGAAGGATAAAAACTAAAAAGGTTGGCAGAAGATAAGGATAAAATCATAAAAAGAGGATTAAATGCTGATATTTTGCTTTAATAATTAGTAGTTTAATGGATTAGGACATTAGGTACAAAGCAGTAAGTACAAACCACTGAACTTGTACTCAGCAAAGGCAAAAAACGTGTGGTATCGTGTGAGTTCGTGACTTTCTGAGAAGACACATTGATAATCAGCCCTTCATTCTTTGGAAGCTATTAATAATCAGCCACTGGGGACTAGTATTACAGATTCATGGATGGAGGAGATTTGGGCTTTAGTAAAAAAAATTCGTAGATGCACCAAGTCTTCTATTCCACCAGAGATCAACAAGGGTGCTTGGGTGTTAGCAAAATTTGTTTCTCCCTTTAAAAGACTCGAGAACATGGATTGAGGAAGTTCCTATGATACCACAGGATGTTCTGAAATGAGCAGTAAGGTAAGCAGAGAGAAAATTTCTTCAAGAATGTGGATTTAATTTCTTCAAGAATTTAGAGGGAGAGATAAAGAAAATGTTTTTTGTTTTCTACCATTTTTCATTAGAGATATATATTCTCATTTTTGGCATATTTCAAGAGATTAACAATACTTTTATTAAATGAGTTGTCTGCTATTAATTTAGATTTTAATTTTATTAAGAGTGTTGTCTTTTTTTAACTGTGTCTATCAACATGAAATACTCATGGGCAGCTCGTACATGATATTCAATATCTATTGTGTCTCACATATATTTTTAAAAAATTGATATATTTTCATATTTGTACCCGTATTAGATACGATACCAATACCGTATCTGTATCAGTACAACTTAGGTGCCATGCCCACTTCTCCGTCCAAAACATGAATATAACTACACATTGTGTCACCATCACCTCCTACGCGGTTTCAAAACCCACCAATCACTGTCCTAGAGTCCAGGTCAAAGCAATACTACAACAACAACAAAAAAAAAAACATTGTGGAGCTGAGCAAGTTCATATGAACCACACAGCAAAAAGTGAAACACGGTAGTCCTAGAAATCTACCACGACATATTGTACAACACCAAACGTTGTACACATCCTAAGGTTTAAGAAAAACCCTTAAAAGCCCCTCAGGCCCTTACTAATTAATCACTCACTCTTTCTCTCTCTCTCTCTCTCTTTGTTTTAGGAAGTGCAGCAAACAAATAAAAGAAACAAATCTTTATTATTAATTAACAGAATAGAGAGAAAATTACTGAGAAAAGCGCGAGAAGAACTTGAGGACGTTATTCAAAGCCGTGCATAAACCTACTACATGATCTTATTTTTCTCTTTGAGAAAATATATATAAATTTAATACTTTATTTTTGTTTTTATTGTTAATTTGTTACAGATATTTTTTGTTTCTTATCTTTTTGCTCCATAAAATTCTTTGCTCTCCTTCTTTTCTTTTCCCTCTCTCTGTATCTCTCTAGCTTTTTCTGTCTCTTACCAAAATTTTCAGTATATGCAAGTCATGCACCTTGAAATAAAAGCCAAGTTAAGTAGTTGACAACTTGCAAAGTTTAAAGATGAAGTTGACAAAATTAAAACCTTGAAGACAATCCTAAATTAACATTGTATAATATGAAATGTAGGCAAAAAGTTCTAGTCCTCATAAAAGTTCTACTCAAAGTTTAGATAAAAGTCGTTAACAACCTTTACTACTCCTCATAAAAGTTGGGGTAGTTGGCTTAATAATTTAATGCGACCTCCAAAGGTATCTATTAACAATTTTTTTTTGGAAACATGCAATTATAAAAAGTACCCACCCCTTCATCAAGTGCTCCATGCATAAATAGGATCTTCTCTATTTGTCCTTTTCATGGTTCAGACTTTATCTCAGGGATCTAATGGTGTATATACTGTCACGTCATTTAAAATTTTAAATGATGTGGCAATATGTACACTGTTAGATTTATAACATTTAATCTAGACCATGCATGTATGTAAGATACTCGGTTGCTATCGCTTGCAATTGTTGTAAGTCTTGGATGTCAACAAAAACATATGGTCACAAGAGCTCCACCTGAGACTCAATCCCTGTCCCTTCCAAATGTTGCAATGCCTTGAATGTCAAACAACTTTAGATGTTAAATCTAATTTTATACCGGACTAGAAGCCTCATGTAGCTATAATTACGAAGGTCCTAGTTTGAAAGATTATGTGAATTTCCCGCACCTACCTCTCTCGCCTCTGTATAGTTGTGTCCTCATTACCAAGAAAAAGAAGGGAATTGGCGTCCAATCCATAAATTGTGAACATCTATATAATATATAAAAGCAGAAGACATAAGCGTTAAAATCTAGAATGTCTCATATCATGACAAGTGGCATGTTTATTTATCGTTTAAATTTCTGAAGTGATACGTAGTTTAGATTTTCTAAGTGGTTTGCATGTCTATCTATTGTTTAAATTTCTGAAGTGATACGTTGTTTAAATTTCCTAAGTGGTTTGATTTAATAACTGTCAAACACTTTTAAATAAAAATAGATAATAACAAATTCTTGATAATAAATCTCCTACTACTAAAAAGATATCTTAATAAAATATCATGATAAAAATATTTAAAATAAAAACAGATAATAACAAATTCTTTAAAATAAGTCTCTTACTACTAAAAGACATCTTAATAAAATATCATATTAAAAATCTTACAATTATGACAATCTCCTAATACTAGAAGACTTCTTAAAGATTATAAAAAAAAAAAAAAAAATTCATACGTTGTTTAAATAACAAATTCTCTGTATTAGGAGTACTCTTTTAATGAAAATGTATTGATTGGTGAACAGTCACTTAAGATATCATTTGGTGAACAGACATACTCCTTGATAGAAGGAAGACAAATAGAGCACGTTAAATTTAAGGTTCCTTATTCTTCCATAATCTGCTTACGTAACATCTAAACAATAGTAATCTAGTACAAGTTTTGTTCTTCTACTTCTTTTTCTTTTTTATTTATTTATTTTTCTATCATGATCTATTTTTATTTTTGTGTTTTTGTACGTTTATATGACTGCAAGGGGATCTAAGAGGCAATTGAACTAAGATTATATTTTATTTTTGCTTGATTCTAACTTATTTTATGTTTTATCAATTAAAGGTAACTATTTTTTCTCAATTATTATACATTATCTAATTCCTTTTATTTTTCTGTTATTGGTGCAATTCCATCTATTTGTTATTATCATTTTTATTTTTTTTATGGAACATATTTTCCATAAAATAATTCTGAATATATATTTTGATTATATACACATTATGTGTTTATATAGAGTTTTTTCCGTGCTTTGCACGGGTTATATGCTAGTTTAAATAAATTGTAGATATTGATATCCACAAATTTTTATCAATGTGAAAAAGTAGTATAAGGGTGGTGTGAACCTATCATTACCTTTACAAATGTAGAGAATAATTTAATTCATTGATTCAATGCTCATATTTTAAGCAACAAAAGAAGACAATGTTTGTTCATCAATCTCATTTATTTGTTTATATAGCTCCAATCATATACAAAGAGTTCATTCAAGCCAAACTCGGAGTAAATTAGGCTGAGGTGAGTATGAAGGTTGAAATCCTATCCAGAAAGTTGATAAAACCAGCAACTCCAACTCCACCTCACCTTAGGAGTTTGAAAGCATCATCAATAGATCAACTTCAGCCTCCAATACATGGGGCCTTTATCCTCTACTACCACGCCAATGGGGATGAAAACAGTAAGAGAAGCAAGCGTTTGGAGCAATCACTTTCAGAAATATTAACCCTCTTCTACCCACTAGCTGGGAGATACATCAAAGATATGCAAATGTTTGATTGTAATGATGAGGGCAGGGGTGGCCCCGGGCAAGGGCGAGGTGGGCGACCGTCCTAAGCCTCACCTCAAAATTAGGCCTCATCCCAAAACTTTTTAAGGCCCTTATTGAAAGGCCTCAATATATTTATATATACAAAAATTAAAAAGACCCATATATTAAAAAAAAGTCTTTAAATTAAGCCTAATAATAATTTATTTCTCTAACCCAAGTATATATGAGAACAATTTTTGGTATTTATTTGATGTGAAGAAGCTAACTTCACTAAATTATGATAATTCGAAAAAGTATTATGTTAATCTTGAAGGTTTTTTTTTTTTTTTTTTTTTTTTTTTTAAAACTTGATAATTTTTTTTTATCTTGATGGTATTGATTTATTTTCAGACTTAAAAGTCTTACAAGAGATTTTACCAAAAGAAAAAAAGACAGCGACAAATATACTTAATTTTATCAAGGAATTGAATTGTTCCAAATGCATCTATTGCATATAGAATATTATTGACTATACTTGTTACAGTCGCATCCGTTGAAAGAAATTTTTCAAAGTTAAAATTATAAAAATCTTACTTGCTGATCAACTATGTCACAAGAAAGATTAAATGGATTAGCCATATTATCTATTGAACAAGATTTGTTAGAAAATATTGAATATAAAAGTTTAATTAGTAAATTTGTAAACCTCATAGTTCCTAGGACCGGCCTTGGATGAGGGCGTGGAATACATGGAAGCCAAAGTGAGTGGCCAGCTTGCTCAACTTGTCAAAGGAGAAGTCGAAGTCGAGGTGTTGAATCATCTTGTTCCCTATGCAATGCCATTGACATCCACTACTCCTTTGGCATTTGTTCAAGTTAACATGTTTGAGTGCGGTGGGCTTGCCATTGCATGGCTCATTTCACATTATATAGTCGATGGAATTGCAGCGTGTACGTTCCTCAATGCATGGACTAATGCATGCCGAGCTTCAGGGATTAATAATGAAGTTGTTCGACCAAGATTTGACCTAGCTTCTTTCTTCCCTCCGAGAGAGAATATACCTGCAGTGAAACCTAAGATACATGGAGCTATAATCATCACGAGAAGATTTGTGTTCAATGGGGCAGCAATATCAAGCCTAAAAGCCATTGCATGTGATTCTGCATTAACAAAGCGCCAACTTTCAAGGGTGGTGGTGGTGACGGCATGTATGTGGAAGGCTCTCATTGCTGTGGCTAAAGTTAGACATGGGCACTTGAGGGCATCTATTTTATTTCATTCATTGAGCCTGCACGGAAAGACGGCTCTGCCAATACCGAATAACTCTTTTGGGAACCTCTACATGGTAGCCAATGCTCGATTTGGTGGAGACAGTGAGAATAAGATGGAGTTGCATGAATTGGTGGCTTCGCTTGATAATTCAATAAGGAATACACTAGCTGACTGCAGGAAACAACAAAACGGGGATGATTTGGCTTCCATGATGTTTAACTCCTTTAGAGAGGTTCGTGAAGAACATGAAAAAGGAGAGACTGATATTTGTAGGTTCACAAGCTGGCGCAGTTTCCCTCTATATGAAGCAGATTTTGGTTGGGGAAAGCCTATTTGGGTGAGCGGTACACCTAAACCTGTGGAAATGGTTTGTCTAAATGACACCAAAGATGGTGATGGAATTGAGGCATGGGTGAGCTTGGATGAAAAGGACATGCTTCTGTTTCAGAATCATCCAGAGGTTAAAGCTTTTACCTCCCAAATCTAGTTGAATCGCTTAGTTTATTACTACATTTTAGTATGTTGGATTCAGAGAGAATAAATTTGAGGTTATGTATGAATTAAATTTCTCATGGTTTGAGTGGATACTGTAATTGGTAGAGTATAAAGTGGAATAAAAGATTTTTATTTCGTATATTGATATTATCTAATATTCATTTTTCTATGTGAGTGCAGCAATAGGAAGAAACAGTAACAAAAAACCAAGATGACTTTTTGTGTCATGTATAATCCAAGTATGTTGGATTCAGAGAGAATAAATTTGAGGTTATGTATGAATTAAATTTCTCATGGTTTGAGTGGATACTGTAATTGGTAGAGTATAAAGTGGAATAAAAGATTTTTATTTCGTATATTGATATTATCTAATATTCATTTTTCTATGTGAGTGCAGCAATAGGAAGAAACAGTAACAAAAAACCAAGATGACTTTTTGTGTCATGTATAATCCAAGTGGTTATGGAGCTCCCCATGATTTGGTGATCTATATAAAGGCATGCATTGTAATATTGATTTTTTTTAATGGTGTAGCAAGTAGGAAGAAGAGTGTCGAGGGCAAATTTAAAAGATGAGCTGCTCAACCTTTGTAAGTGATGCATAATTGTGATTACATAGGGCCTATGTATCTTAAAGTTTAGATAGAACTTATCTTTATTACATAGGGGCAATTTGGTATCCATGATGATGAACTCCTTTAGAGAGGTTCGTGAAGAACATGAAAAAGGAGAGACTGATATTTGTAGGTTCACAAGCTGGTGCAGGTTCCCTCTGTATGAAGCAGATTTTGGTTGGGGAAAACCTAATTGGGTGAGCGGTACACCTAAACCTCTGGAAATGGTTAGTCTAAATGACACCAAAGATGGAGGAGCTTGAAAGAAAATGACATGTTTCAGTTTCAAAATCATCGTGACATCACTACAAGAAAATAGGTTTATGTCAACAAAAACTTTCGTTGCACAAAAGACTTAATTTCGTCGCATAATATACTTGGCGACGAAATAGTACATCAGGCGACAAATATTTTTTTGTTGACTATAGTTTGTCGCGGAAAACACCCTGGCAACAAATATTTTTCGTTGCCCAATAGTTTCAATATTTTGCGACGAATGTTTTCGTTGCCTATTAATTTTGTCTCCTAAAAATCAATTGACGACAAAATATAGTTCGTCTCCCTATAACCTTTAGGCAACGAAGCTGATTTTTGTCGCAAAATAATCTTTACGCGAGGAAATAATTACCTCACCCATTGAATTTTATGTGACGAAAATTTGCATCACCAAATGATTTTTTTTTTTTTTAAATTTTTTTATTTCTTTATATATAAGCCAAATAGGCGACGGAAATTCTCGTGGCCAAATGCATTAGTGCCTTTACCTCCCAATTCAAGCTGCATTGCTCACTTTGATTGCTTCCTTTTAATTACTACGTTGGGTTCAATAGGAATAAATTAATTTGAGGTCAAGATGAACTAAATTTATAATGGTCTAAGTTAGCATATGTATGTTAAGTGAGATCAATTGCAACATCACTATATGTTAAGTTCTAAGTTCTTATGGTTGTTCAAAATTTTGATTTTTATAGAGAAACTAATTTTTTTTAGATGTATTAGCATCTCCACTCTTACCATAGCCAAGATTTTATACTTTTTTTTAGGGGGGGTGATAACGTGGGTATCCGAGGCTTCGCCCCGACCAAATCCCACGGGCATATGCAATGTCCTCGTCTCACATACACAGGATAATTACCATGCCCAATAACTTTAGTGGTGACCATTGTCATGGGGATTTGAACTCACAACTTACACTTTGTGATGCATATTTTCGCTCGTCCTACTACTAGATTACCCCCTTGGAATTACTTGGGGGATGGAGCTATGTATTCACACGTTAGTCATAACTCAGAAAAATACTAAGAGAGAGAGAGAGAGAGAGAGAGAGAGAGAGAGAGAGAGAGAGAGAGAGAGAGAGAGAGAGAGAGAGAGAGAGAGAGAGAGAGAGAGAGAGAGAGAGAGACTTAAAGTCATAATTCACTTCATAACTCAATATTAAGCATATGTCTTCCGTCAGATTTAGATCATTGCAAACCACGATTTCAGTAACCCCAACTCCATTCTTTACTAAGCTTCCCATAACACCACATCAAACATGACTAAATTTGTTACCATGGGAAGTATTGGAAACAACATATTGGATTTGTAGTTTCTCATTGCTTTAGATGTCAGGACCAGCCTTCCCTAAAATCATGCTACATTTTAATTTCTTTAATTTTAGAATTATTAGGGTGTTTGAAAATCTATTTAAACCTTTTGTTGGAAAAGAGCCACACTTTAGTTGATATTTTTCTTTGATGGTTTGGAAGTCATGGAGATCACTGAAAGAGCCTGAGCCTTTGAACTTTTTGTTTTCCTTAACATCTACTAATTTGGTTGCATACCTATATATGGACAAACAGATGGGGCAACTTGGGATAATAAGAAAAATTGATATCTTTTTAGATTATAGATAGCAAAGTTCTTTTAAATCCCAATCCCTGTTTTGCATGTTCATCCCACTTAATAATTTTCAAAAAAATTATTTCATTGATTAGTTCAGGTTTCTCTTACCCTCTAAAATCCACTTTCCACTAGTTAATGGTCTGGTAGTAGTATTGTGGCGCATGTAGTTGAAGTAATCTAAATCTGATTCCAAACTTATCCTACCAGTGCAGTTGATTGAAGTATATTAAATCACTTACCCATTATTAATATTGCATAAAAGTGAACTAAATGAACAAGGTTTGAGGAATCATCACCATTTTTCCTTGAAATACATGCTGATTCTAGAATAAAACTAATATTCTATGCCTTAGGTTGTTTCAGATTTGATTGTGTGAAAAAAAAAAATTTGTTGCAAGTGTTTTTCCCAAATCCTAAGTTTTTATATTAATTAAACTAGTGTATAACCCGTGCAATGCACGGAAAAAACTCTATATAAACACATAATGTGTATATGATTAAAATATATATTCAGAATTATTTTATGGAAAATATGTTCCATAAAAAAAATAAAACTGATAATAACAAATAGATGGAATTGCACCAACAACAGAAAAATAAAAGGAATTAGATAGTGTATAATAATTGAGAAAAAATGGTTATCTTTAATTGATAAAATAGAAAATAAGTTAGAATCAAGAAAAAAAAATAAAAGATTACCTTAATTCAATTGTCTCTTAGATCCCCTTGCAGTCATATAAATGTACAAAAACACAAAAAAAAAAAAAAAAAAAAAGGAAAGAAAAAAAAATCATGTTTGAAAAAATAAATAAATAAGAAAGAAAAAGAAGTAAAAAAACAAAACTTGTACCAGATTACTATTGTTTAAAGCCCCTTGCAGTCACATAAATGTACGAAAACATAAAAATAAAAATAGATCATGATAGAAAAATAAATAAATAAAAAAGAAAAAGAAGTAGAAGAATAAAATTTGTATCAGATTACCATTGTTTAGATGTTACGTAAGTAGATTATGCAAGAATGAGGAACCTTTAATTTAATGTGTTCTATTTATCTTCCTTCTATTAAGAAGTATGTCTGTTCACCAAATGATATCTTAAGTGATTGTTCACCGATCAATACATTTTCACTAATAGAGTACTCCTAATACAGTTACATATAATATTTTTTATCTATTACTCTTATTTAAAAAAAAAAAAATGGTGTAGATTTTCTTTTTAAAGATTTGTACGACTCCTATTTTAGAAAATTTGGTGTTGAAATTTTTATAATTTTTTTAAAACATGTTTGACATAATTGTTTTAATTTCTTTAAGAGAAATATATTTTGTTTAGATATCTTTTTGTAGTAGGAGATTTATTTAAGATTTGTTTTTTATAAAATGTGTATGATAGATTTTTTTTAAATGTTTATGAACTCTTTTTATAATAATAATAATTTGGTGTTGACATTTTTCTTTTTTATATACCAATTTTTTTTTTTTTTTTTTTTTTTTTTTTTTTTTTTTTTTTTTTTTTTTTTTTTTTTTTTTTAAAAAGAGTCGAAAACATTTAAAAAAAAAAAATCTATCATAGCCGTTTTTAATTATGTAATGTCACATCATTTTTAATTGTGTTTATTATTGAAAGGGTTTTCTACTTCCATCATAACTTTGTGTTGGAAACCAATTTAAACTCTTTATTATGATATTTTATTAAGATGTCTTTTAGTAGTAGGAGACTTATTTTAAAGAATTTGTTATTATCTGTTTTTATTTTAAATATTTTTATTATGATATTTTATTAAGATATCTTTTTAGTAGTAGGAGACTTATTATCAAGAATTTGTTATTATTTATTTTTATTTAAAAGTGTTTAGCCGTTATTAAATCAAACCACTTAGGAAATTTAAACAACGTATGAATTTTTTTTTTTTATAATCTTTAAGAAGTCTTCTAGTATTAAGAGATTGTCATAATTGTAAGATTTTTAATATGATATTTTATTAAGATGTCTTTTAGTAGTAGGAGACTTATTTTAAAGAATTTGTTATTATCTGTTTTTATTTTAAAGATTTTTATTATGATATTTTATTAAGATATTTTTTTAGTAGTATGAGACTTATTATCAAGAATTTGTTATTATCTATTTTTATTTAAAAGTGTTTGGCAGTTATTAAATTAAACCACTTAAGAAATTTAAACAAACGATAGATAGACATGCAAACCACTTAGGAAATCGAAACAACGTATCACTTCAGAAATTTAAACGATAGATAGATATGTCACTTGTCATGATGTGAGACATTCTAGGTTTTAACGCTCATATCTTTTGCTTTTATATATTATATAGATATAGATTTTCTTATGTGCAGGAAATCCAATCTTTCTTGGAGCCTTTGATTTGAAACAATAGCAAGATGTAGTGAAGCATAGGAAATATCTCTTATCTTGCGTATCCGCGCTTGTATACATGAAGTAGTGAGTTTGTGATAAAAAAAAATATATTTTAAAGCATAGTTGAGACTTGAGAGTTCAAGCTTCAAACTCTAAATAACAAGCTCACTTCTTTATTTAGCCAAAGTCTGCTTATAATTTCAGTTCTTTTTTATTTATTTTTATTTTTATTTTTATGAATGATAACTCAAAATTTTGGAAGTTAAATTATTGGTGGTTTGATTCTTTGCAAGTGGTTACGAGTGCAACCCTTGAGGAATAATGACGATTACTTTATAAAACAACTAAATTAGAACTTAATAGTTTTCATTGCGTAGATTTGATGATAATTGAAACTATTCTAGAAATTGATGCTACGGGTATTCACGGGTCTACATTATAAATAAATTTCTTATATACACACACACAATTAAGACGTTTTCGCGCATTGCACTGATTTGCGACTAGTATATATATAGAGCAAACATAAAATTAATAGTATTGGGCTATGAGATTTTTTTTTGCCGGTGCTAATCATTATATTTTTAGAGCCCCAACTTGTTTTTTATATGATAGTATAAAAGAATTCAAAAAATTTGGTGGGGTTAGCCCTCCACTGTATAACGTGACTCCGCCCCTAATGCCTACTCTTCACCTCGACTGAAGATTAAATGACCAATAATTCAGATTAATTTAATGTAGAAACATTGAACAGAAATGTAGTTTTTGAAGATGTTGAAGTTCTCCACTCACCACTTCCAAATTTTTCCTAATTAATTTCTTTGTAATAGTAAAATATCATCCATGTGCCCCACCCCGACAACAAATTATTCTGCAATCAATGGATATCAGTCCCCACAGTTAGCCCGGAAATAACTTAAAAGACACTATTCGTGACATTAAGGAAATTTTGAAGGTTCAAATCCTACCAAGAAAGTTGATAAAACCAGCCACTCCAACTCTACCTCACCTTATTAATTAGGAGTTTGAAAGCATCATCAATAGATCAACTTCAGCCTAGCTACAACATATATCACCGTCATGCACCTTGAATTTTTATTTTTTTTAATATTCGGATTATATTGATTGAAAGGAGTTTTAATAGAATTCTAATCATGTGTGTCTTTTATTCCCCAAGATTGGTTGCTACATCACTGTATTAATCGTTGGCGATATGTGTGACATTAAGCAAGGACCATTAAAAGTCCTCCCTCGATTACTTTTTTTTTTTTTTTTTTATTTTATTGAGATTGATTACGTCCTTTTTTTATGAATCTTTTTCACACTCAAGAAAATTAAAAGCCCCTTGGATTTATGGTTCTAATACGTGTTACGTGCTTTGCTTTAATTCTTCTAGGCCCCAAGTTCTAATTGAAATGGGCCAGCAATAAATATAAAAAATATGACACCCTACCTATCACGGAAAATTATTCAGTAGTCTCAGACTATAAATAATCACTTATCTATCACACACCAAACCGGACAAGGATCTAGTGTATGAGAATATTACAAATCAAAAGCACCTATAGATTTTTCTATAAATATTTCAAAATATTGTCCACCAACAAGGCAAATCTCATTTTTAAAAGTAATCCACTTAACAAGTGTATTTATAAAGTTTATACATTAAGCCATTTATGTATATATACATCTTCAAAATAAGTCAGAGCTTTATTAACAGTTACAATAACCATTGGCCACAAAAGAATTGAGGTATGTGTATAACTACATACCAACACCATGCATTTAAGGGTTATAAAAAATAAAGGTTATATAAAAACACATCATGCATTTAAGAGGACATAAAGTCACAACTACAAAAAAGATTACAAAATCACTTTACAAAATATCCCCTAGGATATGCAACCCCATCAACAACTTGTGGTTCTAACACACCTAAGGTTTACAATTTCAATTGTCCAGCTTTCACAAAGTAATTGCTTAACTACTGCTAGACACAAAACTCAACTTGATGGATCACTGTCTACCCTTTAAAATCATATATAATTAGACAGAATTCGGACAATATTCAGTAAATAGCATAAATAATGGATAGAGAAAATGCAAGTTTCATGATAATGAACATTTTTTAAAAGTTAATAACAAAATAGACAAAGGAAGTAGACGCTTTTAAATATGCCTTGAGACAATTAATCACACTATTAATAATTTCTAGCCTCGGAAAACCATAGACAAACATGGACCGTGCATGCAAAGTTTAGTAAACGTCATTGACCAAATGAACTAAGCACAATCCTCTCCCAAATTCATTGCGTTCTATCTCTTTCTATATGGTATTAAAGCTTGTCTCATCTTTTTTAATATAGTATCAGAGTTAAGTTTCAACAATTTTAATATGATATCAAAATTATGTTCAACAATTTTAATATGATATCAAAATTATGTTTTAATAGATTCGATGTATCTAAATCCCTATTATTACAAAAAACACGTCCCTCGCTTATTACATCCAACATACACCTTGTTGAGCCTTAGGAGAGGAGGGATTCTCTCTTTCGAAGAGGTAGAGAAAGAAAAGAGAGAATGACTTTTTATTTTTATTTTTATTTTTCAAAGCTTTTAGTGACTGTCGAAATAAGGTGGACTCAATTTATTTTTTAATACTTATTTCGAGGTTTTAATTAAGGACCGTTGAAGTAGGTGGACTCAATTCCCGTATTCATGATTATTTCGAGGGTTTATTAATGATTGTTGAAATAGGTGTAATATATTTTTCTCATTAATGCCTTTTAACAGGCTTATTTTGAGGGTTATTAAGAACCCTTGAAATAATTGGGTCGAAATAAACCAAGTTTTTTGTAGTGTCAAACTAACAGAGTATACTTGTTTAGTATTTTGAAACTTTCACTGGACCACAGTTGAAACTGTGAATTGGTAGTTTCTGGGTTTGATACTCAAATGCATAGGGATACCCTAGTTAATTACATGTGTAATATAACTGGGAAAGATATTTTTTGCGCAAACAATCCATTCCAAGAATCTTTAACATAAGTGTAGTAATGGATATCAGATATGCCAATGAACTTTAGCTCAAATGCACTTCTTTCTCTCATAAGAATGGATAAAGGTGAGGTCGTGAGTTCAAAACTCAATGGGTGCGTGTGAAACTTACCAATAAAAAAAAGGGTTATGTTAACAAATGCCTTTCGGGTAATGTTTAAGGAAACATTTAATACTTTCACTTTATAGAAAATAATAAAATTTTAACATTAAAATTGTAACAACCCAAGGAAAGCGTTAGCCACATCTGCGCTTATACCCCAAAAGGACTAGTCAAGTTACAATTGGGGCTCCTTGCAATTGTTAATAAAGCCTAGTTCGACCCAATAATTGCCCGATGTGGGACTCAGCAAACACACATATTTATCAGAATTTGGGGCATCACAATCTCTCCCACTTAAATCCCTAACGTCCTCGTTAGGGCCCATATATCCGAGCCCACTCGGGATTAATGGGTTGGCTCTGATACCATTTGTAACAATCCAAGGAAAGCGCTAGCCACATCTGCGCTTATACCCCAAAAGAACTAGTCAAGTTACAATTGGGGTTCCTTGCAATTGTTAATAAAGCCCAGTTCGACCCAATAATTGCCCGATGTGGGACTCAGCAAACACACATATTTATCAGAATTTGGGGCATCACAAAAATAATACAAAACCAACTTTTATGGGTATTTTAATCTTTTCATATATTATTTTAATATTAAAAACTTGTTATTTCCCGCAAGCTGTAAGCATTTAATACTCTTTAACCATTACCGTAAACACATTTGTTAACAAAATCCATAAAAAATATGGGTGTCAGATATTTTCTCACTCTTTATGCATATTTTCCATAATTATTTGCCAATGGTCTAATGTCTGATGGCATTCCGTCCCTTTAGTGGGGTTTGTGTTTGGGTCTCGTTTCACTTGGCAAAAGGAATAAAAAAAAAAACTTATAATTCATCTAACTTCTTGAGTTGAATGTTTGAACTGTTTGACTAGTTGACGGACGAATGAAAATCCTCCATCCCACTTTGTGGAGTTAGGTTTTGATTTTGTAAATTTTGTGGAGCTTAGTTTATGATTCTCTCTCAAATGCTTTTTATTTTATTGAATTCTCTCTCAAATGCTATAAATAAGGTGTAGTGGTTTCTATATTATTGTTTTGTCTGGCTTAGAATGTTCACCAATGAAAGAGAGTAAAAAATGGTTATCATGAGGTTGATTGATGTGGAGATTAATCAATGAATGATGTTTTCTTTAATCATGAGTACGTCTCTTAGAAATCAATAATCTAAAAAATATGTAATTCTTATGAAGTTAGACTAAGTCTAATTTGATCCCATCTCATATTATATATGTTATTAAATTTTATTCAGCATTTTTAATCACCAAAGGGTCATAAATTAATTTATATTTTCAGCAAGATTAATTGCAACATCACTATATGTTATGTTCTAAGTACTTAGGTGTATTAGCATCTCCGTGCCTACCATAGCCAAGATTTTATACTTTAGGTTTTGGCTGAGTGTTTTGTTTGGTGGTATCCACTTGAAACTAAAATGATGGAGTAGTAAAAGCTAAAAAGTCAGCCACCTCATGATGTTTCCAACCGAGTTATTTAGAAGTTAAATTCTCTCACCCCAACTATCGAATTTTATATAAAAAAAGCAAACATAAATTTTAATTGTATTGGGCTATGAGAAATTTTTTGCGGGTGCAAAATCATTATATTTTTAGAGGCCCAACTTGTTTTTTATATGATATTATAAGAGAATTCAAAAAATTTGGTGGGCTTAGCCCTCCTCTGTAGAACTTGACTCCGCCCCTAAAGCCTATCCTTCACCTCCACTAAAGATTAAATGACCAATAATTCAGATAAATTTTATGTAGAAACATTGAACAAAAATGTATTATTTGGTCGAAGAAGTTGAAGTTCTCTACTCACCACTTTCAAATTTTTCCTACTTTATTTCTTTGTAATAGTAAAATATCATCCATGTGCCCCACCCCAACAACAAATTATTCTCCAATCAATGGAAATTCCACAGTACAAATAAATTAAAAGACCTATCAACATTAAGAAATTTACAAATCCTATCAAGAAAGTTGATAAAACCAGCAACTCCAACTCCACCTCACCTTATCAGGAGTTTGAAAGCATCATCAATAGATCAACTTCAGCCTATAACATATATCACCGTCATGCACCTTGAAATTTAAGCTACGTTAACAGTTGGAAAGTTTAAATATGAAGTTGACATTCCCGACTCACAATGCATTTAGTCTAGTGGTGTTAACAACTTTTTCTACTATTCATAAAAGTCGGGGTAGTTGGCTTCATTTAAGGTATGTCTTGTTAACAAATATTTATAGGAAAACATGTGATTATAAAAATTACACAACCCTACGCCAAGAGTTCCATCTAAGATACACGGTTGCTATTTCAGTATTGTTTGAAAATGTTGTAATGTGTCTTATGTCAACAAAACATATGGTTACAATTTAAACACAAGAGCTCCACCTGAGACACAGTTCCTATCCCTTCCAA
Organism: Fagus sylvatica; assembly: GCA_907173295.1. NCBI lineage: Eukaryota > Viridiplantae > Streptophyta > Magnoliopsida > Fagales > Fagaceae > Fagus > Fagus sylvatica. Next base: position 30,586,720 of record OU015767.1, read on the forward strand.
ATGTGTCAATGTCTCTAGAAGTCTTATATAGCTATAAAAGGGGATTGTGTCCTTGCCAAATAATCATAAATTAAAGCAATTTTTCTTATTGGTTTTGAGAGGATAGCTCAAACAACAAGAAAACAATTTCCCTCCAGCGTTTTCAGCCTCCTCCCTAGTAGCAGTTTTACGAGCCAGTCTCTGTAGCCCCTTCCAAAAACACGAAGATCCCCATCACTCACACCTATAATCATGTAAGTCATTCTTTCTATTTCTCAATTTCTAACTGGCTGGGCCTCAGCAAGGGTGTGGGCAACTACCCCATGCCTCACTCCAAACCTAAGCCTCATCCTAAAACTTTGTAAGGCCCTTTTATATATATATATATAACCATAAACAAAAAATTGAAAAGACTCATATATTTAAAAAAAAAAAAAAAAAAAAAAAAAACTTTTAAAATAAACCCAATAATAATTTATTGATCTAATCCAAGTCCTAATATTATATAACCCTGAAAAAAAAAGTATAAGTAAGTAAATTTTTCATTTTCTTTATAACTTACCTGTATATTACTTTGATAACCCTAACTTCAAAAGTTTTTTTACTCTCACATTAATCTTTACAGTTTACACGATACTTTTATTTTTCTATTCAATATTCTCATATCTTTCTCTCTCTCTCTACACGACATTCGTAGTCTTCTATTATAATATTTTAGAGTTAATTATTTTATATATATAGTAGATCAAGTTCTTTCTTCTTTGAAAAATAGGTTTGAACAATTTCAAATATATGAGAATATTTTTGGGTTTTTATTTGATGTGAAGAAGCTAACTTCATTGGATTATAAATTATGATAATTTGAAAAAGTATTGTGTTAATCTTGAAGGTTTTTTACAATATGATAATTTTTCTGATCTTGATGGTATTGATTTGTTTTTAGAATTAAATGTCTTACAAAAGATTTTACCAAAAGAAAAAAAATCAGCAAGTGATATACTTAATTTTATCGAGAATTTGAATTTTTTTCCAAATGCATTTATTGCATATAGAATATTATTGACTATACATATCACAGTTGCATTCGCTAAAAAAGTTTTTCAAAGTTAAAATTATTAAAATCTTACTTGCGATCAATTATGTCACAAGAAAGATTAAATGAATTAGCCATATTATCTATCGAACAAGATTTGTTAGAAAAGATTGAATATATATAAAAGTTTAATTAGTAATTTTGTAGCACAAACCGTATGAGAGTAATTTTCAATGATTTTTTTTTTTTTTATGAAGGGCTCATTTTTTTTTGCACCGTCCTAGGCCTCATGATTCCGAGGGCCAGCTCCATTTCTGAGAATACCCTTTAACTCTCTCACCCTTAATTTCTTATCCTATATATCTGTTCCATCTTTATATCTCTCTAAGCCCTCAAATTCTTATCCTATATATCTGTTCCATCTATATCTGACTAAGCCACTCAAATTCTATAGCAAGGATTCTAAATGACCCGAGTTGAATCGAATATCAAAAGTTTAGAATTGATCTATTTAATTTTAGGCTAAATTACAATTTACAAATTCTAACTTTGGTTAAAATTCCTTTCAGTATGAAGGTAGAAATTGTATCCAGAAAGTTGATAAAACCAACATCTCCAACTCCACCTCATCTTCGAAGTTACAAAATATCATCCTTAGACCAACTTGCTCCTCCAGCATACGTGCCCCTCATTCAGTACTACCATGCCACTGGGGACGAAAATGATGAAAAAAGGACTGAGCGTTTGGAAAAATCACTTTCAGAAATCTTAACCATCTTTTACCCGCTAGCTGGGAGATACATCAAAGATGATCAACTAGTTGATTGTAATGATGAGGGGGTGGAATACCTGGAAGCCCGAGTAAGTGGCCAGCTTGCTCAATTTCTCCAAGGAGAAGTCAAAGTCGAGGTGGTGAATGATCTTGCTCCCAATGTAATGGCATCGTCAACTACTCCTTTGGCAATTTTTCAAATCAACATGTTTGAGTGCGGTGGGCTTGCCATCGCATGGCTCATGTCTCATGTTGTAGCTGATGGAACTTCAGCGTGTATGTTCCTCAATGGATGGGCTACAGCATGCCGAACATCAGGGATCAATGAAGTGATTCGCCCGAGATTTGACATGGCATCTTTCTTTCCACCAAGACCGAATATACCTTCAGTAGTGGTACCTAAGAAACCTGGAGCTCTAATCATCACAAAAGTGTTTGTGTTCGATGGGTCATCAATATCAAGCTTAAAAGCCATTGCTTGTGATTCTGCATTAACAAAGCGCCAACCTTCAAGGGTAGTGGCTGTGACAGCATTGATATGGAAGGTTCTCATTGCTATTGCTCAAGCTAAACATGGGCACTTGAGGCACTCTATCCTATTTCAAACATTGAGCTTGCGTGGAAAGACAGCTCTGCCAATACCGGATAACTCTTTTGGAAACCTCTTCATGCCAATCACTGCTCGATTTGGTGGAGACAATGAGAGCAAGATGGAGTTGCATGAATTGGTGGGTAAGCTTGATGATTCAATAAGGAATGCGTTGGTTGACTGCAAGAAACCACAAAACGGGGACGAATTGTTTTCCATGATGACAAACAGCTTCAAAGAGGTCCCTGACCCTGAAACTGATATCTATTTGTTCACTAGCTGGTGCCGATTCCCTGTGTATGAAGCAGATTTTGGTTGGGGAAAGCCTATTTGGGTGAGCACTAAAGCTAAAACTGCGGAAATGATTAGTCTGAGTGACACCAAAAATGGTGATGGAGTTGAAGCATGGGTGACCTTGAATGAAAAAGACATGCTTCTGTTTCAGAATCATCCAGAGATCAAAGCCTTTACCACTCAAATATAGCGGCATTGCTCAATTTAAATATTGCTTCCTTTTATTATGTGTGGCTCAGCAAGAATAAAATTTGAGGTTATGTATGAATTAAATTCTCATGGTTTGAGTTAGCATATGTATGTTTAGACTAGGGAATGGAATAAACTTTTCAAAATGTCAGCTTTCTTAATTAGTATTGAACTTGCAGGTTACCCGATACGTGATTGATGTTATAATTTGTAGTGTGATGCGAAAACCATTTCATCAATAAATTTTACTAATATGTATTATTTTGCAAATATCCTTATACTTGTTCTAGAAAAAACATGGCCATCTTTTTAAAAAAAAAAAAAAAAATCTTTGCCACCGACATCTTATCAAACACATGGAAAATTGAGAATTACTTGCAGGTTCATTCCACTCCGAGTTTCACCATATATGAGCACTATTTGCTTTCAAAAAAGAACAATCTTTAAGTATTTAGTTATTAACCTGAAATCCAATTAACCATAAATGAGAACTATATGCTTTAAAAAAAAACAATCAGTACGTATTCAATCCAATCAATCATACTAACACAACTCTAGACAGTAGGCAAAAACACAATTTATAGTAATCAATACCTTAACCAAATACGTTAGGATAAGGGCATATCTAACTTATATGAGGAATATCATCAATAAATTCTTGCTCATTGAAATTTACAAACTGGTTACAAAGCAGATAAAATTTCAAGAATAACGTAAATTATTAAAATAACTTGGTGAGATTCATTTGTTGATGTGATGACTTTCGTGAAGGATGCAATTGGAAGCTTTAACCTCTCTCTAAATGTGACCAAAATGAACGAAATCAGAAAAACCTTTCACTGTGATGCTACTCTTAAGTCTTAACAAAAAATTAGGGCTAAAAAACAGTAGTGGGCATCTAACAAAATAAACTTATAGATTGAAAATGAATAAGAATTCAAGCCACTCCAGATAGGAAGGTGCTCAAATACTTCCACCGATTCATGAGGCAGTTGAGCGCTCACTGTTATTGAAGCAAAATTCACAAAAACTAAAAAAAGTAACAAACCCATTAAGAAAATAATACAAACATGCATGAATAAGAATAAATAGCATAGCAATTGAAAATTGAAAAAAATAAAATAAAAATAATATTAGGAAATACATCACTGGATTTTAACTCTTCTTTTTCGTTGTGTACTTTTCACAAACAAAAAATTAGCAACTAAATATTTCAATAGCAAAATATATTTTCGCATTTAACAAAAACCAAGAGTTCAGTATCTACCAAAAAACAATTTATTTTTTCTTTTTGAAGGGAGGAAATCAATAAAATAAAATATAAAAGCTTAATATCATTTACGTATATACCTCTTAGAAAGAGAACCGAAAAAAAGGTTAGGTCAAGGTTTTAACGTGTATTTTTATAAAAAAAAAAAAATAGAAAGAATTAAAGAAGTTGCAAACACAGGAATCAGTATTTGATTATAACATAACTCAATGAATATTAGGTACACCGTACATGGCTTGATGAGTTTATCTGTACCTTCAAAATTTTGATAATATCTATTTCAATAAATCAGATTTACGGCTATTTCTTAATATAATATAGGAATATTTTTGCATAATTTGATTGTTTTTTTGTGTGTGTGTGTTTGGTGAATAATTTTAATTGGACTATTTTTTAATTTTTTTTAAGGTCGTTCAATTATGAAAGAAGTCTAATACCAATTTTTTTAAAGGAAAAGTTTGTGTTTATGCATTGCTTTTATAGAACTTTGGGATGTAATTTTATTTTTATTTATTTGATTTAATTGGATTATTTTTAAAACTTTATATTTTGGTCGTTAATTTATGAAATAAGTCTAATATGAAAAAAAGAACTAATCTTAAAAGAAGTATTTTTTAATAAGATGTCTGTTAGTTGTAAGAGTTGTCTGTTTTTGTTTAAAAGTGAACGGCAGTGTGTTTGGATTAGTGTGTTTTTCTCAGTTTTAGCGTATTATTGTTAGATTTACTCATGTAGTAACTTAAAGATATTGTAAATTCATTGTAGATCATAACTGTACACGGCAGTGTGTAAATTTTGAAAATCTTTATCAATCAAATATTATTGGTGGGGTTATATAACTATAAATAAAAGAATAAAACTGATGTACACAACCACACCCCTATTAAAACCCTATTCAATTAATATAATTAAAAATTAAATCTCATCGCAAAATTAAACCCAATCGTGAAGTGATCACAAAGAAATCGTTAGAGATGCAAACAGATACATAGAGAAACCAAAGAGGCGGCAACTCTGATCCACGATATACACGGAGCTGGAAATGAATTTTGAAGATCTTCAATTGCAGTCCACTAAAAGTAATTATACAATATTTCGGGAGTATATTAAATACATATTCTTTCCTCTCATATGAGTAGTGAGAGACACTAATTAAATTCATAGTGGGACCCACTATTGATCATGTGAGAGGAACGAGTATGAATTTAATGTATTCCCAAAATATTATATATTTTTCCGCTCAATAATGACGAGGTAGGTGAGTTGAGAACTCAGTTTTTAATCTTTTGATACCAAACCTACTCCAAGGGGTGGTCCTTCCGGAACAATGAAGCTTAGAAGAATTAATGGCCTAAAACATAAAACTATTGGTACAATTTTGGATTCTTGTGCGATTGGCCAAATGCACCATTAGATACAATTTTGGATTCTTGAACTAGGCACCATAGCTATATATAAACCAAAACCGTTTCTGTGGCCATCTGAGATAATGAGTCTGAAATCCAAACCATGATTGTTTTTCCGAGAAAAGTGTAAGAAAAAATTAAGGAAATTTTCATCTTGTTTGGTTTGCCTAGCATCATATTCGGGGACTTTTTCCCTTCGCTCTTGAAGATAAAATTTTTATTTTTTTTAATATTCGGATTGTATTGATTGAAAGGAGTTTTAATAGAATTCTAATCATGTGTGTCGGTGACTATTCTTTTATTCCCCAAGATTAATTGCAACATGACTGTATGTTGAGTTCTACGTGATTAGGGTCACTTAAATTTTCGATTTCTATAGAGAAACTAAAAAATTGAGGTGTTGAATGCTTTGAGAATAGGAGTATGGCCACTGAAGATGGCCAATAATTTAAATGAATTTAAAGTAGAAACATTGAACTTAAATGTATTTTTGAAGGTGATATTCTCAACAGGGTACGGGATTAAGAGGGAAAAAATTTCTGAATTAATCGTTGGCTAATTGGATTTATGGTTCTCATACGTATTACGTGCTTGCTTTAATTCTTGTAGGCCCCAAGTTCTAAGTGGGCCAACAATAAATATAAAAAATATGACAGGCTACCCATCACGGAAAATTATTTAATAATCCCGGATTATAAATAATCACTCATCTATCACACACTAGACCGGATAAGGATCTAGTGTATGAGAATATTACAAACCAAAAGCACCTGTATATTTTTCTAGAAATATTTCAAAATATTGTTCACCAACAAGGTAAATCTCATTTTTAAAAGGAATCCACTTAACAAGTGTATCTATAAAGTTTAGGACAAAGTTTACCTTCAATCCGGTTTGGAGGAATCCTCTTCAACCCACTACATGGCAAATAAAATAGACAATTTACATGTATTATTTGAAAAAGTCACATGACTCATTAAAAAGGTCATGTGACTAAAATTACACTTGGATTGTCTATTTACTTGTCACGTAGTGGGTTAGAATAGGATTCCTCTGAACCAGGTTAGTAGTAAACTATTTCCTAAAGTTTATACATTAAGCCGGTTAGAGATATATTGACCAATATTTGTAGGTCAAGCAAATCAATGTACTTGTAGATCCTTGTATTGCATGCTTTTTAGACTGGTCATATCATTCAAGATCTCACAAACTCAAGATTCTATCTTAAGTTTGAGAGGGGTGTTAGAGATATATTGGCCCATGAGGCCCAACCTAGTATAGGGCCCAATACTTGTAGATTAAGCAAACCAATGTACTTATAGAACAAGCAAACCTAGTCCTAACTAGTCTAGAATTAGTATAGGTTTTTCTAGTATATAAATCCTACATTGGATCCATTGTAACATGAGGAATTATATAATAAAGATGTAGTCATTAAGGACTTTCCTCCGTGGATGTAGGTCTCTAAGACCGAACCATATTAAAACCTTTTGCTTCCGTTTTCATTATTTCGCTTCCGCTAAATCAATCACTCAACAACTTTATCAAAGCCATTTATGTATATACACATCTTCAAAATAAGTTTGAGCTTTATTAATAATTACAATAACCATTGGCCACAAAAGATTTGAGGTATGTGTATAACTACATATCAACATCATGCATTTAAGGGTTAGAAAAAAAAAATAAAAGTTAAATAAAAAAACATCTTAAAAGGACATAAAGTCACAACCCTAATTAGTAAAATACACGTATTATACCATATAAAACACATACGTACGTATTTTTCAAAAAAACTCCTGTTTATCATACGAAACAAAAAAAACTCCCGTTTAACTCACAACTACAAACAAAATAGACGGTGGGTTCCAGTTAGTTCAACTGGTAAAGTCTCTTGTCGTCGAGCAAGGGACCTGGGTTCAAATCCCGCCTACACCAAAAATCAATTGGTGTCTTGGCTTGATGGTAAGAGCAACCATTATGAGCGGACGCCATAGGTTTTAATTCTATCATAATTATCAAAAAAAAAAAAAAAACAAAATAGACAAAGGAAGTAGACGCTTTTAAATATGCCTTGAGACAATTAATCACACAATCAATAATTTGTAGCCTCGGAAAACCATAGACAAACATGGAACATGCATGCAAAGTTTAGAAAACGTCATTGACCAAATGAACTAAGCACAACCCTCTCCCAAATTCATTGCTTTCTCTCTCTTTCTAAGTGGTATTAACACTTTGTTTGGGAGAGGGGAAATGAATGAAATGGAATGGAAAAATATATATATATATATATATATATATATATATATCTTTCATTTTCCCTGTTTGGAAGTTTAAGTATAAGGGAATAGAAAGATCATTATCTTGTTTGGGAGTTTAAGTAAAGGCAATGGAATGAAATGAAACACTCATTCCTCCCTATTCCCTTCAAATCCTAAATTTTCATTTCTCCCAAAATTGGGAGGAATTGGAGGGAATGAAATTTTGTTTAATGAAATTTTTACCAAAACTCCCAAAATGCTCTTAATATATATATTTTTTAAAGTCCTATATTATCCCTGATTCCTCACCTTCATCTTCTCACATTTTTTTGTGCTACCGCTCTCATCTCAAACTTGAGAGTTTTTCTCTTTTTTTTTTGGATACCATCAACACAATAGCAAAATTAACAAAAATATATAGGTAGAGGCTATTCTTTATATTATATTTTTTTTTTTGAAATATGAATAGAAATTCTAATCTAAACTCACACACACGTATATTTTGAAGTTCCCGGGGATCGAACCCACACCCTCATAGAGGGGGTTTTTTTGGGGAGGGGATTACCACTGGGCCGAATACCCAAGTGGCATATATATATTATATATATATAATATTTATATATATATATATTATATTTATTATGTTCATGTATTGTGTTCACAAAGGCTAAAGTAGTTGTCGGGGTCATACTACTACTGTATGGTAAATCTACAGCATTATTCTCACTGTGTCTAAACTAGATTAAAATGAAGGGTATAGTAGTAATGTTCTTATAAAATGATTAATTTGCATTCCTTCTAATATTACTTACATCCATTCCATTCTATTCTTTTATTTTAAAACATCCAAACAAAATTACTTAGTTCCATTCCGTTCCGTTCTATTCTATTCCATTCCTTTCTATTCATTAAACACATTCCATTCCATTATTTTATAATTTATTCATTCTATTCCATTCCCTTCCCTTCTAAACTCCCAAACCAAACCTAAAGCTTGTGTCATCTTTTTTAATATAATATCAGAGTTAAGTTTCAACAATTTTAATATGATATCAAAATTATGTTTTAATAGATTCTATATATCTAAATCCCTCTTATTACAAGCAACACGTCCCTCACTTATTACATGCAACATACCCCTCCTGGGATTCCTCGCAACCTCCATGAAGAGCTTAGAATGTTTCTAGGACTTCATAGTTTAATTTCTTTTGGTTTTCTTATTTGTTGTATTTAATTCTATTTTCAAGTAGAAATTCCTGACACAATCCATTCAAACCCTTCTATAAATCACCTCCTCTTTTAATTTTATCTAAAAATTTCTTTCATAGTTGTAATAGAGTATATAAGAAGTTAGATTGATCTTATCACTTTGTAATAACTGGATGTATTTAATATCCAATTGCATTTGTTTTTCAAATAATTTGCATTTATCTTATGTTGTCTCAACTCTAACTTTTCTTGTATTAGTTCAATAAGCACAAACCTTTATTTAAAGACTTCTACATAAATAAGAAAGATTGCCCAAGTTTTCACAGAGAATATTGGGTCATTATTTTCTTTATGGTATCAGAGCAATAAAACTCTAATGAGTTCGATCCAAAAAAAAAAATGGCCACACCATCCCTACCAAAATATCCTTCACATCTCAATTTAGCAAATTTTGTGTATTTAAAGCTCACATCTACCAACTATCTCTTGTGGGAAACACATGAACCATAGCACCTCATGAAGGTGAGATTATTGGTTCCAATGAAGATGGCAAAGTCCCTAAACCAGACCTGGTGGCATGGACATGCACTGAAAGGCTGGTTAAAGCTTGGATTACAGCCACTTTTGATGCATTCAAGACCAAACTTGGCCTTTGGGTACAACCCACGCCAAGTTTGACGGGGAGTAAATAGAGTATATAAGAAGTTAGATTGATCTTATCACTTTGTAACAACTGAATGTATTTAACATCCAGTTGCATTTTATTTTTTCAAATAGTTTGCATTTATCTTATGTTATCTCAACTCTAACTTATCTTGTATTAGTTCAATAAGCACAAACCTTTATTACGTTAGGCTCAACAAGAACAAAATTTGAGGTTATGTATGAATTAAATTCTCATGGTTTGAGCTAGCATATGTACGTTAGATGAGAGAATGGAATAAACTTTTCAAGATGTCTGAGATATTTTTAATATTTTCAAATGGGTGGTAAAGTGAAGATATGGTTTGGTTCGAACTTAGGATCATTTGTTCTGATACCATGAATCAATTAACGATTTCTCCCAAAACCTTAAGCTATCAGAATATAGTAAACTTAATTATTTAACTATTTTTATCTATATCTATATAAGCAGAGACGTCAAGGTGTGAAAGTTTTAAGTTCTGCCAAGTGACATGCTCCTTGATAAGATAATTTGAAATACTATCTTCAAGTGCCATTTTCTAAATAGCAAGCAAAAGATAACAACTCTTTGTTTTCCTTGCTTTGCAGTTTGAGGACTTCTTTGGTTCATCGCTTCAAGTTTTTACAAGATGAAAGACTACTGCAATTTAAAAGAGTTTGACAACAAACTGATGATAATAGAAAAGACAAAAAGTAGTAGAGCACTTCAAATATGTCTTGAGATGGTCCATCACATATTCAATAACTTGGACCTTGCAATGTTTAGAAAAAGGCATTGAGCAAATGAGCTACCACAACATAGACAAACAGTCTTGCGTTCTTTTCTCCCCCTTCCATATAGTAATTTTTGGTTCCTTCGGTATAGAGAACATGCTTGAAAGACAACATCTAACAGTTTTTGTGGATTATCCACCATAATTTTGAGTACTTCAAAGAACCCATTTATATATATTTTATTATTATTATTATTATTATTATTATTATTATTTAATTTTATGAAACAAAGAACCCATTTATAAGACAATAGTCTTTGTGGATGGTCTATTGGTGAGAATCAAACCTTAACTCCTCACATCTTCTACCATACATCGGTAATCAAGGAGTTGTAATATTTTCATGACTATATACATAGCTGATAAAAATGAAGACCTAAAATATAGAAACTACCCCTGAAGTTTGAGCTATGATAGAAATTATCAAAACTTTTCGATAATATCTAGTTTGCGCCCTAAGTGCAAACGATTTTGGGAAAAAGTACACAAAAGGTGTTAATTAAGTGCTATACTGTTGTTTGTACTTAAAGGCAAAATGAATATTTTTGAAAAATCTTAGTAGTTTCCATCATTCGCTCAAACCTCAAGGATGGTTTATGTATTTTACCCTTTGTTGTTTATCTATTGAATGATCTAAATATATATTTTTTATGTTGAAAAAATGGTCTTTATAATAAGGGTAGATGGATAGCTTTGAGATAACATAAAGGTAGGACCCACATGTCTATTGAGGTGTGTCCGGATTGGGTTGACTTGTTCTGAATAACGACATGTGGTTACTTGCTCAAAACCAATAATGAGTAAATGTGAAAATTGACTCTTAAAGTGCATACTTGAATATCAGTGTAAGTAGTGTAAAATCCTTGTGACCCACATAGGAAATAATTAATTATTAATTATTAATTTTTTATATACAATGGCAGTAATTTATTATAAAAATATATCTGTTCATCTAGCATTATTTTGGTACTGCTACGTATAAGCTTATAAATAAGAGTAGTCCCTCATTTGTTTTTAAGTCATTTTTCCATACACATTCTACATACATAATTAGAGAGAGAGAGAGAGAGAGAGAGAGAGAGAGAGAGAGAGAGAGAGAGAGAGAGAGAGAGAGAGAGAGAGAGAGAGAGAGAGAGAGAGAGAGAGAGAGAGAGAGAGAGAGAGAGAGAGAGAGAGAGAGAGAGAGAGAGAGAGAGAGAGAGAGAGTTCTGTTTGTGGTGCACAAAGGTTATTTGTGCTTCTTCTGAATGTAGATATCATTTTATCTCGGAAGACATACGTCCAAAAGAATCAAAGTATTGTGTAAGGGGCGAAATCTGTCTTAATTAAGGAGATATCATCAAATGCTACACTTGTTCAATTCATTTTGTATTCACAATGAGTTTATTGTTTACATATTAATATTGGCATATTTACTTTTATAGTTGTTTATTTTACTGAATCACATAATTATTCCCAATTTTTTTATTCTACGAATTTTTTTATAAAATTCAGCACAATTCGAATACATATTCTTCTCATGTTTGTTTTCTAGGGTAAACCACAATTGGCAACCCTACTTAACTTTTTATTTTTATTTATTTATTTTTTAATTCTCTCTCAAATGCTATAAATAAGGTGTAGTGGTTTCCATTATTGTTTTTTTTTTATTTTTTATTTTTTCTGTGTCTCTGTCTTAGAATGTTAACCAACACAGAGAGTAAAAAATTAATGATATTTTTTTTAACCATGAATAGATCTCTAAGAAATTAATGGTCTAAAAAAATGTGTAATTAATTTTTATGAAGTTAAACTAAGTGTAACTTGAACCCATCTCATATTATATATTATTAAATTTTTATTCAGCATTGTTGATCACCAAAGGGATCATAAATTAATCTATAAGGGAATTTATATTCTACACCAAGTTTAATTGCAGCTTCACTATATGTTAAGTTTTAAGTGCTTTGGGTCGTTCAAAATTTTGATTTTTATAGGGAAACTAATTTTTTTTAGATGTAGTAGCATCTCCACGCCTACCATAGCCAAGATTTTATACTTTGGGGGAGGGGGTTTGATAATGCATGTATCTGAGGCTTTGCCCAGTCTAAATCCCACTGGTATGTGCCATGTCCTCATCTCACACACCGGATAATTACCAGGCTTAATGACCCTAGTGGCATGGCCTCAAAGGATCTATTGTCATGGGGATTCGAACTCACAACTTACACTTCGTGGTGCATATTTTGGCTCATTCTACTACTAGGCTACCCCCTTGGGATTACTTGGGGGATTGGGTTATGTATCCACGTTAGTCATAACTCATAAAAATATTGAGAGAGAGAGAGAAAGAGAGAGTAAACAATTATTTTATAGTTCCATATATATTACATGTCCATATATCAAATTCATTATTCATAGGTCAAGAGCAAAGAAAAGGAAAATTCAATGTTGACCCAACTTATGCGACGCCTAAATTTTAATTTTAATTAAAGAAATAAATCAACTTATAATGAAAGAAAACTATATAACTTTGAGTAAACAAAAATGTTGATGATGAGAAGAAATCAATTTTGTGAAAAAGAAATGATGACGATGGGAGAGAAATAAATAATTTAAGTTTGAAGATTAAGAAGGCAAAATAATAATAATAAAAAAAAAATACTCACCACATGCATGTCCACATTACACTTTCACGATTCACTTGTACAATGTGAGCACTTTTGTATTCTTAGAAAAAACAAAAATGCACCACACGAAGTGGTTAGGGACTTATTATGTTTTGGCTGAGTCTTTTGTTTGGTGGGATGCACTTGAAACTATTATGTTGGAGTAGTAATATCTAAATCCGGCCACCTCCTAGTGTTTCTAACGGAGACATCTAGAATTTAAATCTTCTTATCTCTAACTATCGAATTATATATATATATATATATATATATATATATATATATATATATAAAATGGGTTCAAGTTACATCCGATGCAACTTCAAAGAGTTAAACATTTTTTAAACTATTGATTTCTAAAAGATCTAAAGTTAAAAAATAACCTCATTTATATTAAAAAATACTCTCTCTCTCTCTCTCTCATTTATTGCATTTAACTCTATCTTCCCTTCTCCCCTGTTTCTCTTTCACACATCCTATAAGCATCAATATAATTACATACTTCTTTATGGTCTACAATATATGCAATGGAATTATGGAAGCAATTGAAGACATACATGAGCAGTGATCATTGGGAGAACCATGAACTCGTTGAAGACATTTACGAGGAGTGAAACTTTAATTTCTATTTTAAGTATGGCATCCTACTCACCACTTTCAAAATTTTCCTACTTAATTTCTTTGTAATAGTTGGTTAGCTTGCAAATCAATAAAATATCATCCATGTGCCCCACCCCAACAGTTAGCTCCGAAATAAATTAAAAGACACATTCATGACATTAAGGAAATTTACAAATCCTATTAAGAAAGTTGATAAAACCAGCAACTCCAACTCCACCTCACCTTATCAGGAGTTTGAAAGCATCATCAATAGATCAACTTCAGCCTATAACATATATCACCGTCATGCACCTTGAAATTTAAGCTACGTTAACAGTTGGAAAGTTTAAATATGAAGTTGACAAAATTAAAACAAGATGAAAATGAAATTCCCCGACTCACAATGCATTTAGTCTAGTGGTGTTAACAACTTTTTCAACTATTCATAAAAGTCGAGGTAGTTGGCTTCATTTAAGGTATTTACTGTTAACAAATATTTATAGGAAAACATGTGATTATAAAAATTACACAACCCTACGCCAAGAGCTGCATGTAAGATACACGGTTGCTATTGCAGTATTGTTTGAAAATGTTGTAATGTGTCCTATGTCAAAAAAACATATGGTTATAATTTAAACACAAGAGCTCCATGTGAGACTCAGTTCCTATCCCTTCCGAATGTAACAATGTCTCTAGAAGTCTTATATATATAGCTATAAATATGAAGGTCCCAGATTGAAAGATATGTACCTCTGTTTAGTTGTGCCTTCATTACCATGCCAAATAATCATTAAATTAAAACAATTTTCTTTTCGGTTTTGAGAGGACAGCTGAAACAACAAGAAAACAATTTCCCTCCAGCGTTTTGACTTTTGAGCCTCCTCCGTAGTGGCATTTTTACGAGCCAGTCTCTGTGACCCCTTTCACAATCACGAAGATCCTCAGTCACTTCAACCTATAATTAATCAAGTAAGTCACTCTTTCAATTCAATCGTTTCGTGCACTTCTGTATAAACATGTTGATGTTAAGTGCCCAAAATAATGTTGTTTTGTTGAAAATTTCATAAAACTAATAAAGTTAGAGTGTGTAATTTAAAAAGAAATAGAAGTTAGAAGATGTAATTTGAAAAGAAATTAAAGTTGAACATGGATATAATATTAAATTTACTTATAAGTTATAACCATGTGATACATATATATTGGATTATTTTTATCTTTAAATGCGCTTGTGCATATATGCAGGTACAAACTAATCAATTTTAATTTTCAAGATAAGGGGTTAACTCTAGTTCCACTAACCGATTTTATTAACGATTTTGTAAAACAATAATCTATTTAATAGGTGTTCATCGTTTCAATAATCGGTTCGATACGATTCTTGTAATTATAATATTTATCTTATGTATAGATGGAGTGAGATGAAGGGACGAGAATAAAGAAGAGGGGAGGAGAAGATGATCGGAATATACTAAAAATCAGTATATTCTAAGAACCTTTCCCTCTACTCTCCTATCCTCTCCCTCCATCTTCCTCCATCTCCAGGGACGGAACTAAGATTTGAACTTAGTTGGGCCGTCCAAGGTATAAACCATATTTTGGACAATTTTGAGGCAACAATATACAACAAATTAATGTTAGAGATTTGAAATTTGTTTTGTTAAAGTTTAAAAGCATTTTCAATGTTTTCTTTAGGATGTGATGGACCAGATTAGCATTTTTTTTTTTTTTTTTTAATGTATATGTTTTGGATCCAAATTTTAAATATTATACTATTTTTTTTTTTTTAAATGGTGGGGGCCATGGCCGCCACTGATCCCTTCTTGAGTCCGTCCTTATCCATCTCCTTTCATCCCAAACATACCCTTAGAGAACTTCCACATCATTTATGTGAACATCTTAAAATTTTTTTTTTTCATTAATATTTACTCTCCAAATGATATATAAGAAAAAAAAAAAAAAAAAAATCCATATAGTAAATCCACTAATCTAATATGATGGTATTTAATCTTATATCTAACATCCTTGCTCTATTCTAAATCTATCTAATAGCCTCTAATTTCTAACCGTATAATATCTAATGTTGATGTATCTTTGGTTTTTGAGTTTTCTTAATGGTATTGATTGGTATGGGTGGGTGCGTGGATATGTCTGGGTGTAAAATATCTACAAACAAGTATTGCTATTAAAAAGGATAATGTTTGTCTCACACAGATTACGATCCTGTTCACTACAAAAAGTATTACATGGGGTGGAATACCGCTCACCCCTCACAAAATAATTATCATCTTTTCACTCTTAAAGTTTTTTTTTTTTTTAACTGTCTAGGGTATGTTTGTTTTGCCGTAAAATAATTTTCGGAAAATAATTCATTTTCATGTATTTGACCACACCTAAAAATTTGGTCAACGAAAAATAACTCACTTTAACCGTAAAATTATTCTACAATCAATGGAGATCAGTCTCAACAATCAGCTCGGAAATAAATTAAAAGACACTATTCATGACATTAAGGAAATTTACAAATCCTATCAAGAAAGTTGATAAAACCAGCAACTCCAACTCCACCTCACCTTATCAGGAGTTTGAAGATCAACTTCAGCCTATAACATATACCACCGTCATGCACCTGGAAATTAAAGCTACGTTAACAGTTGGAAAGTTTAAATATGAAGTTGACAAAATTAAAACAAGATGAAAATGAAATTCCCCGACTCACAATGCATTTAGTCTAGTGGTGTTAACAACTTTTTCTACTATTCATAAAAGTCGAGGTAGTTGGCTTCATTTAAGGTATGTACTGTTAACAAATATTTATAGGAAAACATGTGATTATAAAAATTACACAACCCTACGCCAAGAGCTGCATGTAAGATACACGGTTGCTATTGCAGTATTGTTTGAAAATGTTGTAATGTGTCCTATGTCAAAAAAACATATTTAAACAAAAACATATGGTATCAAATGTTATAAATGACATTACAAAAATTTAAGTTTGTAGGTACCAAGTTAACAACTACCCTAAACATAGAGGACTAAAATATATTTATCTAAAAACTTTTAACAATCTCTTTCTTATAATAAATATCCTTAATTTTTAGTTGACTTTAATTGATCTTATGAATTGACCCAACAATGATCCAAATCTTACATAGGATCAAGTTTCGATATAAGTTTTAAAACAATATAGATATATAATTTCGAGTACATAAAAAAAAAAAAAAAAAAAATCAAAATCGGATGGTTTTGTAAAAGTTGTCTATATTGAATGGGTTATGGTCACAAAGAACTCATCAATTTTGATCCGGTTATATGGTTAATGGTTAAGTACCAAATCATTGGTTCATCGATTTGAAGGATCAAGTCAGTCTGAATTTAATAACAATGTCGAAAAGTATAAATAATAGTACAGCATTTTGGTAGGAAACTAATTCTTGGACTTTTTTAATAGTCAAGAGTTATACTTATACCTTACTACAACAACAAAAAAAAACATAGTGGAGCTGATCAGCAAGTTCATATGAACCACACAGCAAAAAGTGAAACGTGTAGTCCTATAAATCTACCACGACATATTGTACAACACCAAACGTTGTACACATCCTAAGGTTTAATAAAAACCCTTAAAAGCCCCTCAGACCCTTACTAATTTCCCGCACCTCCCTCTCTTGCCTCTGTATAGCTGTGCCCTCGTTATCAAGAAAAAGAAGGGAATTGGATCCTATCCATAAATTGTAGATATTGATATTCACAATTTTTTATCAATGTGAAAAAGTAGTATAAGGGTGGTGTGAACCTATCATAACTGTTAACATATGTATATAACATTGTTATTATACTAGTCTAGGGTTTCCTATGTATTTATTATATTGTCCCTAGTTTAGGCCTATATATATTCTCTTAACTGTATATATTTATTCAGAATATTCAATACAGAGATTATTTTCTGTCTGTTTGTGCCTCTCTCTCTCTCTCTAAAGTTAACATGGTATTAGAGCCATAAACTTAGTGGTCTACATGTCCACTCTGTCCCTTTTGAAATCCCCCAAGCCAGCCGTGGGTCTCTTTTGTTTTTTATTGTCTTACGCATATCTGTTCTTTGTGTATCACTAGCCATAGACTTCGCCCATCACCGCACGACAACCTTTTTTAATTCCAACACTAGAAACCACCAGACGCGCCACCACACGCCACCAACGTCTCTCGGTGGTCCATGGCTCTTCTGTCCTCTCGCCATCGCTATACCTCTCTAATTAACAAATGCTTAACACCACTGGATAGACCACCCTTCGATTTGTAAAACCCCAAAATTTCGTGGCCAACGGAGCTCTGACACACCGCCACGCTCCGGCGGTAGTTTCGGTAGGAAAAAAAAAAAAAAACTCAGAACCCACTGTGACCCAACCCGCCATCTTGACCCAACCCGCGAAGCGCCCCGCGACCCACCTGTTCTGTGAGCTGCTGACATCAGCCATAGCTAAGTGTCCAAAAAAAAAAAAAAAAAGAAGAAAGAAAGCAAAAAAAAAAAAAAAAAAGCTTACCCATTATTTTTTTGTTTTGTTTTTTAGGTATTTTCTATATTCCTTATTCATCTCTAATGGATAAAACTGAACTTCCCAAGATTGTTATTGCTACTTGTCTTTCTTCCTCATCCAAGAATGGTTCGAAATATTGCAAAAACTGTTATAAACAGAGACATCTTTTGTTTGAATGCCCTATCGTCCAATGTCGGTATTGTCACAAGATTTGTCACATTGTCTACAACTGCCCAACCAAGCCTCCTAAGCCAGGTCAATCAGGAATTCTTCCAAGGCCTGGTAATCACTCTATTATTGCTGCTGCTACTAAAGAATCACTCTCTACTCCTTCTCCCTCATCTGTTTCAGTTAGTGAGTTAGGACCATTGCTTTTTTTCATGGTCAAACAATTTCTGTCTACTTCTGGTAAGGTTTCCTTTGCTGTCTCAGGTAACACTTGGTATTTTGATTCTGCCTGTTGTAATCATGTCTTCTGATTCTCAGTTATTTTCTTTTGTTATTCCTACTACTCATGCTCCTCTTATTCAAACTGCTAATGGCTCACACATTTCTACCAGTCATACTAGTTCTGTTTCCACTCCTACACTGTCTCTCTCTGACACATATCTTATTCCCAACCTCACTCTTAATCTCATATCTAGTTGGTCAATTATGTGAACTTGGTTATGACTTGTGGTTTGGTTCTTCTAGTTGTCGTGTGCAGGATCCTCAGACGAATTAGGTTCTTGGGACAGGTTGTAGGGTGGGACGGATGTTCGAGCTCACTTCACTCCACCTACCTTCCACCCCGACACCCCCTCCGTCTCAAGTTGCTCATATTGCTTCTGTTTTTCCTTTGAGTCTTTGGCATTTACGTTTAGGTCATGTGTCCGTTCAAAAACTTCGCTCTTTAATCTCTAGTGGTTTCTTAGGTCAAATCAAACATGATTCAGTTGACTGTGTATCGTGTCAGTTGGCCAAACAACCAGCTTTATCTTTTAATAATAGTGACTCTTTTTCTCATGCCTCTTTTGACTTGATTCACTCTGATATTTGGGTACCTAGCCCCACTACTACTGTATGTGGATCTAAATATTTTATCATATTTGTTGATGATTTTTCTCGATATATATGGATCTACCTTATGCACAATCATTCTGAATTAACTCAAATCTATCGCACCTTTGCCCAAATGATCTCTACACAGTTATCAAAAACCATTAAAATCTTCTGCACTGATAATGCCATGGAATATAGAGACTCTCAATTCCTTGATTTCATTCACATACAAGGCACCATTATTCAGTGTTCTTATGCAGGAACATCTCAGCAAAATGGTAGGGCTGAACATAAACACTGCCACATACTTGACTCTGTTAGGGCTTTCCTCCTTTCTGCCTCATGTCCTGAACGTTTTTGGGGGGAAGCCGCCCTCACCGTTGTTTACACCATCAACCGTTTTCCATCCTCAGTTCTCCAAAATGTGTCTCCCTTTGAACGTCTTTATGGTACTCCATCTTCATATTCTTCTCTTCGCGTCTTTGGTTGTGCATGCTTTGTTTTACTTCAGCCACACGAACATTCCAAATTAGAACCTCGATCTCGTCTGTGTTGTTTTCTTGGGTATGGAAATGAACACAAAGGTTATCATTGTTTGGATCCTATCTCTCAACGTCTTCTCATTTCTCGTCATGTTGTTTTCTAGGAACATACCACATTCAATTCCCTCTCTAAATTTAAAACCTGTTCCACCCTTTCCCTTTTTACTAATCCATCCCTACCTTTGTTTCCTCATGCTTACTCTCCAGACCCTTCTCCAATTCTTCCTATCCCTCCTGCTGATTCTCCGGTTTCTCCTGTAGCCCATCCACTAGTTGTGGATCCTGTCCTTGATCAGACTCCTAACCTTCCTCCTACTGCTCCTATAGCCCCTCCACCAGTTGTGGATCCTGTCCTTGATCAAACTCCTGACCTTCCTCTTGCTGCTCCTCTTGCTGCCTCTCTGATTTCTCCCCAAGAACCTGCACCGCTCGTGGATCTTGTCACTGATCAGACTCCTCCCCCCCCCTTCGTTGATCTGACCGGGTAAGAGCACCTCCTGCTCATTTGCGTGATTATTCTTGTTTTTCAGCTGTGCTTTCCCTTCATGAGCCTCACACCTATCGTGAGGCCTGTACTAATCCTCTTTGGCAGTAAGCAATGATAGAGGAACTTCAGGCTTTGGAGAAGACTCACACTTGGGATTTGGTTGATTTGCCTTGTGGTAAATCTGCCATTAGTTGTAAATGGGTCTACAAGATCAAGACCAAATCTGATGGTACTATTGAACGGTATAAGGCTCGTCTTGTTGACAAGGGATATGCTTAGGAATATGGGATTGACTATGAGGAGACTTTTGCCTCTGTTGCTCGTATTACCTCTGTTCGCAGTCTTCTTACTATTGCTACAGTTCATCAGTGGCCTCTTTTTCAGATGGATATAAAGAATGCCTTTTTAAATGGTGATCTTACTAAAGAAGTCTATATGCAGGCACCTCTAGGTTATTCAGAGTGTCCTGATAAGGTTTGCCTTCTTTGTCGCGCTCTGTATGGTCTTAAGCAAGCTCCTCGAGCCTGGTTTGGCAAGTTTAGCAGTATTGTGCATCAGTTTGGCTTCTCATCCAGTCCCCATGATACAACATTGTTTATCCGTCGCTCTGATAAGGGTATGATTCTTCTTCTACTCTATGTTGATGACATGATCATTACTGGGGATGATCACTCTAGCATTTCTGATTTCAAGCAATTACTCTACCAACACTTTGAGATGAAGGATCTTGGTCATCTGAGCTACTTTCTAGGCCTTGAGGTCCCTTCTAATTCCACTGGTTATTATCTTTCTCAGGCCAAGTATGCCTCTGACTTGTTATCTTGTGCTGTCCTGATTGACACTAAAGCTGTTTTTACACCCCTTGAGATGAATGCTCGCTTTACTCCCTTGGATGGCACACCTCTCAGTGATGCCACTCTGTATCGTCAACTTGTTGGCAGCTTAGTCTATCTCACTGTAACCCGCCCTGATATTGCTCATGTTTTCCATTTGGTGAGTCAATTCTTGGTTGCTCCCCACTCTACACACTATGCTGCAGTGATTCACATTCTCCGCTATATTAAGGGTACTATGTTTCATGGTCTTCACTTCTCTGCTCATTCCACCATTGATCTTTGCACTTATTCTAATGCTTATTGGGTTGGGGATCTTACTGACCGCCGCTCTACTAGTGGCTGTTGTTTCTTTTTGAGGGACTCTCTTATTTCCTGGTGCAGTAAGAAACAACATATTGTATCTCGCTCTAGCACTGAGGCAGAGTACTGTGCTCTGGCTGATACTACCTCTGAACTTCTTACTCTTCGCTAGCTGTTGGAAGATATGGGTCTTACACATTTTTCACCGACTGTCATACATTGTGACAACCGTAGTGCTATTCAGATTACGCATAATAATATTTTCCATAAGCGCACCAAGCATATTGAGATTGATGGAAAATTATATCATACTCCGAGAGTACACTAAATGCATACTCCCTCCACTTACAGAAATGGTGGGTCCCACCATGAATTTAATTAGTGGGACTCACCACTTCTGTGAGAGGAAGGAGTACGCATTTAATGTACTCTCGGAGTATGATATAATTATCCGAGATTAATTGTCATCTTGTGCGTCATCATCTGTCCGTTGGCATCTTATGTCTTCTTCCAGTTAGCTCTTTTGATCAGACTGCTGACATCTTTACGAAGACTTTTCTTCCTGGTCGTTTTTGTGATTTTGTTTCCAAACTCAAGATGGCTTCTGTCAAACCACCTTGAGTTTGAGGGGAGATGTTAATATATGTATATAACATTGTTATTATACTAGTCTAGGGTTTCCTATGTATTTACTATATTGTCCCTAGTTTAGACCTATATATATTCTTTTAACTGTATATATTTATTCAGAATATTCAACACATAGATTATTCTCTGTCTATTTGTGCCTCTCTCTCTCTCTCTAAAGTTAACAATAACCTTAACAAATGTAAAGAATAATTTAATTCATTAATTCAAAGCTCATATTTTAAGCAACAAAAGAAGACAACGATTGTTCATCAATCCCATTTATTTGTTTATATAGCTCCAATCATCTACAAAGAGTTCATTAGCCAAACTCGGTTGAAATCCTATCCAGAAAGTTGATAAAACCAGCAACTCTAACTCCACCTCACCTTAGTAGTTTGAAAGCATCATCAATAGATCAACTTCAGCCTCCAATACATGGGGCCTTTATTCTCTACTACCACGCCAATGGGGATGAAAATGGTGAGAGAAGCAAGCGTTTGGAGCAATCACTTTCTGAAATATTAACCCTCTTCTACCCAATAGTTGGGAGATACATCAAAGATATGCAAATGTTTGATTGTAATGATGAGGGTGTGGAATACGTGGAAGCCAAAGTGAGTGGCCAGCTTGCTTAACTTGTCAAAGGGAACTATTTGCATATTTTCAATACATAAAGAGGGACATTGCTCAGTTTTATAGATAAAGAGGGGAATTGAGATGGACGAAATAGTTAAAGGGAGGAAAGTGAAATTTTCCCTAAAACTAATGAAAAAGGGGTATTGAATTTTTAAATAAAGTATAGGGTAAATTAGGAAATCATCAATATTGTGTTTGTTAGCCGACCACAAAGTTTTGAGTCTTAGTTTTTGTTGTTGTTGTATCAATATTGTGTTTTTTGACTTTTCAAAGAGGACCATATTTTTCTATTAAAAAAAAAAAGAGAGGACCATATTTTGCGAAGTTCTAGAATGGAATAAAGGACCAATAATATAGGATAGGGAAAGGGAGTATTAGTTTTCTTACCTAAGGTTAGTATTGCAGTACAATTGCCCCAAATAGCCTTGGACCTTGCAATATAAGGAGAGATTGCAGCTTCATATTTGCATCTAGGTTTTCCAATGTGGTGTCATTTTCCTTAAAGCTGTTTGCTTTTTAGTTTTAAAATTCTTCACCTATTTCTCTATTTTAAGCTACTATTAAACCTCCAAATTCTATGAGCAAACCAGTCTTGGTTCTGAAAGTATAAGATATTGCCTTATGCTTTAGTGTTAACGATATATTTAGTCCATTGGGCTTTAGGCTCTAGCCCGTGTATGTATTTACTTGTGCATCACTCTCTTTTCTTGTACATCACTCATATGCCTCCTATATAAAGCACTCTATTGTATTGTATTACTCATTTCAATATATAGAGAATTATTCATAATTCTAACATAGTATCAGAGCCATTCCTTTAAGCATTTCGTGCAGTTCTTCGTCTTTCCAAGCATTCTTCTGCTGCCTCAGTCATTTCTGGTATTGCTCCATTGTCGCCGTCAGAATTCCGGTGCGCCCACTGCCGTCAAGGGTTGAATCCATCACCAAAGACACATTGCCTTCATCGGATTTTTTGCTCCAAGCCTCTGATCGAAACCCCTCCACCACCATTGGATAGATCTTCTCACGTCGAACTCAGCCGCACAAAAATCGCCGCCATCCAACACCGCACGCACCGCCTGAAGATTCTGCCCGCCGCCACACCTCGTCATGCGCCACACGAGCCAAGCATCCTTACCTCTGCCACATGTCACCCTGTCATTGCGCCATGTTAGCCCTAGCTTCACATTAGCCCTAGTGCCAGTCACCTCTACGTCAACCCGTTGACTGAGCATTGACTCGTTGACCGTTAACCGTGGACTTTGGGGGATTGACCGTTAACTTTTAAGGGTTGACTTTTGACTTTTTGTGTTGACTTTTGAGGGTTAGTCATTGACTTTTTTGCAATTCAGGTGTTTTTTACTTAGTTTTTTATCCTAATTCCATTTTTGCTGTCTATTTTTTCATATTTTGTGTCTAAATGGCTCAAACTGAGATCTCTCGCCCCATTCATGTTACTTTGGTTGGTCAAAATTATTTTGTTTGGTCTCAATCTATGCGCAGCTTCATTAAAGGACAGAAACTATGGTTTTATGTCACTGGTGAGATGAAGAAGCCAATCAAGGGTTCCTATGAGGATGGAGATGTTTTCAAGATTCGTCTGATTGAATGGGACTGTAACAATCATCTAATTCTTACTTGGTTATGCAATACCTCCATCCCATCCATTTCTAATATGCTGGAAAATTTTGATGATGCTCACACTGCCTGGGATGTGCTCGCCAAATGATATTCCTCCCCACATGGCACTCGGGAATATCAACTTTCGATTGAACAGTAGTAGATTAGGCAAGACCCTGGCTAGTCTATCAATGATTTCTTTGCTCGTTTCCAGTTCTTATGGGACCAACTTGATCTCGCTGATCCACCATGGGATACTCCTAATGATGCAATGAAGTAGGCTACCCATCGTGATCAGATGCGTCTCTACCAATTTCTTATAGCCTTACATGTTGATTATGAGCCTGTCCGTGGTCAGTTGTTTCACCAGATACCCACTCCATCTTTAGACGTAGCACTCAATGAACTTGTTCATGAGGAGACTCGTTTACAGACCTTACAAGCCCAGAACAAGCTTAATGTCTTGGCTACTACGTCGCCTCTTGCACCCCTTCAGCAGTCCGACTCTGATCAGTCTAGCTTGAATACTTGTCGTTCAGATCGGAAAATCTAACGAATTTTGCCGATATTGCAAGAGGCATGGCCACACTATTGAGACTTGTTATCACCTCAATCGAAGCATTGCTACTATTACTCATGGTGATACCAATCAGACACCCATTGCTGCTATTGCTCCTGCACACTCTGAATCCACCATCACACTCACCACAGATCAACTGGAAGACATCATCTCTCAGGCTCTTGTCCAGGCTGGTAGTGCATCCGCTTCCTCTGTTCTTTATGTCCTGCCTAGTAAGTTCTCCTCATGGCTTCTTGACTTTGCCTGCTGCAATCACATGACACATTACCCATCCTTTTTCTCCCACACTAGCTCTGCCCATCATGCACCTAGTATTCACACAGCTAATGGCTCCACTATGCTTGTTCGTAGTATAAGCACCATTTCTACTTCTAAACTCTCCATTTCCAATGTGTTTCATGTGCCTAAACTTTCTTATAATCTACTATTTGTGGGTCAATTAGCTGAACTTGGCTATCGCATTATCTTTGATTACTTTGGCTGTGTTGTGCAGGATCCCAGGACGGGGCATGAACTTAGGACCGGTCGTAGAATTGGGCGTCTGTTTGAGATTTCCAGTCTCCATCTTCTTGCTACTGGTGTCTCTGTTGTTACCTCATCTTCCCCTTCCTTATCACTTTGGCATTCTCAGCTTGGGCATGCATCATTTTCCTGGGTACAACAACTAGTCTCTAGGGGCTTATTAGGTCCAGTGTCTAAGGAAAATTTTGATTGTGTTTCATGTCAATTAGGATAACAA
Organism: Fagus sylvatica; assembly: GCA_907173295.1. Lineage (NCBI taxonomy): Eukaryota > Viridiplantae > Streptophyta > Magnoliopsida > Fagales > Fagaceae > Fagus > Fagus sylvatica. Next base: position 30,612,373 of record OU015767.1, read on the forward strand.
CCTGCTTTGCCTTTTTATAATAGTGAGTCTATGTCTACTGGAATTTTTGACTTAATTCATTCTAATGTTTGGGGACTTTCCCCTATTAATAGTATTGGTGGATCTCATTATTTTGTTGTGTTTGTTGATGATTATTCTCGTTATAGTTGGATTTTTCTTATGCGTTCTTGTGATGAATTACCAAACATCTATTGTAACTTTACCAACATGGTTAAAACTCAATTCTCCAAAACAATTAAAGTTTTTCGTTCTGACAATGCACGTGAACTTACCCAACATGCATTTGAACATATTCTATATTCCCATGGAACTGTTCACCAATTCTCATGCCTAGGCACCTCTCAACAAAATGGAAGAGCCGAAAGAAAACTTCGACACATCCTTGACACTGTTCGTGCTCTCCTCCTGTCTTCTAAAGTTCCTGTACCTTTTTGGGAAGAAGCTGTTCTCACTGCTGCCCATGCCATCAATCGTATTCCAAGCCCAACCATTCCTAATCAGACTCCTTATGAGCGCCTTTTTGGATTTCCACCTCACTATCAACATCTTTGATCTTTTGGCTCTACCTGTTTCGTCTTTCTTCAGTCTCATGAACACAACAAACTAAAGCCTCGTTCTCGCCTTTGTTGCTTCCTTGGTTATGGCGAAACACAAAAATGATATCGATGTTATGATCCAATTGCTCATCGCCTTCGCATCTCCCGCCATGTTGTCTTTTGGAAGCATCGTCTATTCACTGAGGTATCTCAATTTTATCCCTCCTTCTCCCTCTCCTCTCTCTCAAATCTTTTTCCAAAGGTGTCTACTCCTTCTCCAGAGTTGTTTCCTCCTTCTCTAGAAGTGTCTACCTCCATTCGGTAGACTGAGTCATTTGACCACTCTTCTGGATCATCCTCTGAACGAGAGGCCTTATTCTTCGTCTAAGTCCTCAGCTCCTGCACCTTTCGAGGATCCTGCACCTGCAACCACACTTCGCCATTCCTTTTGGGTAACATCTCTTCCCTCTCATTTGCATGATTTCCATTGTTACACTGCCCTTGCTACACTGCATGAGCCTCACTCCTATCGTGAGGCCTTCTCTAACCCTTTATGGTAGGCTGCAATGACTGAGAAACTTGATGCATTATCCAGAAACCGTACTTGGGATCTGGTTGATTTGTCTGCTGACAAATCTGTGGTTGGTTGTAAGTGGGTGTTCAAGATCAAAACTCGGTCTGATGGATCCATTGAGCGTTACAAAACTTGTCTTGTTGCCAAAGGTTTCACACAAGAGTATGACATTGATTATGAGGAAACCTTTGCTCCAGTTGCTCACCTTTCATCTGTCCGCACCTTTCATCTGTCCGCACCTTATTGGCTGTTACAGCCTCTCGTCAGTGGAAGCTATTTCAGATGGATGTCAAAAATGCCTTCCTCAATGGAGACTTAAGTGAAGAAGTCTATATGCAACCTCCACCTAGTCTTTTTCATCCACCTGACAAGGTGTGCTGATTTTGTCGTTGCTCCTTTATGGTCTGAAACAAGCATCTCGAGCTTTGTTTGCTAAGCTCAGCTCTACAGTTTCTCGACTGAGTTTTTCTATAAGTTCTTATGATTCTGCCCTCTTCCTTCGTCGCACTAGCAAAGGTACCATTTTGCTTCTTCTTTATCTTGATGATATGATCATTACCAGTGATTACCTCAGTGGGATTCAAGAACTTAAGGATTTCTTATGTCAAAATTTTGAGATGAAAGACTTGGGCCACCTCAGTTGCTTTTTGGGTCTTGAGATTACCTCTTCTGATGATGATTTCTACCTCACTCAAGCTAAGTACACCTTCGATCTTCTGTCTCGAGCTGGCCTTACCGATCATAAGATTGTTGATACACCAATCGAACTCAATGCTCGCTTAACTCCTTCTGGAGAACTATTGCCTGATTCTACTCTTTATCAGCAATTAATTGGTAGCCTAATCTATCTCACAATCACTCTGTTAGAATTATATGCCCTAAAAAACCAATTCTGTGAATTTTATTTTATAATAAATTTGTTATTTCACATACATGATTATTAAAGGTATATTTATTATTTAAATGTGGCATGTGATGTCATCTTTGTAGAAAAATCATGCTAATGGTTAAGGAACCAAATGCAGGGAGTAATGATTTTTCATAAACTTAAAATTGTTCTAGGCTGTGGATGTTAAAGAATATCAACACTAGAGCCTACACTTGTTGTGCTTCTATATGATAGGATAATTTACTCCATCATTGAGGTAGTGACTTTAAGCAGACAAGTGGGTGTAATGTAACAAGTACATACACTGAACTGGATCTGATTAAGAACACCTTGTGAGGTTGATCACTGTTGGTTAAAAGGTTGTTCTATCACAATTTTCCTATTGTCCTCAAACATTAGAGGTTTACATATATTTATTTATTATGCACATAACTTAGACAATGTTAACTGGTGATGCTCATTTAAAGGCTATATAAGGACATGTTAGGTTATATGTATAATGAGTAAAATATGTTAATGCTTAACAATGGATTCACCAGTCTTTAAATGAGATAGTATATTCAGTTGATTTTTATAATAGTATATTAAGATAATTAAAGAATTATTTTGAAAGAGTTTCAAAGTAAGTCAATAACCTTTAAAAGATATTTACTTATCCTACTACTAAAGATAAAGATCCCACGTTAAAATATTTCTCTAGGGTTTTTACTATGGATATATAAATAAGAAATATTACGTTAGTAGTTGGCCATCAGAACTATTATGATATATTGTAACCATTAGAAAAACTCAAAAAGAAACAAGGAGAGAGACGTGAATACCTTGGGAGGCAACACACTTGGGTTGCTAAAAGAGGCTTACACTTAGGTTATTAAGAAGAGGCTTACTTGGGTTGCTGAAAAGGTATGCTTATTATTTTAAAGTCCATGATTATGTGGTGTAACGATTCTTGAATGAAACAAAAAATTTCTTCCGCAAACTAACACACTCGACCAGACATCTCATATGCAGTTCATTAGGTGAGCCAGTTTATGTCTGCTCCACAATCGACTCACTTATGCTGCTGTCCTATACATCCTTTGATACCTTAAGGACACTCTTTTCCATAGTCTCCACTTCTCTGCTTAGTCTCCGCTTATTTTGAGAGTCTACTCTAATGCCGATTGGGCAGGTGATCCTACTGATCGCCGATTCACTATTGGTTATTGTTTTTCCTTGGCTCCTCTTGGATCTCTTGGCGAAGCAAGAAATAGTCTGTTGTGGCTCGCTCTAGTACCGAGGCTGAATATCGTGCCCCTGCTGATACCACATCTGAACTCCTCTGGTTGCGATGGTTACTACAGGATTTAGGTGTGTCAACTTTTTCCGCTACTCCTATCTATTGTGACAATAGGAGTGCTATTCAGATTGCTCGCAATGATGTCTTCCACGAGTGGACCAAACACATTGAGATCGATTGTCACCTTGTCCAGCATCACCTTTTCCAGGGTTCCCTCTAGTTGATCTCTATTTCCTCTCACGATCAGCTAGCAGACATCTTTACCAAGTCACATCCCACTGGACGTTTCCGTGATCTGGTTTCCAAACTCCAGTTGGTTTCTCATCCTCCACCTTGATTTTGAGGGGGGCTGTTAATCTTATATTTAGTCCATTGGGCTTTGGGCTCTAGCTGGTGTATGTATTTACTTGTACATCATTCTCTTTCCTTGTAAATCACTTATATGCCTCCTATAGAAAGACACTCTATTGTATCATATTACTCACTTCAATATAAGAATTATTCATAATTCTAACATTTAGCATTTGAGAATATGTCCTACATCAGATTAGGTATCAGAGTCGTCCTGTGTCTAATTTAGCTCCAAAGCTTTAGGTTGTCCTACCTTGAAATGATCAATAAAGATGGTCAAAAGGGAGCCTTTGCTTTTTGGAGGCATCGTTGCAATTACAGACTTCCTCCTAAGACTTGGCAAGTATTGTAATTCTCAAGGACCAAAAGTAACTGTCCTAGCCGAGAAATAATAGGACTACAAATTTTATAGACAAACAAGAACCACTGATGTCTTATCCAAAAAAAAGAAAAAAAAACAAGGACCACAAATGACTGACCAACAGTATAATAAAAAAACATTAAAACAAACGGAGACCACAACACTGAAACAGTCAATAGCCAACATAAACTTATTTGTATTTCATTGTTTCAACTTTCTAGACTTCAGTGAGAGGAGAGAAAGAGTCTATGTCAGGGAGATAAAAAGAAAGAAAGAGAAAGGGGAGTATCGTACTTCAGGGCTAAGGCGAGGCAAGAGACAATCCCAGTGGCGAGCAAAGTGGTGCACTGCAACGGATATGGTGAAATTGCCAAATTGCCGTGTTGGGTTTTTGGTGTTGCCGTGTTGGGTTTTCTTGGTGTTGCCATGTCGGGTTTTTTGAAATTGTGATTTATTGTTTGGGGTTTTGAGATTTATTTTGTTATGATTTATTTAGTTGCCAATTGTGAGGGTTTTTTTTTGTGCTATGCCATGTGCTGCAACGAGATTAGTTGGAACACGGATTGAACTTTAAAGGGTAAGAGAGTTGAACCCAAAATTCAACCAAAGGCCCAAAAGTTGGCCCAAGGGCTAATGGGGCACCTTCCTTGAAAAAATAAGAGCCAAACCTCTCAAAGCCCAAACCAAGTGAACAGTAGCAGTAACAATAGCCAAATAGCCTAACAAATGGGTTTTGTCAATGACAGCCTAAAATAACAATGGACTAATGCTTCCACTGCTCTATGGAGAATCTGGACTCAAAATATAACAACTTGGACCCAATATGGACTCAAAATCATTAAGGCATGAATTTATCACTAATATCTGCCGCAACAAATAGAACTCATGACAATGAATTGGTAGAGACTAAAAGAGTTTGACTAAGTGAGAGAGAGTCAGTCCTATGAAGCATGCATGGGGTTAAAATGGAAGTGTTTAGGCTATTGTGGTGTGAGTCTCAAGGTTGAAGAAGACCAAGAGCTCAATATAGTGTTTATTGCTGCAACCCGAATATCTGCCAAGTGATACTTTTGGAGATATGAGCTTAAGTCATGGTGTCTTAGGCTTGGGTTAGTGTTTAGGGTTTAGGAACAGAGTTTTAAGGTTGAAGATAACCTTAGAACTCTATACTTGAGGGAAAATACTAGAGATTGCTCTTAAAAGAGAATAACCTGATTACTGCTGCAATGAGTTTCAGACTATCCTTGCAATCTCAGCAATATTGTGATTTGATCTGGTCGTGGGTAAGTGTTTAGGATAATGAAGATGATTAAAGATGGTCAAGATTGTGATGTCTAGGCTTGGCTTCAACTTGTTGGGTTGCCCCCAAGGTTGTGTTCAAAGGTCCTATTTATAGAAGGTTTTGGTGGGAAAACTAAGTCTTCTTCCTTTCTTTAATCAAGGGGATCACATCCCCTTAATAATGGGCTGGTGATGCATACTTCTTGGCTTTGGTTTCCAGGAAATAACAGCCATGCCTCCCAGTAGGCATAGGGCAATTATTTTGGTGGAAGCCTAGGCCTATAGGATTAACTCCCTTCCTCAAAACCAAACTCCTTAAGTCCTACAAATGGAGAAGTGAACCCAGCACAGATTTGGGCTGTAATGGTCACTCCCTCAACCTTGATTAGCTAGTTATGTCATGATTGTAAAGATAAAATAAGATTATCTATACTGCCACGGATTACTGTCGCGTCTAGTGGCCAATGGTGGCCGGAATCCTTGTCATAATTACTATTCTGGTGGCCAATCCTTGCGTTCAAAGCTTCATTGGTCTAAAGAAGATAAGCCATCATGAGAACTTGCTTGCTTCAATGAGCCTTTATACACATGGGCTGAGTTGACTCATGAATGTGTGCGGTCAGATTACTACTGCAAAGCATGCAGCCAATAACTATGATTCCCAGCTGTATTTTTGGACCAATCGGTGGGCTTCCTTGTGTTTCCCATGTCTGAAATGAATTAAATGAGGAAGAAGAGCTCATTCCCCCATTTCTATAAAAGTAGGAGAGAGAAACGTGGGCTCCAAGAGGAGTTACTCCTTGTTTCAGCTTTTATTAAAAGCTATTCTGACTTGTGGGACCCATGGACAGGCTGTCCCAGCTGGCCAAGGCTGAGTTAAGGCTTTGGGCTTGCTCTTGGGCCTTAGTGACTCATTAAAAATCTTTCTTAGGCCCGAAATGGTGTATTGGAGCTGACAGCATGAGTTTTTGGGCTAGGCTTTTAATTGGACATGACCAAGTGCTTAAATAATTCACTTAATCCCAGATCTTTGAGACCCATCTCGGCTGGTCAGTGGGTAGCAATGGTGAGTGGGCCGAAACTCCAAGTTATGCTTGTTGGGCTTCTGCAGTAATTTATACTATTTGAGCTCCAATTACTTGGGCTTCTGTAGTAATTTATACTATTTGAGCCCAATTACTTAATAGGGGGTCAATCCATATTTGGGCCTAAAAAATGGTCATCTACACCAGTTATGTGGTAGGTAGATTGAGAAATTTTTTTTGGGTTTTATGGGCTATTTGTAATTTTATTTGGGTGATTGGGGTTAAATATATATAATTCTGGTTTAAGTACATTGTTAGTTCCTAAAGTTTACTCATTGAGCGTTATTAGTTCATGAAGTTTGAAATAAGCGCTATTGGTCCCTTAAGTTTTAAAAAAAGTGTTATTGATCATTCCATTCAATTCTGTTAATTCCATTAGGTAAATAAACTAACGGAATTGGATGGAAGGACCAATAACACTTTTTTTTTTTTAAACCTAAGGGACCAATAGCGCTCATTTCAAACTTTAGGGACCAATAACATTCAATGAATAAACTCTAGGGACCAACAATGTATTTAAGCCTATAATTTTAGCCTATATTTAAAATTTTCTATATATATATATACTACCTATTTTTATTTTTTAAAATCTAACAGGGGCAACAGCCCTTGCCGGTCCCAACATAGGTTCGTCTCTGTATTTAAGCTTGTGTCATCTTTTTTAATATAGTATTAGAGTTAATTTCAACAATTTTAATATGATATCAAAATTATATTTTCATAGATTCGATATATCTAAATCCATCTCATATTATATGTTATTAAGTTTTAGGTTATTACACTGACACCCCTGATGTTTGGTGAAACTAGACTCGTTACACCCTATTTTCAACAAATGACACTCTGCTCCAAAATTTCCAAAATAATTCGCACTCCGCTTCAAAAATGGAGTGAAGTGTGAATTATTTTGGAGTTAAGTGTCAATTATTTTGGAGTGAAATATCAATTATTCTGGAGATTTTGGAGCGGAGTCACTTATTGAAAATAAGGTGTAATGAGTCTAGTTTCACCAAATATTGAAGGTGTTAGTGTAATTTATCCTAAATTTTATTCATGCATATTTTCCATAATTATTTGCCAATGGTCTAATGTTTGATAGCATTTGGGCATGCATTAAATCACTGAATTTACCTTAGTATCGGTATCTCCTAGCGGTTTCCCTTTTAGGGTCATAGACAGGCTATATGTCATCTCTTGTTTCTTTTTCTTTTTTTTTGCTCAAAATGTCATCTCTTGTTTCAGTTTTTCTTTTTACACCATTTTTTTTTTGTTTATATAGTAGCTCACGGAGGACAATGATTTATTTATCTTCAATCATTTTTATTTGTTTATATAGGTTTAATCATCTGCAAAGAGTTTATTCAAGTCAACCCCGGAAGTAAATTAAGCCTACCTAGCTATCAGTTATAGAGCTCTCAAAGTTTTAGGTGACGATGAAGGTTGAAATCGTATCTAGAAAGTTGATAAAACCAGCAACTCCAACTCCACCTCATCTAAGGAGTTTGAAACCATCGTCAATAGATCAACTTCAGCTTCCGATATATGGGGCCTTTATTTGTTACTATCACGCCAATGTGGATGAAAATGGTCAGAGAAGTAAGCGTCTGGAGAAATCACTTTCAGAAATCTTAACCTTGTATTACCCAATAGCTGGGAGATACATCAAAGATAAGCAAATGATTGTTTGTAATGATGAGGGGGTGGAATATTTGCAAGCTCAAGTAAGTGGCAAACTTGCTCAACTTATACAAAGAGATCAAGTGATAGTCGAGGTGTTGACTCATCTTACTCCGCATATTGCAATGCCATCGACATCTACTCCTTTGGCATTTGTTCAAGTCAACATGTTTGAGTGCGGTGGGCTTGCCATTGCGCTGCTCATTTCTCATATTTTAGCCGATGGAATTGCAGCATGTACGTTCCTCAATGCATGGGCTACAGCATGCCGAGGTGCAGGGGTCAATGAAGTGATTCGCCCAAGATTTGACCTGACTTCTTTCTTCCCACCAAGACAGAATATACCTGCTGCAGTGCTACCTAAGAAACCTGGAGCTCTAATCATCACGGAAAGGTTTGTGTTCGATGGGGCATTAATATCAAGACTTAAAGCGATTGCTTGTGAATCTGCATTAACAAAGCGCCAACCTTCAAGGGTAGTGGTGGTGACAGCATTTATATGGAAGGTTCTCATTGCTATTGCTCAAGCTAAACATGGGCACTTAAAGCCTTCTATCCTGTGCCATTCATTGAGTCTGCGTGGAAAGACGGCTTTGCCAATACCGGACAACTCTTTTGGAAATCTCTATATGGTGACCAATGCTCGATTTGGTGGAGACAACGAGAGCAAGATAGAGTTGCATGAATTGGTGGGTTTGCTTGATGATTCAATAAGGAATGCGCTGGCTGACTGCAGGAAACCACAAAACGGGGACGATTTGGTTTCCCTGATGACTAACTCCTTGAGAGAGGTCCATGAAGAACGTGAAGGAGGTGAAACTGATATCTATATGTTCACTAGCTGGTGCCGATTCCCTCTGTATGAAGCAGATTTTGGGTTTGGGAAGCCTATTTTAGTGAGCAGTAGACCTAAACCTGTGGAAATGGTTAGTCTAAATGACATCAAAGATGATGATGGAATTGAGGCATGGGTGAGCTTGGATGAAAGAGACATGCTTTTGTTTCAGAATCATCCAGAGATTAAACCCTTTACCTCCCAAATCTAGCGGCATTGCTCAATTTAATTATTGCTTCCTTTTAATATGTTAGGTTCAGCAAGAACAAAATTTAAGTTAATGTATGAATTAAATTCTCAAGATTTGAGCTAGCATATGCATATGTATGTTAGATGAGAGAATGTAATAAACTTTTAAAAATGTCGGCTTTCTTAATTAGTATTGAATTTGAGTTTGTGTATAATTTTTATTAGGATCCGGTTAAAGAGTGTTCTTAAAATATTTGTTAAGGAAACATTTAATACTTCCACTTTTGGGGAGTATTGGAATTTTAGTATTAAAATAATAAAAAGACAACTTTTATTCTTTTAAGGATATTTTAGTCTTTTTTATTATTATTTTATATTAAAAACTTACTATTTCCTATAAAGTGGAAGTATATAATGCTTTTTAATGAATGCGTAAATAATATTATTCTATTTATAATTACCAATTGTCCCCAACTCCTCCTTAATAAATGGAGTCCAATATGTGGTATTTTTAATATTTTCAAATGGGTCTTGAGGTAAAGCGAAGATATGGTTCAAATTTAGGATCACTTGTTCTGATACCATGATTAATTAATAACTCTCCCAAAAGTTTAAGCTATCAGAACATAATGAGTTTAATTATTTAACTATCTATATCTATATTTATATATCTATATAAGTAGAGACACCAAGTTGTGAAAGCTTGAGATTTTGCCTAGTGACATGCTCTTTGATAAGATAATTTGAAATACTATCCTCAAGTGCCACTACCACATAAGCTTTTATTTAAATAGCAATTAAAAGACAACGACTCTTCGTTTTTCTTGGTTCACTGTTTAAGGACTTCTTTGGTTCATCGCTTCAAGACTTTATTAGATAAATGCAAATGTGGCTAGTGCTTTCCTTGGGTTGCTAGAAATGGTATTAATTAGAGCCCGCCTAGTAATCTCGTGTGAGCTTGGACACAGTGTGGGCCCTGATGAGGACATCAAGGATTTAAGTTGGGGATAAGGTTTGGTTACAAACCAGTTTGTAGCCCGTTTACTGCAACCCACTATGTGGCAGCTTATAGGACCATCCACATATATTATTTAAAGAAGTCACATGACTCATTAAATAGGTCATGTGACTAAGGTACACGTGGATGATCTTCTTAGTTGACACGTAGTGGATTGTAGTAAGCTGGCTACAAACTAGTTTGTAACCAAACTTTATCCTTAAGTTGGGGAGGTTATGATGCTTTGAATTTTGCTAATTATGTGTTTGTGCGATGTGACTAGCGCTTTCCTTAGGTTGTTACATAGTCGGCCATTAATCAAGGAGTTGTAATATTTTTCATGACTATATATATACATAAAACTGATAACAATGATAGACCTACCTTTATTGTTTATCTATTGAATGATCAAAATATATATTTTTTTATGTTGGAAAAATGGTCTTTATAGCATAGTTGTGAATGCCGTCCCGTTTCGGTTGGAAAATCTCGTACCGGTGTGTAAACCGGAACGAGACACCCTCTTGTTCCACCTCGAAAAAAATTTCGGCCGATTTCAACCATTCCAGCCAATTTTGGTTGATATGAATAAATAACTAAAAAAAAAAAAAAAATCAGTCACCGATTTGACAAGTGAGCTTTCTTTGGCAGAGAATCTCTGCTAGTTCTTCTACGCCGCTTCTTCCTTCTTTTTCTTTGTATTTTTTCTTTGTCTTTTTCCTTTTTGGTTTAAGTGCACCTGCTCCTTGCCTCCTTCACATGTGTTTACTGTTTAGTAACTTGTTTCAAAATTTCAACTAATTAACTTTAAACTTTTTTTTTTTTTGGTCTAAATGGTATTTCTTTATGTTTTTAGTTCTATTATTTATTATTTAAATACAAATGCTTACCATTATTATTGGTCTTAAGATTTATATATTCTTATAATTTGAAAGATTTTTATTTAACAAATTATAAATTTTGATGAATAAACATATAATTTGTTAATTAAAAATCTTTGAATCCTGAAAGATTGTTTGTGCTTCTTCTGTGTGTAAAGATTATTTTATCCTGAAAGACAGACGTTCAAGAGACTCAAAAAACCTTTATGAAGGACAAAATCTATTTTAAGGAGATAGCATCAAAAGCTATACTTGATCAGTTTATTTTGCATTCATAGTGAGTTTATTTATTTATATTAATATTAACAAATTATTTTACTTTTTGGTTGTTTATTTTACAAAATCACATGAGTATTCCCCAACATTTTCTTTTACGATTTTTTGATAAAATTCAGCACAATTCCAATACATATTTTTCTCATGTTTGTTTTCTAGGGTAAACCACAATTGACAGCCCTCGTTCTCTCTAAAATGTTTTTTATTTATTATTTTTTTATTATTATTTTTTTTAAATTCTCTCTCAAATGCTATAAAAAAGGTGTAGTGGTTTCTTGATTTTTTATTTTATTTTTGTCTGTCTTGGAACGTTTACCTATGAAGCGAGTAAAAAAATGTTACAAATGAGGTTGATTGATGTGGAGGTTAATAAAAGAATGTTAAACCCTAAGTGATAGCTCAATTGGTCCGACCTTAGATGTGCTCCCTAATGACAACTAGTTTGATTCCTATCAAGGGCCACCTATCTAAGGCAAAACCTTTGCGTTTATCGTGGTACACGTGACTAGTAGGGTATTATGTGTTCCTTTGGGATTAGTCGATGTGCGCCCAAGTTGGCCTGGACACCTAAATTCATAAAAAATAATAATAAATTTTTTTTTTTTTAAAACCATGAATAGATCTCTTAGAAGTCAATAGCCTAAAAAATGTGTTATTCTTATGAAGTTAAACTAAGTGTAAGTAACTTGAACTCATTTTTTTATATATGTATATATTATTATTAAATTTTTATTCAGCATTGTTAATCACCAAAGGGTCATAAATTAATCTCTAAGGAAATTTATATTTTTCACCAAGATTAATTGCAACATCACTATATGTTAAGTTGTAAGTTCTAAGTGCTTATGGTCGTTTAAAATTTCAATTTTTATAGAGAAACTAAAATGTTTAGATGTATTAGCATTTCCATGCCTATCAAGGGCATAGCCAAGATTTTATACTTGGGGGGTGATTTTTTGATATATATATATATATATATATATATATATATATATATATATATATATATATATATATATATATTATATATATTTTAATAACATGGGTATTCCGAGGCTTTGCCTTGACTAAATCCCACGGGCATATGCAATGTTCCCATCTCACACACACCGGATAACTATTGGAACCCAATGACTCTAGTGGTGGCCCCAAAGGGATCTATTATTGTGGGGATTTGAACTCACAACATATACTCCGTGGTGTATATTATGGCTCGTCTTACTACTAGACTACCTCATTGGGATTACTTGGGGGACTGAGTTATGTATTTGACACCTAAATCCAAACTTAAATTAAAGAAAAGAATCAACTTATAATGAGAGAAAAATATATAACTTTGAGTATACAAAAATGGCGATGATGAGAAGAATATCAATTTTGTGGAAAAAATGATGATGGTCGGAGAGAAATAAATAATTTAAGTTTGAAGATTAAGAGGGCAAAATAATAATATAAAAAAAAAAATACTCACATGTGCACAATACACTTTCACATTTGCTTACGCTTGCACGATGTGAGCACTTTTGTATTCTTAGAAAAAACAAAAATGCACAATACTAAGATGGCTAGGGATTTAATTATTAGGTTTTAGCTGTGTGTTTTGTTTGGTGTGATCCACTTGAAACTAAAACGTTGGAGTACATAGTAATAGCTAAGAAGTAGGTCACTTCCAGGTGTTTTCAATGGAGATATCTTGAGTTTAAATCCTCTTATCCCAACTATTGAATTATATATATATATATATATATATATATATATATATATATATATATATATATAATATATATATATATATATATATATATATTATATATAATATATATAAGAGCAAACATAAAACTAATTGTACTGGGCTATGAGAATTATTTGCGGCTGCAAATCATTATATTCTTAGAGGCCTAACTTGTTTTTTATATGATAGTGTAAAAGAATTCAAAAAAATTGGTGGGCTTAGCCCTCCACTGTATAACGTGACTCCGCCCCTAATGCCTACCCTTCACCTCGACTGAAGATTAAATGACCAATAATTCAGATTAATTTAATGTGGAAACATTGAACTTATGTAGTTTTCGAAGAAGTCGATGTTCTCTACTCACCACGGTCAAATTTTTCCTACTTAATTTCTTTGTAATAGTAAAATATCATGCATGTTCCCCACACCAACAACAAATTATTCTGCAATCAATGGAGATCAGTCTCCACAGTTAGCTCGGAAATAAATTAAAAGACACTATTCATGACATTAAGGAAATTTTAAAGGTTCAAATCCTATCAAGAAAGTTGATAAAACCAGCAACTCCAACTCCACCTCACCTTATCAGGAGTTTGAAAGCATCATCAATAGATCAACTTCAGCCTATAACATATATCACCGTCATGCATTTTGAATTTTTATTTATTTCTTAATATTCGGATTATATTGATTGAAAGGAGTTTTAATAGAATTCTAATAATGTGTGTCAGAGACTTGGAGTGGATTCCAGTTAGCTCAACTGGTAAAATTTCTTGTCGTCGAGTAAGGGACCTGAGTTCAAATCCCGACTACACCAAAAATCAATTGATGTCTTGACTTGATGGTAAGAGCAATCATCATGAGCAAAACCTATAGGTTTAAATGCTATCGTAACTATAAAATAAATAAATAAATAAATAATGTGTGTTGGTGACTATTCTTTTATTCCCCAAGATTAGTTGCTACATCACTGTATTAATCGTTGGCTATATGTGTGACATTAAGCAAGGACCATTAAAAGTCCTCCCTCGATTACTTTTTTTTTTTTGATTGAGATTGATTACGTCCTTTTTTTTTTATGAATCTTTTTCACACTCTAGAAAATTAAAAGCCCCTTGGATTTATGGTTGTCATACGTATTACATGCTTGCTTTAGTTCTTGTAGGCCCCGAGTTCTAATTGAAATGGGCCAACAATAAATATAAAAAAATATGACAGCCTACCTATTACGGAAAATTATTCAGTAGTCTCGGACTATAAAAAGCACCTATAGATTTTTCTATAAATATGACATACATCTATCACACACCATACCGGACAAGGATCTAATGTATGAGAATATTACAAATCAAAAGCACCTGTAGATTTTTCTATAAATATTTCAAAATATTGTCCACCAACAAGGTAAATCTCGTTTTTAAAAGTAATCCACTTAACAAGTGTATTTATAAAGTTTATACATTAAGCCATTTTTTTTTAATAGAAACATTAAGCCATTTATGTATATATACATCTTCAAAATAAGTCAGAGCTTTATTAACAGTTATAATAACCATTGGCCACAAAAGAATTGAGGTATGTGTATAACAAAGACATCTAGAATTTAAATCCTCTCACCTCTAACTATTGAATTATATATATATATATATATATATATATATATATATTATATATAATTATATATATATATATATATATATATATATATATACATATAAAAGATGGGTTCAAGTTACACCCGATGTAACTTCAAAGATCTAAAAGATCTAAGGTTAAAAAATTACCTCATTTATATTAAAAAATACTCTCTCCCTCATTTATTGCATTTAACTCTATCTTCCCTTCTCCCCTGTTTCTCTTTCACACATCCTATAAGCATCAATATAATTACATACTTCTTTATGGTCTACAATATATGCAATGTAATTATGGAAGCAATTGAAGACATACATGAGCAGTGATCATTGGGAGAACCATGAACCCGTTGAAGACATTTACGAGTGAAACTTTAATTTTTATTTTAAGTTTCAGTAGGACTAAAAACAGAAGGAAGAAAAAGGGTGGGGGCTTTGGTTTAATAGCACACAAACACCACCTCATTGATGATCCCGTAAATTTTTAATGAGTTGTATTTTGATCCCGTAATCGTTTGATGAATCTTTTTACATCTTGATGAGTTGTCTTCCAATGAATAAAAGCGTCCATTCCAAGAACAAAAGTAGCAAAAATAAAAGCAGTAACATAAAGAATTTGGAAGAGAACAGAGTAAATACATTAAGTGGTATGGGCTCAATGTTTGATTCTTGGGTCTTTCTTAAATGAAAAAGTAAAGTTATGGATTTTTGTTTTTATATTTTGTTTTCATGTTTAGCAAGGAAGATGATATTAACTCCCAGGTTGAACTCACCTCTGAAAACCGGCTTACAAGGTGATAGTGCCTAGGAGCTTATAAACACATGTTCAAACCCATACTTAATCAATGTGGGACACTTGAGATCGTAATAGAAGAGAGAGTAAAAAAATTGTTATAAATGATGTTTGTTGATGTGGAAGTTAATAAATGACTGATGTTTTTTTAACAATTAAATCTTTTTGAAATCAATGGTCGAAAAAATGTATAACTCTTATGAAATTTCACCGAGCGTAATTTAAACTCATCTTTATATAAATATATAAAGACCAAACATAAAACTAGTTGTATTGGGCTATGTGAATTTTTTTTTTTTTTGTGGGGGCAAATCATTATATTTATAGAGGCCCAACTTGTTTTTTTATATGATATTATTGTGGGCTTAGTCCTCCACTGTATAACATGACTCAGCCCCTAATGCCTACTCTTCACCTCCACTAAAGATTAAATGACCAATAATTCAGATAAATTTTAATGTAGAAACATTGAACAAAAATTTAGAATTTTTTTTTTTTTTTTTTTTTTTTTTTTTAATAAAAAGAAATTTAGAAGAAGTTGAAGTTCCCTACTCACCACTTTCAAATTTTTCCTACTTAATTTCTTTGTAATAAGTGGTTAGCTTGCAAATCAATAAAATATCATCCATGTGGCCCACCCCAACAGTTAGCTTGCAAATCAAATCAAGAAAGTTGGTAAAACCAGCAACTCCAACTCCATCTCACCTTATCAGGAGTTTGAAAGCATCATCAATAGATCAACTTCAGCCTATAACGTATCACCGTCATGCACCTTGAAATTTAGTCGAGGTAGTTGGCTTCATTTAAGATATGTCTTGTTAACAAATATTTATAGGAAAACATGTGATTATAAAAATTACACAACCCTACGCCAAGAGTTCCATCTAAGATACACGGTTGCTATTTCAGTATTGTTTGAAAATGTTGTAATGTCTTTTAACAATCTCTTTCTTATAATAAATATCCTTAATTTTTAGTTGACTTTAATTGATCTTATGAATCGACCCAACAATGATCCAAATCTTACATAGGATCAAGTTTCGATATAAGTTTTAAAACAATATAGATATATAATTTCGAGTACATAAAAAAAAAAAATCAAAATCGGATGGTTTTGTAAAAGTTGTCTATATTGAATGGGTTATGGTCACAAAGAACTCAACAATTTTGATCCGGTTATATGGTTAATGGTTAAGTACCAAATCATTGGTTCATCGATTTGAAGGATCAAGTCAGTCTGAATTTAATAACAATGTCGAAAAGTATAAATAATAGTACAGTATTTTGGTAGGAAACTAATTCTTGGACTTTTTTAATAGTCAAGAGTTATACCTTTCCACGCATGAGTCGTGACCATTATATTAACCAAGATATGGGCCATCATAATTTCACCAAAGACCAAATCGTCAAATGGATTTCAGAAACAAGGTCTCCAATATAGTTTAACGAATCAAAAGTCTCAAGAAACTTATTTTTTTATTAAAAAAAAAAAAACAAACCCTAGTATTTAAAAATTGTAGCATGAAATACTCATGGGCAGCTTTTGCTGCAGTGCCATGCCCACTTCTCCGTCCAAAACATGAATATAACTACACATTGTATCTTTGAGCAAAAAAACAAACTACACATTGTATCACCGTCACCTCCTAAGTGGCTTTACCGCGTTCAAAACCCACCAATCACCGTCCTAGAGTTCAGATCAAAGCAATACTACAACAACATAAAAAACATAGTGGAGTTGAGCAAGTTCATATGAACCACACCACAAAAAGTGAAACAGGGTAGTCCTATAAATCTACCATGACATATTGTACAATCAGGGTCGTCCCAAACTTTTTGGGGGCCTCAAGCCAAATCTTAAATTGGGACATTTTTTTTGTTTTTTACAATTTAATACTAAATTAAATTAATATCTATGATTTTTTTTTACTAGAATTTCATTTTTCTTGCTCTTTTAGATGCAAAATTATTGATCAAACTTTTATAATCAATTTTCTTTAACATAGTCTTTTCAATTTATAAAATTGCTAATCCACTTAATCTTTCTTGTGATATAGTCGATTTTAAGTAAGATTTTATCAATTTTAATTTTGAAAAAGTTCTTTCTACAGAAGCAACTATTACGGGAATTGTTAATAAAATTCTATATGTGATGCATGCATTTGAAAAAGATTCTAGTTTTTTTTATATAATTCAATATGTCAACTGAAGTGTTCTTGTTTTCTTCTGTTTGTATAACTTCTCTTAAAAATTTTAATTCCGAAAATAAATCTAAACCATCAATATCAATGGAATTTTTATATGTGTTTCAAGACAAAGACATTTATCTTGTAAGCTATCATCGTCAAATGATTTTAATTTTTCGAAGCTAAATAGAAAACCAAAAAGTTCTTCATATATATGAAACTGTTCAAACCTTTGCTCAATTGAGGAAACAGCTTGATCAACTATAGATAAGAAATAATCGATTCTAAAAGATTCTTCAACAGATTGTGTTATCTCATAATCAACATTTTCATTAAAGTTTCTTTTCCTACGAATTATATGTTTTTCTTGAAAAACCGGTTCAATTTCTAATTCTTTAGCAATCTCTATGGCTGAACTCATAGCAGTTGCAAATCCAGATTCTCTATAATTTTTGAAAAAATCTATAAGAGTTTTTAATTGATTTATAGTCACATCAATATGCATATCTTTAGATTGTAAAATTTTACTAGCTGAATTGACTGCAAATAATACTTCATACCAAATAGTCAAGCTCAATAAGAACTCAAAATCTTTAAACTCATATTTTGCTAAAGAGTTAGCTTCACTTCTTGTTTTAGAATCTTGATCACTACTTTCTGCTAACTCTAACAAAGCATTCCTTATTTTTGGAGCTTGAAATCTTATAGCTTTAACACTTTCAGTGCAACTTTCCCAACGTGTTTGTGATAACGGCTTAATAGTGAATTTTGATACCTTTTTTTTTTTAAAATATTCCATCTCTTTGTTGAAGAAGAAAATAATGTATATAAACGTTGTACCACTCCAAAAAAAGATACAGTTTTAGTACAGGAGTTTACCATATCACAAAGTACTAGATTAATGTTATGACTACCGCATGATGTGTAAAATGCTTTAGGATTAATATCTAGAAGTCTTCTTTGTACACCTTGCTTATTTCCTTTCATATTAGATCCATTATCATAACCCCTTGTCCTTGTATGTCATTAATGTTAAGTTGAAGTTTCGTTATTACATTTATAAGTTCATTAAAAAGACCTAAACCAATAGTGACATCTACTTTTATAAATTCTAAAAAATATTCCTTTATTTTTATTGGACTTGTTGAAATATCCACGCATCTTAGTACGAGAGTCATTTGTTCTTGATTACTTATATTAGGAGTGTGATTAAGTATAATTGAAAAATATTTTGCTTCTTTAACTTTTTAAATAATTTTACTTCTAATTTCATTTGCTATCATTTGTATCAATTCATTTTGAATTTTATGACCGAGGTAATGGTTATGAATTTCACTTTGTTGAATACGATAAATATGTTCTTGCATCACTGGATCAAATTCTGCAATCATTTCAATTAAAATTAAAAAAATTCCATTATTTTCTTGATAAATTTTTTCTTTTGTCCTGGAAATGGCAAATTATTTTTACCTAAAGTGTTTATGATTGCAATAATTCTTTGTAATACATTTTTACAATGATTTTTCTCTTTGTTAATTAGTTCTTGAACACTTTTATGAATTGTTTTATTTTTCAATAATCTTATATGTAAATCACTCCAAGTGTTCATATTAGTAATATGCTCACTACTTGTTTCATGTCTTTTAATTTTACCACTAAAATTTCTCCAATCATTAGTTCCTTAATTAGCTAATTGATTTGTACAAGATTTCGAATTAAACAACTTTCAACAAAAACAAAATACGCTATCTAAGAATACATCACTAGCCATTTTCTATCATGTTTCTCCCCATTTAGTAAGGTTCAAGTGTAATATGTAGTAGAAAAATGCCTAGAGTTTCCATCTTTAGGAAATTCTGAATCATTATGTCTAATTGGACCCTTTTCTACTAATAAATCTCTCAATTTTGAGTCAATATTTTTTCATTGAACTGGATCATAAATATTTAAAGGCCTATAATCAAGTGTTTCGTTAATATATTCATTTGCTTCTAAATTTTTTTCATGTTCTTCATCAAAAGTAGGTATATTAAAATTTTGACCATCATTCGGTATATTTTCATTGGTATCTTTTGATTGACTATTATTAAGATTATTTTTATTGGTATCTTTTGATTGACTATCGTAAATTGGTATATTACACTTTTGACTATCATTCTAAATATTCTCATTAGTATCTTTTGATTGACTAGCATTAGGATTATTTTCATTGTTATCTTTCAATTGACTATCGTAAGGATTAATTTCATTTGTATCTTTTGATGGTATTATTGTATTATCTTCTAACTCTTTAAAATGGATTTCTTATTCATTTATTGAACTATCACCTAATTTTTCTGTGATATTTTTGTTTATTATTGGTAACAAATTTTTCAAGAGCTCCCCTATTGGGATTCAATCATTATTTATTTATTTTTAAGTTTTTGATGCCTAGATTCGTATTTTCGAGGAGCCATATAGTGGAAAAAAAATAATAAATAAATAAATTTACAGCTAAAACAACATTTAACATTACTACAATAGTACCTAACTAACAAGTTAAATTTAATAAAATTAAAATAGAAAAACATAGAAAAATAGAACTTGATTACGCTGATTTATTCCAATATCTACATAAGATTAATACCCGAACAATGAATATTAGAAATTCACAGTTTATTAAATCTTAATTTACAAACCCTAATTGCAAAGAAAAAAAAAATTATTCAAAAGGGTAAAGATTGATATTATTAACTATTTATGTGTTGAATCCAATTTTTGTAAAAGATCTCAAGACTCAAATCCTCAAATTTGAAGCCAAGAAAAAATAAAAAGATATAATATTTATTGACTATTGTAAATTTGTAGTGAGAGAAATAAATCCTTTTAGAGATAGAAAGTGAGAAGCGTGCATATGAAGAGAGGAAGAGAGAGAGAGAGTCAGAGAGAGCAATACGTAGAGAGAGAGAGTCAGAGAGAGCAATACATTCACTGGACCACACTGGTAGTGGGAGAGAGATACATGGAGAAATTGAAGGCAATGAGACAAAGAGAGAGAGAAAGAGACGTTGAGGGGTTAGGTGTGAGAGTTGAGATGTGTCACGTGTGTATAGAGAGAGAGAGAAAAAATCTTGTGCAGTTGTGCGGCTGCTGCCTGGCTGGAAAAAAAATTTAATTATGTATTTTAATGACCAGTGGGTTATATCAGTGGGCTTTTAAAATTTTGAAGCCTTCCCAATTTTAGGAGCCTCAAGCCATTGCTGAAATGATTTTATGGGTGGACCGGCCCTTTGTACAACACCAAATGTTGTACACATCCTAAGGTTTAACAAAAACCCTTAAAAGCCCCTCAGGCCCTTACTAATTTCCCACACCTACCTCTCTCGCCTCTGTATAGCTGTGCCCTCGTTACCAACTCCACCTCACCTTATCAGGAGTTTGAAAGCATCATCAATAGATCAACTTCAGCCTATAACATATATCACCGTCATGCACCTTGAAATTTAAGCTACGTTAACTGTTGGAAAGTTTAAAGATGAAGTTGACAAAATTAAAACGAGATGAAGATGACATTCCCAACTCACAATGCATTTAGTCTAGTGGTGTTAACAACTTTTTCTACAATTCATAAAAGTCGGGGTAGTTGGCTTCATTTAAGGTATTTCTTGTTAACAAATATTTATAGGAAAACATGTGATTATAAAAATTACACAACCCTACGCCAAGAGCTGCATGTAAGATACACGGTTGCTATTGCAGTATTGTTTGAAAATGTTGTAATGTGTCCTATGTCAAAAAAACATATGGTTATAATTTAAACACGAGCTCCACCTGAGACTCAGTTCTTATCCCTTCCGAATGTATCAATGTCTCTAGAAGTCTTATTTTTATAGCTATAAATATGAATGTCCCAGATTAAAAGATATGTACCTCTGTTTAGTTGTGCCTTCATTACCAAGAAGAAGAAAAGAGGATTGTGACCATGCCAAATAATCATTAAATTAAAACAATTTTTCATTTCGGTTTTGAGAGGACAGCTGAAACAACAAGAAAACAATTTCCCTCCACCGTTTTGAGCCTCCTCCGTAGTGGCATTTTTACGAACCAGTCTCTGTGACCCCTTTCACAAACACGAAGATCCTCAGTCACTTCAACCTATAATTAATCAAGTAAGTCACTCTTTCAATTCAATCATTTCGTGCACTTCTATATAAACATGTTGATGTTAAGTGCCCAAAATAATGTTGTTCTGTTGAAAATTTCATAAAACTAATAAAGTTAAGAGTGTGTAATTTAAAAAGAAATAGAAGTTAGATGTAATTTGAAAAGAAATTAAAGTTGAACATGGATATAATATTAAATTTACTTATAAGTTATAACCATGTGATACATATATATTGGATTATTTTTATCTTTGAATGCGCTTGTGCATATATGCAGGTACAAACTAATCAATTTTAATTCAAGATAAGGGGTTAACTCTAGTTCCACTAAGCGATTTTATTAATGATTTTGTAAAACAATATTTAATAGGTGTTCATCATTTCAATAATCGGTTCGATAAGATTCTTGTAATTATAATATTTATCTTATGTATAGATGGAGTGAGATGAAGGGACGAGAATAAAGAAGAGGGGAGGAGAAGATGATCGGAATATACTAAAAATCAATATATTCTAAGAACCTTTCCCTCTACTCTCCTATCCTCTCTCTCCATCTTCCTCCATCTCTAGGGGAAGAACCGAGATTTGAACTTAGTTGGGCTGTCCAAGGTATAAACCATATTTTGGACAATTTTGAGGCAACAATATACAACAAATTAATGTTAGAGATTTGAAATTTGTTTTGTTAAAGTTTAAAAGCCTTTTCAATGTTTTCTTTAGGATGTGATGGACCAGATTAGCATTTATTTATTTATTTATTTTTTTTATGTATATGTTTTGGATCCAAATTTTAAATATTATACTATTTTTTTTAAATGGTGGGGGCCATAGCCGGCACTGATCTCTTCTTGAGTCTATCATTATCTATCTCCTTTCATCCCAAACATACCCTTAGAGAACTTTCACATCATTTATGTGAACATCTTATAATTTTTTTTTTTTTTCATTAATATTTATTCTCTAAATGATATATAAGGAAAAAAAAATAAAAAAAAAACATATAGTAAATCCACTAATCTAATATGATGGTATTTAATCTTATATCTAACATCCTTGCTCTATTCTAAATCTATCTAATAGCCTCTAATTTCTAACCGTATAATATCTAATGTTGATGTATCTTTGGTTTTTGAGTTTTCTTAATGGTATTGATTGGTATGGGTGGGTGCGTGGATATGTCTGAGTGTAAAATATCTACAAACAGGTATTGCTATTAAAAAGGATAATGTTTGTCTCACACAGATTACGATCCTGTTCACTACAAAAAGTATTACATGGGGTGGAATACCGCTCACCCCTCACAAAATAATTATCATCTTTTCACTCTTAAAGTTTTTACTTCTTTTTTTTTTTTTTTTTAAGTGTCTAAACAGGTATGTTTGTTTTGCCGTAAAATAATTTTTGGAAAATAATTCATTTTCACGTATTTGACCACACCTGAAAATTTGGTCAACGAAAAATAACTCAGTTTAACCGTAAAATTTTTCTCCCTTCAACCGTAAAATGGTTTACGGAAATTTTTTCCATAAACTAGTTTCTAGAAAATTTTGAGTATACTAGCCCATCAACCCCAAAATGACTAAAACATCCATAAAATTACCAAATTAACCCCGAAACTTCCAAAATAACCTCAAAACCTCCAAAATAACCAAAATACCCCAAAAACACAAAAATGATAAAAAATACTTTTGAAACCCTTAAAATAACCAAAATATGCCCGAAACTACCAAAATAACTCAAAAACCTTTAAAATGACTCAAAATAACACTGGAACCACCAAAATGACTAAAATACCCCAAAAAATATCACATTGACCAAAATACCCTTGAAAGCACCAAAATCACCAAAATACCCTATAAACACCAAAATAATCGTGAAACCTCTACAATGATCAAAATAACAAAAAAAAATGACCAAAATAACTCGGAAACCTTTAAAATGATCAAAATTACCCTGAAACCTCCAAAATGACCAAAAGACCCCGAAAATATCAAAATGACCAAAATACACCGAAAAAACCAAAATGACCAAAATAACCTTAAAAATTCCAAAATGACCAAAATAACCCTAAAACCTCTAAAATGACCAAAATAAACTCAAAAACATCCAAAATAACACTGAAACTTTTAAAATAATCAAAATAACCTTAGAACCTCCAAAATGATTACCCGAAAAAATATCAAAATAACCAAAATACACCGAAAACATCAAAATGACCAAAATAACCTCGAAAATTCTAATATGACTAAAATAACTCTGAAAACTATAATATAACAAAATAACCCTGAAAATACTATAATGACCAAAATACTCTTCGAACCCCAAAAATGACCAAATAATCCCGAAAACTCTAAAATAACTAAAATAACCCTCGAAACACCATAATGACCAAAATAACCCTGAAAACTCCGAAATGATAAAAAAACCTCGGAACCTAAAAAATGACAAAAATACCTGGACATATTAAAATGACCAAAATTCACCGAAAACACCAAAATTTGGGATATGGATGTTGTATACATGAATGAATTATTGGAAAAAAGAAAAAGCCATGGAATGGATTACTTTGGAAAAGATAAAAAATTAAAAAGTTATTTTTTTATTTATTATTATTTTTTTTTCTAGAAAAAAATTTACGTACGAAATAAGCACTGGAAAATAAAAAAAAATGTTTTCTGGAAATTTTTTTCAAAAATGCAACCAAACACCATAAAATATTTTCCAGAAATTATTTTCCATTTCTAGAAAATATTTTCCGGAAATTATTTTACGGTGAAACAAACACATCCTAAAGTTAATCTCATCCATTCTAAAGTATTGCACCCCATGCAATACAATTTGTAGTCGTATATCCATACTTAGGTGGTGTGTGTTGTGAGTGGTATAACATGATATTTAACCTGCTTAAAATATCATTGTTCTAGATGACAATAATTTTTCATCAATCCTATTTTTTTGTTTATATATATAGCTTCAGTCATCTACAAAGAGTTCATTCAAGCCACACTCGGAGTAAATTAAGCTGAGATGAGTATGAAGGTTGAAATCCTATCCAAAAAGTTAATAAAACCAGCGACTCCAACTCCACCTCACCTTAGGAGTTTGAAAGTATCATCAATAGACCAACTTCAACCTCCAATACATGGGGCCTTTATTCTCTACTACCATGCAAGTAATGGGAATGACAATGGTGAGAGGAGCAAGCGTTTGGAGAAATCACTTTCAGAAATCTTAACCCTTTATTACCCGATAGCTGGGAGATACATCAAAGACAAGCAAATGATTGATTGTAATGATGAGGGAGTGGAATACATAGAAGCCCAAGTAGGTGGTTTGCTTGCTCAACTTCTCGAAGGAGAAGTCAAAGTCGAGGTGTTGAATTATCTTGTTCCGTATGCAATGCCATCTGCAACTACTCCTTTGGCATTTGTTCAAGTCAACAAGTTTGAGTGCGGTGGGCTTGCCATCTCACTGCTAATTTCACATAATATAGTTGATGGAATCGCAGCGTGTATGTTCCTCAATGCATGGAGTAATGCATGCAAAGCATCAGGGATTGATAATGAAATTGTTCGACCAACATTTGACATAGCTTCTTATTTCCCACCAAAAGACAATAATTATAATATAACTGCAATGAAGCCCAAGAGACATGGAGCTCCAATCATCACAAAAAGGTTTGTGATCAATGGGGCAGCAATATCAAACCTAAAAGCCATTACAAAGCATCAACCTTCAAGGGTAGTGGTGGTGACAGCATTTCTATGGAAGATTCTCATTGATGTGGCTCAAGCTAGACATGGACACTCGAGGACTTCTATTATATGTCATTCATTGAGCCTGCGTGGAAAGACGGCTCTGCCAATACCGGATAACTCTTTTGGGAACTTATACATGGTGGCCAATGCTCGATTTGGTGGAGGAGACGGTGAGAGGAAGGTGAAGTTAAATGAATTGGTGGGTTCTCTTAATGATTCAATAAGGAAAACGCTGGCTGACTGCATGAAACCAAAAAATGGGGATGATTTGGTTTCCATGATGATTGACTCCATGAGAGAAGTCCAAGAAGAAGTTGAAAGAGGTGAGGTTGATAGCTATACATTCAGTAGCTGGTGCAGGTTCCCACTTTATGAAGCGGATTTTGGTTGGGGCAAGCCTATTTGGGTGAGTAGTAAACCTAAACCCGTGGAAATGGTTAGTATGAATGACACCAAAGATGGTGATGGAATTGAGGCATGGGTGAGCTTGAATGAAAACAACATGCTTTTGTTTTTGAATCATCCAGAGCTTAAAGCCTTTTCCTCTCAAATCTAACTGCATCGATAGCTCAAGTTATTGCCTACCTTTTAATATGTTGGGTTAAGCAAGAATAAAATTTGAGGTTATGTATTAATTAATGGAATTTCTCTTGGTCTGAGCATATGTATGTATGTGTTAGGTATGTGAGAGAATACAATAAACATTTCAATATGTAAGGTCCTTACTTGGTATAAAATTTGAGCTTATATATAATTTTTCTTATTATTTGAATTAAGGGGAAAATATACTTTACCCACTTGTGGTTTGGCCTATTTACAAATTGCCTACCCGTAGTTTCAAAATTGACACTTTACCCACCTGAAGTCCTATATATTAACTATTTGTTAACTTCTGTTACCCATGTTGGATTGCTATTAAAACCAAAACAAAATAAAAACCACTCTTTCTCTCTTACGCTTGTTACAGACTTTCCTCACCAAAACTCTCACGCCGGCCCTTACACTTTGGATTTTGGAATTTTAGCTTTGGGTTTCATTATGACAATCATTCCATATTTTTCTTTTTTGTGTTGTGAATGATTGGATCTGATTGTTGAGTTTGTAAGAGTGAGTGCGAGATCAAAGTTCATGCTTTTTTTCTTGAAATAGATAATGGGTAATGGTTGTTTTAGTCAGTTTGTGGGATTTCTCATGTGGGTCTGTAAATTTGAACTTTGTTGTGGTCCTGATCTTGCTGAAATTAGTGTTTCTATTTCTTTTTTGGTTGTTTGCTTGAATTCTGGTGTTTTGATATCTATTAGATAAGAAAATTGTTTATATTAAATTTGACGTTTTGATAGCTTAAATTTTGATATCCTATTGATTGCTCATTTTTGATATTCAGTAAGACTTATGGGTTGCTTCCATAAAAATTGATGGTGCTTTGATTTGGGAGCATTCAAGCTGATATCTTGATAGTTTAGTTTTAGTGAGGAAACGCATGAGAGTTCTGGTGAGGAGTGGAGATCGCGTGAGAGTTCTGATGAGGAACAACTATATCTAGAGTGAGAGAGAATCAGAGGTTTTTTTTTTTTTTTGTTGTTTTGTTGTTGTTGTTAACGGTAGTGAGACTTGGGTAACGGAAGTTAACAAATAGAACCTCAAGTGGGTAAAGTGTCAATTTTAAAACCACGGGTAGACAATTTGTAATTGGACCAAAACACAGGTGAATAAAATGTAATTTCCCCTTGAATTAATTATATGCATAGTGAATTCTTAGAAGGAATATAACTTTATTGATAAATTACCAATTCTCCCAAACTCTTCTTTAATAAATGGGGTCCAATATATATATGTGAGGTTTTCAAAATTTTCAAATGGGAGGTGGAACAAAAATCATATGCTCTGATGGCTTGATAAAGCCATTAATTTAGATTTACTACAAGAACATTATTTCCATAGGCATCACAATGGACTGTACTTTTTAGGATCATGACTATTTGGTTTCTGCTGGTTAGGCAGTTTCATTGTAGAAGGATTTAGTGGAATATGTTCGTTTGGTATTAGTTTATTTGCAATAACTTATTTACCGAAAGTTAGACAAAAAAATTCAAAAAAAATTATTTTCAAAAAAACCTAAAAAAGATAATTTATTTACTTATTTACTAAAATTTGAAACATAAAAGTTAATAAGCAAAAAGCTAAAAGCATGAAAAATACTGCCAAACTGACACATAATTAATTGTGTATTGCAATTTGCAACAGCATTCCAGTATGTGCCGAATAGCAAATGCTGCCCTTCACTGAGCTCATTAATAAGGCCATCCTATTCCATTTCTTGTAACATGTTTCTATCTTGGATTTCAGCCAATCATAGAATTTACCAAGCATCTCAAATACTAAGGACAATATGTTACCCACGAAGAATTTTGCGCTAAATTTTTAATTCTGAGAATACCTGCGGCTAACAAATTTGCCCAATTAACATATAGGCTAGAGCCTGCGATAGCCCCAGGCAATATCTATGAAGATTCGTTAAATTGTGAAAAAGGTCAAGTTAAGGGAAAATTAGGGTAGCTCACTAGTCTCATAATGTCAAGTTACATTTCCTGAAACTAAAGTAATTAATTCCACCATCACTACTTTATGTTAAATTAGGTTATTAGGATACCTCAAAGTTTTAAGGGAAAATTACAATGATCTCCCCTAAGGTTTACTAGAACTGTGTAAGTACATTAACCTCTCCTAATGTTTTGAATT
Organism: Fagus sylvatica; assembly: GCA_907173295.1. Lineage (NCBI taxonomy): Eukaryota > Viridiplantae > Streptophyta > Magnoliopsida > Fagales > Fagaceae > Fagus > Fagus sylvatica. The sequence goes on from OU015767.1 coordinate 30,640,568, forward strand.
ATACAATGACCTCACTTTTGTTACAAAAATGAGGGGCAGAATGTCATTTTACAAAACCTCAAGAAAAATTATTGTAATTTTCCGTGGAAAAAATTTAAGTCTTTAATGACCATCCTAGAAGAAATTCCTAGAGACACCGCTAAATTAGGTGTATCTTTTTTTTTTTTTTCTTTTTTTATTTAATAAAATTCTCTCTTATTGTCGATCTCAAGCCACCAATGCCTTGTATAATTTAATTTTTTTAATGACCACCCTAGAGGAAATCCTTGGAGCTACTATGGGATTAGATGTATCTTTTTATTTTTTATATCATAAATTCTCTCGTACTGTCGAGATTTACTTAATACTTCCATCCCATCCCAAATTATTTTCCTGGCTCCGCTCCTTACGGCTAGTGCCCTTAGCCGATGGTGCTCTTCATTGAGCTCTTTATTTTTGAAACCATCTTCTATATCCTATCAATGCTGGACTTCAGCATATGACAGAATTTACTAAGCATCTCAAAATTTGACTAGAGTATGTTACCCAAGCAGAATTGTGTTTAAAAGTTTGAATTGTGAGAGTAACTACCCACAAATTTGCACAATGACCATATAAATTGCGGTAGCCCCATATTATATAGAGCCAAAAGTTATAAAGATTCATTGAATTTGCACAATGAACATATAAATTGTGGTAGCCCCATATTATATAAAGCCAAAAGTTATGAAGATTCATTGAATTGTGACAAAGGTGATAAATAAATTGGGCAAGACTCATAATCAAGGTTATCAATTCCATTTCGGTCACCATTCTGGTTTGTCTATTAGAATGAGATATTTCGATATCGGTTTATTTCATCGTATCATTTCAGGGTTATATATATATATTAACCTAAAAAAATATACATTTTATATTTCTATATTCATGAACTTGATTATTTGCTCAGTTACTTTTTTTTCAATAATATACATATATATATAATATATATTATATATTATATAATATATAATATAAAGTCTACATAATTTATCAAAACTCTAAAAAATAAAGTATATGCCCCAACCCAATATGTTGATTGCTAGCCCAATAGAACGTTTCTATCTTTCAAAACTTCACAATTTAATTCAAAATAACTTAAACCACATAACCGTGCCATGAGGAACACATGAAGTGAAGAAAAGGAAGTTTCCTTTTGAAGTATAAATAAAAGGGAAATGATATTTCCATATCAAAAGGTGTTATTTCCGCACTTTTGGTGTGAAATAACAATTTTTGGTGCAATTTGTTATTTTTGGTGCAAAAATGTACACCAAGAATTGTTATTTCCAGCGCGCCACCCAAATAAAAAAGGAAGTTTCCTTTTGACTTTTCATATTTCTCTTTTAGATGGTGGGGAAGGATGCATGAGTACACCCAAGTAGGCACCCACACTTTCTTGCATATTCTCCATTTGAATGTCTCTTCTCGGCACTTTAAACTCAAAAGAGCGCACACACACTCAACTATCTTTCACTTAGTGGAGTATTGAACTCCAGATCAGGCTCTTGGATTGAGCGGCTAGAAAATGGAATACTCTATCAATAAATAAAAATAATAATTTTATATCTTATGAATTTTTTTATGAACTTACAAAATTCAAATTCAAGTCTATAAAAATATATTTTATAGATGAACATATTAACATTTAATATTATATGTACTCAAATAAAGCTTTATACCCACAAGATTGTTTACGAACAAATTATTATATTTGAACTTAACTCGTTTAATAATTGAGTCTAAACTTAGATTTGAGATTAACAAACATAAACAAACTCACAAACTGAACCATAAACAACTTGTCATTTACTGCCCCATCTGTAGGTTGACGCAAACTTTTGGCGGTAGTTCATAGTTCATAGTGAAGGTTAAAATATTATTTTAGTCACCAAGTTAAGGTTAGGTTTCAATTATGTATTCAACTACCTTGTAATCGAATGAAAATCTTATGTTCCACATATTTTGTTACACTCTACGTCCCACATATCTTTTGTCTCATTCCATCTACTCCACTCTGTACTTGGCAAACCAAAAGCTGCCACATGTCCACCTATTTAATTCATTCATATATATATATATATATATATATATATAATTTCATTTCCCTAAAATAAATATTAAAAGTCTAACACATCTCACCACCCTTCGCAAACGCCACTTGAAAATGAATATTAAAAACACCTAACACATTACCTATGTTACCCATCCATGGAGAATTGTGTGCTAAAGTAGTTTTAATTGGATCAAGATCTTTTAGAGTTCCTAAGAAACTCTACAACATAGAGTTCCTAAGAAACTCTACGATATATAGTTCCTTTAATCCTAACATTTCATTTCATAATAAATGGTACAGATCATGTCATGTCATCAATCTACTAACAACTCTCAAAATAATAATTCAAACAAAACAAAATAGCCCAATTAACTAACAGTGTTGTTAACTTCAAAAAAAATAAAAATAAAAAATTAACATTAGAGGCAGGCAGAAATGCAAAACCCAAAGGACACCGGAGTGCCCCATCCATCCCCGCTTCTTTCCCCACCCCTTATCCCATCCCCCTCCCACCCGCCTTAACGTTTGGAGCATACCAATTGTGATCCCTGGTCGTCAGATTTTTGCATAAGGAAGAACGACGGTGATAATTCTTGGTTGACTTTTTGGCTGCCAAAGAAGAAAAAAAATCCTGAGTTTTTATGGTTCTTATCGTCTTCACGTTTTGTCCAACTCATAGTTTATTTATTTATTTTAATTAGAAATATTGAGCCAAGTTTTTTTTTTGATCTATTTAATTAATTTTACATATTTTCAATCTTTAATGGTTGAATCTTAATAGTCTGTTTGTTTGAATATTGTTGTGTTAATAATTTAGTAGAAGATAATAATTTATTGAAATAGATATTTTGCTAAAATTTCTTGAATATTTAAATAAAAAAGAGGTAAATTCTTCAAATTAGTTCCTAAGAATCTAGCAACCATGGAATCTTAAAAATTGGAGAGGGATGAGGCACTCCGGTGTCCTTTATGTCATGCATTTCTACCAGCCTCTAAAGTTAATCTTTTTTTTAGTTAATGACACTGTTAGTTAACTCGGCTTTTTTGGTTTGTTTGATTTATTATTTTAAGACTTGTTAGTGGATTGATGACATGACTGATCTAAAATATTTATTATGAATTGAAATGTTAGAATTAAAGAAATTTTATATGGTAGAGTTCTTTAAGAACTCTAGAACATCTTGATCCATTTTAATCCCAAGAGTACCTACTTTGCACAATGAACATATAGGGGGATAAATAAATTAGGCAAGACTTAGAAAGTCAAGTTACATTCCCAAGGACTCATTGCACCTTCAGTATATAAATTCTAGGTGATTAGGGAGAAATTATTCAGTCTAATAATGAACATGTCTAATAGTTTACCCACCCAATAAATAAAGGCCACTTATTTTTAATTGGTTTAGTCAGATCGCTCAAAATTTTAGTAGTCTAGAGAAACTTAAAGTCATTAGTGTTGTATTAATGTAACCCATTTTATAATTCAAACAACGATATAACCCTTAATTTATATAAGAGTATAATTCCTATAGACTTTGCGGTAACCCTTTAAATGAAATTTATAATCAATATGAGGACTATAATCATGAAAAACTAGAATCCTGAGAGATA
>OU015767.1:30644352-30657542 GCA_907173295.1 Fagus sylvatica
AAATTTCTTTGCCTAGCTACTTGGGGGATTATTTTTAGTTTGTGAAGTACTGAAGTGTTTTCTATATTTTGATTATTGTTCATTTTAGGCTTTGATTAAATCTTCTCAAACCCAACTCATGGGTCATGGCCTGCAACGAAATTTGGAGGATATGGGACATTTATTTTTATTTTTATTTATTTATTTTCATTGTTCATTGTTTGATTTGATTAAATTCTAGTTTGCATTAGCATAGTCATAGTGCCCGTTTAGCGACACATTAGATAACAAAAAGCACATTTCCCAACTACAATTTGTTATTTTGACGTTTGGTGAGAACAAAAACGCGTAGAATGTAATTCTTTTTTTGTTTTATCCCAAGGCATGCTTTTTGGTATTGGATCTCAAAGTTGCATTCTCAAACCGTGCGGAATGCAAAAGGTGTGATCCCCGACTTTTTTAACAAACACACTCATAATATGGTAAAACACAAGCAACAACAATAGCAACCAAATTTGAATTGATAGTGTTAGTTTGGCAACACTTTTTATGATTTTAGTTATGTGTTTCAGCTTTTAGTAAATAAGCAAATAAATTAGTTTCTTTATTCATTTATTTATTTATTTTAAAGCTCTTTTTTAATTTTGTGTCTCTCCTTTCGAAAAATAAGCTGATATCAAACGAACACATAACCATTCTAGCTTACTAATTGCCTAGGCTTAACTAAATATTGACAAATACGATGTATATTCAATTAGTCATACTCTTGACAAAATTTTGAATTGATAAAGGGTCTATTTCATATTAATTAAAATGTCAATTTATTTTCATCAGTTTATATATACATATATATTTTAAAATAATAATAACCAGACTTCAAAGTATATAAAGAGAAATTAAGAATTACATAATTTAGCACAAAAATATATAGCAATAAATAAAGATAGTGAAATAAAAAGTGAGAAAATTATCTTAATGGCACACGTGTTGACAAAGGTGATAACCCATTAATTTTTCTCTCTTTGCCAAATAAATTGAGGCTCGTATAAGAGGTTTAGTCCAAGAATTCATCGCACCAACAAGCATAATTGGTAGCAGCTCCAGGTTGATCATTGTTTCTTGCCACGTTAGTGATGCACAAAAGAAAAAATAGGGCGAAGATCATAAATCCAAAATTGTTTCTTGAAAGACGTTCAAGGAGATAAAGAAGATAGCTTGAGGTAGGTGAGAGGGAGAGAAAAAGGGTACTCGAATAATGTTGTTGAATGAAGAAAACTCAATTTTGAACTTGCTGAAATAATGAAACAAGTTGTTCTAGTACGGAAAAATTATAAGTTACGTGAAAATTTATTTATTGACCCTCGTGGGGAACCGGTAGAAGCCATGAACTTGTATTGGTCAAGACAATAATGTTAATAGGAAAGCATACTAATTTTATAAGTCATGATATATTTTTTCTAATTTGCTTGCCATAAACAAAATTATTCCCTACGTATCGCAAATAATTTCTACATACCTAATCCCTACAACATACGTAATTAATAAACTAGCTTCAATTCCTTCAGGTGGACGCTTGAATTATGCCTCTGCAATGAAAGTGTCTTAATGTCTTCATTATCTCTACAAGCTAGGAAGCTTATTGCAGGCTCTTCTTTGCTAAATGAAGCTTGTTGCATGATATGACCTGGGCTATGAGTACTTGTTGTAAATCACTCCATAAAAAGTAAGGAGACACGATTTTTTCTTCTTTTTTTTATGGGTACATAAAATTAGTAGATATGCATCATTTCCACTATCAATTTTTACTCCATATGTTGCGACTTGCAAATTGCGATGCATGCAAAGACGCTTGTCTTAGCAAATGATTTCTTCTTCTTTTTTTCTTAACAAGAGAAAGAATATTTTGTGGGCATAAATCTTAATTTAGGGTAATTTTTTTTTTAACACAAGTGCTTATATTCGATTCTAATATCCATGTTACTTTTGAATATAAATTATATAATACAAACAACGATCAAAACCTATAATGGAATTCAACAAACTGTCTATGTAATGTTGGGTCCCAATCCCAAGCTTACATCTTTAAGTTATTTGCATGCCAAAAAAGAAAGCAAGTATAAGTTTAGTTCATAGCTAGATTTAGGACTAAGTTTCTAGGTGCATATATAATATATATATTATCCATGATGTATATTCAAAAAACAAGCAATATTGTCCCCCATGCAAGATTAACCAACGGTATGAATTTTGGTGTGGGCGTGTGGTGCCGTTGGAAACTTGGAGTATATGTGCTTGTGGTCCCAAAAAAATGAAAAAAAGTAGTGGAGACAAGGCCCTTAATGAAGCTTTACACAATTACACTCATTTAAATACATTGCCATAATTTTGAATGAGCACATTATCTCATACTAATACATTGTCATAATTTTAAATGTCGGACGTGACAAAGAGTCACTTATCCAGGAATAGTGAAAGTAATAACTAATAAAGGAGTAGATTAATAAATAGTCCCATTAAACCAATGTGACACCATGCAAAAGATAGATTGCCCTTACATGCAAATGATCGATGCATCAGTTTTGTGTTTGGGCTTAGGTAGTTGATCCAGAAACCATTCAATATGCAATTTAATGAATTTTGGATATTATTAGCAGAATTAGAAATTAATGCATGCTCACCACTGCAAGGCATGTGAATGTGAAAGTGTAACGTATTCAAACTTTTTGTATACTACAATATGCCTATTTCCACAATGGACCATAATTTTCACATGTCAAAACTGCGAAATTTTAGATCAAGTGTGTTGAAATTACAACCATCATTCAGGAATCTACTCGTTAGAGACTGGAGGGTGGAAATTAATGCATATATGGAAGCAAATTTTTTTGTAAACCAACTAACATTGGGGGAGGTGGACAAATTTGGGTTTGTATGATTTACTAATTTGTGAATAATAAAATTTCCCCAATGCATGGATATGCCTCCTACCTTCAATGTGGCAATTTGTCATTGAAATATTTTTCAATGAATAAACAAATCATAGAATTTTCAGCCTTGACATAAACACAATCTCCAAGAATTTTTTAAGAACCAACTAAAATGATTTCATCTTTAAATGTATTGTATCGATTTGTTATAGGTCGGTCACATCTTCTGATTTCTTCTTAGCAAAAAAAAATCTTCTGATTTCAATAATTAAGCTGCTTTTTGGACTGGGATGGCCCGGGTTTTAAATTAACATTAATTATAAACTTTTCTTTGTCTCTTCTTGTCTGCTAATAATGCACCAGACGATTAATTAATGACAGTGAAACATATCATTCTATGGTCCATATATATATATTCTTGGCACCCTTTAGTTTTTAAATTGAGTCTTATTCAATCGGCGTTTGTGGGGCATAGCCAAGGTTAGCTCCTACTAGATTGGACCTATAATTAAAAGGAATATTTGTTTCAAAAGTTGAAATCTTCTTGGCCCCGCTAGCTCTTGCAAGGGAGACGCATGCAGTGTTTTTTTTCTTTTTCTTTCTTTTTTTGGCTGAATCATGCAGTTTTCAACCCTAGAACCTTCTAATGAATCCTAATTCATGCATTTCAAATTATAATGTTGCACGATTGTGTCTCTAACTAATTTTTAAACATATATACTATTGAGAGCTTTTATTTGCGGTGACTTCTTTATTTATTTATTTATTTTGCTATCTAAGCCTTAACCTGACTTTTTTGATATTTGCTAAATAATTTTTATTACAATTAAATGGCCCATATACTCAATATGTTAGTCACAACATTTTCCATTAATTAGATAACGGGAAATGACTAAAATAAAACGTTGTCAGAAAACTCAAAAATTAATATAAAAAAAATTATGAAAATCCAAGGACAAAACGAAAACAACCCATAAATATAAGGACGAAAAGTAAATTTTTGTTTATTTTAAAAAGAAAATTATATGTTATCCTTTTATCAAGTGATTTATGGTATTTTTTATGTTATCTATTAATATGGTGTTAGAGTTGTATGGCTCCATAGACACTGTGCTTGTGCATCGAATTGTCTTGCGTGTTCCCCTAAATTATGTTAACTATTTTAGTAATCAACATTAATGATATTAGTTATGTCATTTTTTTAAAATTTTTTTTCTTAATGTAAATATTGTAGGTGCATGCTATTAGTTACAAAAGAAGTTGATAAGAAAAATGTGGACACCCTGCCTATTTAGTCTTGAAGTTGGTTTGAATTCTATATCGAAAACCAAACATGAATAGTTCTATAGTTGAATTGTTTATTTCTACGCCAGATTTCAATTCACATGTGATGTTAGAAAGGTTGTAGACTAGTATAGTTGTATTCCTACCAAAGCATCTCTTAAAAAAAAAGAAAAAAAAAGTAGACTTAGAGAAGGAACGACCATTATGTGTGCAGCCTACCTATTGGTTTTAGCCATTATGTGTGCAGCCTACCTATTGGTTTCCTACCCTTTTTTTTTTTTTTGCTTCTTCTTCTCTGGGCTCTCTTTTATTTTTGCTCCGCGTATACCTTGTTGACTGTGGTGTACGTACTGGTGTCCCACATCTATGGAAAAAGAAAAAAAAAAAAAAACGTGATTCCTTATTTCCATCACCATCGTCTTTCGGCCTAAAACCCCTTTCTGAGTTTTTCTCCCATGTCCCATCCCATCTTTTATTCTATTCTAGTGCAACTCAGAGATTCTTGGATAAAGCAGCCAAACTGAAGAATAAATAAATTTCCACACATTCTGGAAATTTAAGTAAATAAAACCATTTGTAGCAAAAAAAAGTAAAAAAAGAAAAAGAAAATAGTAAATAAAACCATGGTACCCCATTAGGTGCAATGCAAGTGATTATAAGGTGCAGTCCAAGAAAAGGAAGGACACGTCTTATTGTTTAAGAAATTTCCTAGAAGTAGAAAAATAATGATAGGGCCTCTTCTTTAATGAATACTCAGTCCTAAGGAAGCTACTCTTTTTTAAAAAACAAAAAAAAAAAGGAAAAATTCCAGCTAATCGATGCCTTTGAAACTATATAATATTTTGACAATTCAGTTAAGAGAATAACCATATAACAATTATAAAAAAAACCATAATGAGTATAAAATAAAGTAAATTTTTTGATAAAAGTGTATTGATTGAATTATAAGGAAAAATTATTGAACAAAATCCCACATGAATGCAAGGTATTCTTCCAACCAGATATCAAAGCTAAATAGCTAATAGGAGTATGATCGAGCTTCTTGAGCCAGACGCCTTACAGCTTTGTTGCTTGTGGAGACGGCCCCGAGCGTTGGGTTGCCCTAGCCCCGGCCTAATTTGGTTTTTACTTGTTTTATTATTTGTTTAAAAAAAATAATATAAAGTCCTTTTTTTTTTAAAAATCAAGGTTATTTGACTTTTAATCAGTTACGGTGTGTAAGAAAATATAAAGCAATAATAGTAAAGAGTAGAGAGAGTAGAAACAAAAAGATACCGTAGTTCGTCATTAAGACCTACATCCACCCCCAAAAGCCTTTGATGGCTACATTTTTATTATATAATATTGTATTTACAATAAGCTCCTTAACAACATATTTACAGGAGACTAAATAAATTAACACTATCCGACTCCAAGAAAATTACTTCTCCTTGCATTTTTTGAAGCAAATTCTTCAATCAAGTCATCATAATTTAGCTTATCCAAATTTTTTCTCAATGAGATATAGGAGATTAACTCTCTTTGACATAGTAGTCCGAAGATAAGTTTTTATTAACTTCAACTTAGAGAAACTCCTTTCCGCTGAAGCAACTGTAACCGGTATAGTTAACAAAATGCGATATGTAACCCATACTGTTTGGAATCCACCCTCTTCCCAATAAGACTTATTTATTGAGGATGTCAATCGATTTTGTTACATCCTTCGGTAATAATGTTTTCAGATATCTAAGTTCTTGAATAACTCATCCGCATAAATTTAATTCTTTATATTAAGAAACTTTATAATTGGCTGCAATGTTCCATCAATTTGTCTTCACTAATGCTTTTGAACTTTCCATTCAACAAAAATCCAAAGATTTCTTCATAACGTTGAAATTGTCAAACCGATCCTTAAGTGATGTAAGAGCTTGATCTATAATGTGGTAGAAGTAGGTAACTTTAAACTTCTCTTGAGGCGATTGACTTTCATTGGCATCCTCTCCCACATCCTCATCAAATTGCTTCTTTCTACGAACTACTCTTTTTACTGTAAATGCCGGTTCAATACCAACTTTCTTTGCAAGCTCTTTACCTTCCTCTATCAAGTCTAGAAAACCATCTTCTCTAAGCTCCTCAAAGAATAAAATGAGTTCCTTTATTTTTATAATTGCATTCTCAAGATCGATCTCTTCTTTTTGAAGTACTTGACTAACCCAATTAACTTTGTCTAAGATTTTGTACCAAATACACAAGCTTATCAAGAACTCAAAATCTTCCAAAGCATTGAAACACAAGCCTTTAGCTTCCGCCATCACAACATCATCTTTAGAAGTATTTGAAATTTCAATCAAGGCATCTCTTAATTCCTCCGGTTGACTTCTTATTGCTCTAACACTCTCAATATGACTTTCCCAACGAGTTACTGACAATGCCTTTGGTGACAAGCCCTTCACATATGTTTTAAGAACATCCCATCGATGTGTTGAACCCGAAAACAAAGTATAAATCTTTTGCACATATCCAAAAAAATTTCTTGCTTTCACACAAGATTTTGCCATATCACATAATGCAAGGATTTAAGGTATGACATCCACATGGAACATAAAATGCTCTAGGATTTACATCAAGTAATCTTCTTTGTACACCTTGATGTTTACCCTTCATATTTGCGCCATTGTCATAACTTTGTCCTCTTATATCATCAATGTTGAGTTTAAGATCCACTAAAGTATCTTCAAGTCGCTTGAAAAGCCCAAGCCCCGACGTGTCATCAACTTTTATAAACCCAAGAAAGAACTCCTCCACCTTAACTTCACTTGCATCCTCAACATCCACACATCTTATAACAATCGACATTTGTTCTTCATGACTTAGATCTGGAGTACAATCAAGGATAATCGAAAAATATTTTGCTTTTAAAATCTTTTTTCGAATTTCTTCTTTAATCTCATTTGCCAACAAACTTATCAATTCATTTTGAATTTTGTGGCTAAGATAATGATTTTGAACTTCTTTATCTACCACACGCCGAAGGTGATCTTTCATAATAGGATCAAATTCCGCAAGAAATTCAATAAGTTGACAAAAAAGCCCGTTATTCTTCTCATAAATCTTCTCATTACTTCCACGAAATGACAAATTATTTCGAGAAAGGGTTTTCACAACCCCAATTATCCGAGCTAGCTAATATCAACTTCCAACGAATTCTCTCTTTGTTGATTAGTGCCTCCACTTGTTTGTCAATTGTTGCTTCTTGTTTAAGTCTCATTTGCAAATCCACCCACTTCACGACATTGACGTTGTGTTCTGGATTCTTTTCATGATCTCTGAGTTTTGTAGGAAGGTTATGCCAATCATTAATTCCATCTTCAGCCAAACTAGTTGTCATTCGGTTTATGCTTGAATAACTTGCAACAAAAACAAAAAACCTTATCCAACTCATTTGAATACACAAGCCACTTCCTTTCTTGCTTCTCACCATTTGGACGATTACAAGTGTAAAGTTTAGAAGAAAAGTGTCTCCCACGATTTGGTTCTTTTGGAAACTCATCATTTTCTTTTAAGATCTTAATGGGACCTTTTTTAACTAACATCACCCTCTTAGTATCATTAATAATTCCCCACAACCCTGGATCGTAGTTCACATCAACATCTTTCTCAAGGTCAAGCATACTTACACTAGTTTCTTCATTAACACCTCCATCTCCAAGATTATCTTCATTATGCTCTTCCCTAAATTCATCATTTGCTACATCAACACCTTCACTCTCATGAGCCTCATCCATATCTTCACCACTAGCTTCTTCCTCACTAAATTCTTCATTTGCTACAACACTTTCGTTAGGCTCCACATGGACTTCATTCATATCTTCACCACTAGTTTCTTCAACTTGACTCGAAGATTGAGATTTTTGAATTTTTGCATTAAATAGATTAGAAATCGAACCCTTTAATGATTTTGCCATTATTTCTTTTCGTTGCTTGACTTTTCTATTATAATATCCCGATTTTTGTTTTCGAAACCTCACTCTGTTCTTGTCATTCTCATTCTTCGTCATTGTACCTAGTACCTACAACCTATATGATATTACAATCTCGTTCTAATAATAAAAAATTATACTACACTCCTAAAAATCTAAACTAATACCTATTAATATTATTTTAGATTTAATAGTTTTTAACTAAAAAATGTTTTAGTGTTAATAACACTATTACGTTCCCATAAAAAAATAAAAATAAAAATACAACACAGACAAATAAATTTAATGCGCAACACTCTCATCCAAAGAATAAAAATAGCACTACAATATTTGGTCAATGCAAACACAACCATACCACACATGCCAACTTTTAAAGTCTTAAATAAATACAAACACTACAGTAAAACGCTCACACAAATCACAATATATTTAATCAAACTTTAAAAAACAAATTAAAAAAAAAAAAATGTTAAAGCAAACAGTCAGTGGCTCAGTGCACATGCACTGAGTCACTGACCCACCACTTCGGACCCAAGCCCAGTAAAAGCCATTAAACTTGAATGGCATCTGTGCATAACGCCATAAGTCCATAACTTATCCACACACGCACACACACACAAAAAAAAAAAAAAATCAGTGCATAAAACAAAACCGAGCCAGTGGCCCAGTAAAAGACCAAAAGTCTAAAACTCTAAAAGAGTTAAAGGCTTAAAGGCTTAAAGAGTTAAAACATATCTCAAATTTCAGGCAATTTCAAAAGGCTATCTATTTGAGAGAGAGAGAGAGAGAGAGAGAGAGAAAAATACCGGAAAAGGCGTGAGATGCTGGCTGAGCAGGCGGTGGACCGGTGGTCTCTTTCTTTCTTCCTGCGTGGGCAGCGTGACGGACCGGCGGTGGCTGGCTGCGGGCTGAGCAGGCTGAGATGATGAGATCTCACCGAAGAGCAAATAACGGTACAGATCTGCCGTCTGCGTGAGATGCTGGTCTGGACCGTCTAGTGGGATGTTCTTTGTGCCGGTCGACGGTGGTTACGGGAATGAGGAATCTCAGGTGATTTGTTGGTCAACGGTTTAGGGATTTGGGATTTTTCTGTATTGTGAATTTGGGGATTTTCTTTTTTTCGCACGTTTGGTTGTGTTTTGCCGGTTATGTATCATGTATCTTGGATTAGGCCTTAGATCTGCTGGATTGTGGGATGTTCTCTGCTTAATTGTTATTTTTGCCCTGTAAATTAGTTTTTTGTCCACCGGTTTATGATTAATTGGAAGATTTTGCCCTTTAATTTTTGTTTTGTTCTTCCGGTTTTTGCTTTATTTTTATTTTTGCCCTGTAAATTAGTTTTTTGTCCACCGGTTTATGATTAATTGGAAGATTTTGCCCTTTAATTTTTGTTTTGTTCTTCCGGTTTTTGCTTTATTTTTATTTTTGCCCTGTAAATTTGTTTTTTGTCCCCCCGTTTATGATTAATTGGAAGATTTTGCCCTTTAATTTTTTTTTTGTTCTTCCGGTTTATGCTTAATTTTTATTTTTGCCCTCAAAATTTTTTTTTTGTCCTCCGGTTTTATGATTATTTTTTATTTTTATCTTCTAAATATTTTTTTTGCCCTCTAAATAATCTATATTTTATGTAATTTTTTTTTTTTTTTTTTTATATGTATACTATAAAATTTTTTTTGGCCAATTGGTTGCCCTGGGGTGGGGGGTTGCCCTAACCCAGGGGCTTGTTGGGCTTACCCCAGGGCCGGCCCTAGCCAGACGCCTAACAGCTTTGTTGCTTGTGGAGAAGTTACACAAAACACTACAGCTTCTAAATGAATGCAATTCTTGTCTAGCTTATGTTATAATATGATCTATATTCGATTCACTCTCTGATGTCTCAAGTAAAACCTTTGCCATTCATAATCCCATCGGATAAGTCAATTTCTCTAATTTATATTTTATAGGCCGAAAAATAAAATCTATATTCTATAGTTCTCATACCTTGAAAAAATTATTCATAATTAAAACTTTTTATGTTCACTTATATATCTAAAATCATCTAGTAATCATATTGTGAATTTCACCAGGCATCTGCACAATGCTCTCACAATGTTTTCTTGTTAGGTTGTGCATGTGGAAACGAATTGAAGATTTATCCATATCCGTTATTTCTGGCTTGTTTTGGTTATGAGTTATAGTTTAGTATATGAGTAAGAATTATGATCTTCTCCATTTTATTTGAAATACATAGAATCCATTTTCATGCACTTAAATGTGTATATTGTATCAAATCATTTAAAATCTTATTCCAACAAATAAGAAATAATAACTTATTTTAAATGAGGTAGAACTAATCTGTATTCACATTTGGAATTGTGAACTACTAAATCTTAACCATAAAATGTATATTTTCCATTTTAAAATCAAATGGAGAGGAATAGAGGAGTTTTTTTTTTTTTTTTTTTTTTTTATTGGAATATTACTTCATAGTTGTCAAAATATTGTTACATAAGCCTGAATGCTTTATGATTATATAAGAATGCACTTCAACACCTTTTTAAAAAGGATTTGAGTCATTATAAATTTGAGTGTGAGCATTCCTAGTGGATTGCTTAAAATTTAAGCTAAAATTTGGTTTAAGATCCTACTTTTTCTATTTTAGCTTACCACTTTTTAAAACACTCACATCCGATTCTCTATTCTCAACTCTATTTCATTTAAATATTCATTATTTATTTATTTTTTATTATTTCCTCAACTCCCAAAATACCTTCCTTTCCCATTTTCCTCTTCCATCTCCCTCTGTTCCGTTGTATATCCCCTCTTTTTTTTTTTTTCTTTTTTCTTTCCTTTTTTTCCCACCACCCACGTACCACTTCTTTTCTCTTTCTTTTTCTTTTTTCTTTCCTTTTTTTTCCCCACCACCCACGTACCCCCTCCCTTTCTTTTTACTTCTCCCCCACAGCAACTTAAGCAAAAAAAACAGCAAATTTACAAATTTTCACAGCAATATTACAGAAAATAATAGCAAATTTACAAATTTTCACAGCAATATTACGAAAAATCATCAAAACCAGACCAGCACATCAAAGCAAAATCACACACAAACCATCACCATCACTGATCTGAAGAAGAAGAAGAAGAAGCAAAAGAAGCCGAGGAAGAAGAAGAAAGAGAAGAGAGAGAGACGGTAGCAACGCGAGTTGGTTCCATGGCTTTGACAGCCACGGAGCAGACAGAAGAAAGAAAAAAAGGAAAAGAGAGGAGCAGAATAGAAGACAAAATAATAAAAAAATGAAATGACAAATGAATAGTGTAAGGCATAAATGGCTTTCAACTATAGCAAAAACCCATTTTGCCTCACGTGAAGCTCGTCCATTGGGAGTCATTTTTTGGGCTTGTGAGTTATATTTGAGTTTATTTTGGCTTTTGGCAGACTCGTTGGGAATGCTCTTACATGTCTTAAAAAATAGCATTGTGAAAATTAAATTTTAGTCATAGGTTATGAGGTTTCTAAAGGTTACTTTTGTTGGGGTATTTTTATGCTAAATGCCACTTGTCAACTACTAGATGACAAACTTGTTGAGCCCAAGTTCATGAAGGGAGTCTAAGCCTGAAACGCACACCAATGAGTAGGTCATTCGTAGCTATCGTTGCACTTATAGCCTATAAAACAAAGTTCAAAAAGAGGGAGTTGTAGGGGTCAATAGGGGAAAGATAGGTCACAAGGGCCACCAATCAAGCTTGTGAACCAAAGTCGTCCACTGGAATAGTCATCTGACCTAAGCTAGGGTTTGTTGATCGTCCTAAAATGTATTCGTCCCAAAGAAGTCTATTATAACTATCGACCCAAGCATCTTAGGTGCTAACTACATGGGCAAGGATTCGAATCCTACCACTGCCGTCTGGAGAGGTGATTTAATAGTAGAAAACCTTCGTGACCTATCACATTTACGAGTCCAGAAGTTATGAGTTCGAGTAGTGGTAAACCCTATTATTGCCCAGATATGCTCTACACCATATCAAATTCGGGTTTAAGTGGATCGGGATAATGACCGTACCTGCGAGTCCCTTTTTTTCACTTATAAAACAAAAAATAACTATCGACCCAAGAACTATCTACACAAGGATAATTCGAAGGGACCCTCGTTCCTTGATTTGGAAATACAATCAGCCAACTTGTACAAGTCGATCAATGTAACTAGAAAACCCTATCCCTATAACCGAATTTTCAAACAACGACAAAACTAACAAACAGTTTGGGGCGTACTCATAAGCTTAGTCTATGGTTAAAAGTCATGTAATAGTACCACCCACACACTTACAATTGCATTTAAGGCCTTCCAACTACCATCAAATCTCATAAAACGCTGCTTGACATTAAGATAGCTCTGCATTTTAGATTCTTAGGAAAGTAAGTTGATCACCATCCCACCTTATTTTGTGGCTCCCTTGAGGGGATGGGCAGGAAGGTCACTGCCGTTAGAGTTAATGGGATACAAAATCCCCAAAATATCTTTAGGGCAACCATTATAAATAGTCACACGGAGTCTCTCAAAAGAATGTATGAAAAACGATAACTATTTACACTGAGAGTCCACTTGTGATTTTTATTATATTTTTTTATCATTCAATTTGGATCTGACAAATATATTGGAACCAATTTTCTAATAACCCCGTTATATATTTTCTTTTTATACCATTGAATCACGTTGTTTGAACAGTTTAGGTAACTGGTGGTCATTTTTTGTTTTTCTTTTGGCCATAGTGCCAAACCAGTGGTGAATGCTAGTAGGGAAAATTTATTGCAATCTAGCCAAATAGTATTATTCATTGTAATTTTCCTAAAAGAAATATATGTGCATAGTATTAGACTATTAGTACATGGATGGAACATTAGGTCACGGGAAGCCATCATCAGTTCGAGCCCACAGCCAAATTCCAAACAGTAGGATTAAGGAGAAGGATGTACATATCCTGGCCCACCCACGATGACATTCACTGACCGTTGCTCTTTGGAGATTCATGCTCTCTGATTGCTTTGGATAAATTGCTTATAGCT